>JAEMWC010000850.1:112500-157500 GCA_016490735.1 Pachyseris speciosa | reverse complement strand
CTCTTACCTGGAACACTGCTTTAGTATTGCATAAAGATTGGAAAAGCACTTCAAGAGCACTTCAAAAGCACTCTTCCGCTCGGAAACCACACCTGAAAGGATTTCATCCACAGACCCAATAAATATGGCCATATTATTTATTTTTTGGTAGAGCAAGCTGTTGCGTGGCAAAAACGTTACAGGATCTATTTACTTTCAGGCAAAGTGAGAAACTTTGTTTCTGTCGAATTTGTCCTACTCTTTTTCTACAAATCCACAAAACTACAGTTTCTTGATATAACCAACTTCGTAGAAAAAGAGATAAGGGTTTTGTTTTGGAACAAAGCTTGCCCCGCTCTGTTAATTGTCGTTGCGAAATTTACGCTACCCGGTGAAGATTGTATTTTGTTTGAAGTTTCTGTATAACCGGCTATGAAGAAGAATTCGGAACCGAATGAATTAAACTAGGTGATATTTGAGTATTCCAGTTTTCGATAATGTTTTTGGTAGGCTAAAAGATCAAGTACAGTATTTGTGGGAAGTTAATGTCTTGGTTGACAGTTGATCGCGCGATCTTTAATCTCCCTAAAGGAAAGCTGTCCAGTTTTAAAGATGAGACGTGCTTAGTTAGCAAGTTCGACAGTTTTAGTTTAATATATATCTAATAATACTTTCACAACAGTCTATGGGGTTATTAAACTATACCAGCTGTACGGCAGAGAAGAAATTAACTTATGCTCTGAAAAATAAAACCAAATCGAAATAATATCAAAATCGAAACTCCTATAGCTACAGGCGTTCAGATTGTCGAGTACATTGGAAGGGTCAATGTGGTATCAAGAAGCATTCTTGTGAGAGAAAGAAAGGAGAGATGTCTAACACATTTGGACGAATAGAGCGAACAGTCAGTTCCGATCGAAATATTTTCGTTTCTCTCCGTGCCCTTAAAGGTCTTTTCTTCTTAAATATCAACTGAGTGCCTTCTGTGACCGACAAGAGGAATTACTTAATTTCTTTTCTTCTCTCCTCCTTTCCTGATTTCTGTCAATTGATAGATATAACCAATATTTGAAAGAAAAAGGTATCATAAAAATGTGATTCTATTTATAACTTAAAATATCAGTTCCTGGTGCTGTGGTGTCTTCTCACACAAATTTCTTGGTTGGGTGTAGGCTGGGGGATGGGCTGCCACTTGTCGTCAGGGCCTCTGTTGGTCATTGAGGCCTTATGCTTCTCCCTTGGTGCCGATAAGGACTTGATGACCATACAGACATACAGCGGAACAACCAAACGACCAGTTGGGATAGCAAAGCCTGCTTTTCAAGAAAGAGATTAGTGGTAGTTCAAAGCTGTAGCAAGTGTAAATTCTGTCAGCGTGGACTCGGAATATCATCACCTTTTTTAATATGTAAGCAACTCACCAAGGAACCTACTCCGAAATTTGATGTCATCACGTAAAAAAGCGAGACAAAAAAAGGCGCTTGACGAATTCATTCAATGTTGCAAATTTTTCTCTAATTTATTTCCCTGACTTTTACAAGAGTCAAAGTCAAGTTGAAGAAAGACGATGATTTAACAGAACTTTATTGATTTTATTTTTACAGCTTTATAATTTCACAGTGAATACTTAATCGCATGCAGAACTTGCCAGGTTAAAACAAAAAAATGAAGCAAACACATCCAAAGTTTTCGCAAAAGTACAGTCAAAATACTGTACGGCAAAGTTTTCTTGTATATACCAAAAAATAATTAATGGCAGCGTCACAGAAACGAGTTGCCGAAACACTATGACTCAAATTTACTTGAACGATATTTTTTGTACTCCTCTTTTCTAGTTTCAAATTAAACACTTGATCGCGGCACTGAGAACTCAGGAACATTATCACAACAAAACTATTCAGTGCAAAGTTTCCGGGAAAGTACGATGGAAATACCGTACGGCAAAGTTTCCTTGTGTACAGGAAATAATAATTAATATTGTATTCGTATCACCGTCAGGTTTACATGATGTAAAAATGAAACGATTGCGCCAGCTAACTAGAAAAGAACGGTTCACCAAAGAACCGTACAATGGCAGCGTTAATATAGTTTACATCAAATAATATTTCACGAAAATTAATTTGCAATATACTCTCATGTAATTTACAATCTTGCTCCAACTCAAAATTTAATTTCAGTTATTTTTCATGTTCTATTAATATTAGTTCTTCTTCAAACTTTAGTATTATTTCACAAGAGTTGAACTGCGTCTTAGCGAGTATAGAGGTCGACTTTTAGTTGACAATTCTCTTCTCCCTCTTTCGCAATTAGACTTAACTTTTCAAAATTCAGCGTCGAAATACGCCAAAACAGCGGAGGATTCTTTTCAAGCCTTGGCGGTAATTTTCACAAAAACTAAAACAGATACAAGGATTTATAGCACAATTTGAGATGGCCATACACACTCCTATACGCCAATAAAGATACTCGACGAACATTCAATCTCTAATCTAAAATATCTCAACATTAAGGAAATACTCCAGGGTTCCCAGCATAATGCAACCGCTAACACGATCACAATGGCCATCTTCAGCACGTGTCTGTTTCTTCTTGTACGCAGTTCTTCAGCATTGACCGAATGTGCGCCTGGAATCACATGTGTCTTGAGCTTAATGACGATGATGGTATAAAGTATGACCAACATGACGAGAGGGAGATGAAAACATACAACAGACACTACAGCAAAATAGTCTCTGTCACCAGCATGTACGCAAGACGCATGTCCTTGGTATTCAGCAAGCTCTGCGCCTAATAGAACTCGGGAGAGTAAGGCCATGGCAACGATCCAAGTGGCGAAAATGAAGTAGGGGCACAGTTTTGGTCTGATTAGTGGGGCACGCAGAGGAAATACTACAGCTCCAAATCGATCCACTGCTATAAGGACCACACTCAAGACAGATACAACCGCAGAAACGCCACTTACAAAACGAACCAGCTTACACAAGGCCTGACCAAGAGGGCCAACGATAAGCCATTCCCCGTCCAAATACAATGATGTTACTGTGAACGGAATCACGGATATTGGAAACAGCAAGTCTGACATGGCCATGTTGACGATGAAATAATTGACTGTTTTTCTCATTGTTTTTGTTTTATAAACTATAAATGCAATGATGGGATTCCCAACCAGCGAAACAACAAAGACAACACAGTAAACCAAAGTCTCTCCTACTTTTTGCGCTGTGGTATTATGTGAAACGCTGCAGCCCGATCCATTCCTAGTTGAAATCATGTTTGTTTTATCTGCAATGGTTGTGTTGTCTCTCCAACAAATGTACTGAGTGTCTCTAGATTAAGCTCGGTGAATATTTTATATTTTTTCTGTAGGCGCAAATTTGCTTGTTAATGCTTCCTTGTAATCTGCCTTGCAACCGAACGATGCGTGAAGCTCATTTAGTACAACGATCAAAATCTGCCAACCGTTTAAGTGATCTCTCCGACGCAGTGCTAACGTATAAGAAGCAACCTTTGCCATAAGATAGTTATAGAGAGCTCAATATGTCATTTAAGAGACATACTATTAGCGTAGGATGTAATTATTCAGGGAGTCATTTTTGGCCAGGTGTAGTTGAGGATCGAAAAAGCGATATATTTGTATATATCTCAATTCAGCAAGATGACTGACACGGAAAAGGAACTACTAGGTGATCTACAAAATGATAAAAGAGAAGCTGTATTCAAGTTCGACGGCCTACTTGGGTTACCTTTGTGGTAAATTCACCAATTAGCATGGAACATGATGATCGCCCTTCCCTAGCGCTAGCTATCAATAAAGATAAAGATGCATAAACGGAGGACCAGGTGTCCACAAGTCCAAAAAAAAAAAAAAAACAAAAAAAACAAAAAAAAAAAAGAAAAAGAAAAATATATATATTTCCTTACCTAAAAAGGGGTACAAAATAAATATCTACATTAGGTAGACGGAAATAAAAGCCAAATAACGAAGAAAAAACATAGAAAGTTATTTTTCTTTATTTTTCATAAAAAAGGTTAATCGTTATGCGCCTTATGTTTCGCTTCATGTGAGGTAGGCCCAAAAAATAGCTATCAAACATTTATCAGAAACTGACTGCAAACCCAGGAAATTACAGTTTGTTTACCTTTTTTTCTTCAACTTAATACTAAGAAAAGTGATATTATAGAAACAAAGAGGACAAAAAGTCCAAGGATTGAGATTCTGACTTGCTAAGAGAATCAAACGGTTCGCTTCGGAACAAAGAATTCAAAGTCGTTATAAAATACCCAATGAGGATGCTGTCAGTCTAGTCTTTTTAATAATTTTGAATTGTATGTTGTTTGAAGTTTAATATATATCGTATAACGATAACCAAAAATTCAAAATAAATTAACTTAAGCTTGGTGATATTTGAGCTGAAATAACAGGCGGTGGAAATCCAGTTTTCGATAATGTTTTGGGTAAGCTAAACGATCAAGTACAGTATTTCAGTGTACGAAGTTAATATCTTACTTTACACAGTTGATGGTGCGATCTTTTTTGTTCGTAAATTTTAGCGATGACATGTGCTTAGTCGAGTTCCAATTAGCAGGTTTTCGAACGTTTATGATAGTGTTATTTTAATTTCTAATAATGTTTTCATCATCATGAACAGCGGATGTGGTTATTGAACTACACCGGCTGTATGACAGAGACCAAAATAACTTATGGTCTGGCATTTAAACAAAAGAAAAATAGATGTTTTAGTGACAAAAAATAAAGGGAAATCGAAATTTCCCTCGCTTCAGGGTTCAGATGGTCGGGTAAATATAAAGGAAGAGTATTAAAGGGAAGGTATCAAGAATTGTTAGTAACAATCTGGAAAGCAAAGCTAAGGAGACCTGTTGAAGTCAATCAAGCACTCTGCACAATAATCAAGAAACAGAACTCCTCTACTGGCAAACAAAAAACTCATAAAATTAGTCATCGTTTTAAACCCTTTCCTATCCTAAATTCGCACACATTACTCGAGCAGGAACTTAAGAACCACATTTCAACTTACACATTGTCGATTATGTCCACAACGCAACACAACTGCCTACACCAAACAATTCTTACAAGCTACAAACTTGCAAACACTATTGAACACACATCAAACAAACAAGGGTGACAATGAGCCTTTTAACAGTACTTTATTGATTTTATTTTTATAACTTTATAGTTTCACAGTGAATACTTAATCGCATGCAGAACTTGCAAGGTTGAAACAAAACAATTAAGCAAACCCATTCAGAGTTTCCAGCAAAGTACGGTCAAAATACCGTACGGCAAAGTTTTCTTATACACACCAAATAATAATTAATGCAAAAACTAAAAAACTAAAAACTACCTGTCGAAACACTATGACTCAAATTTACTTAAACAATTTTATTTGTACTCCTCATTTCTATTTTCAAAGTGAACACTTAATCGCGGCACTGAGAACTCAGCTAGAATATCGCAACAAAACTATTCAGTGCGTATGCAAAGTTTCCGGCAAAGTACGATCAAAATGCCGTACGGCAGTTTCCTTGTGTACAGGAAATAATAATTAATACACGATTATCGAATATTTAAAAAGCCATATCACAACGATGCTTACTAATTTGCAACTTTTAGTCTACTCAGTTAATAAAAACAAATATAAAATTAAATTTTATAAAGTTTACAGCCTAGTAGCTTTTATTTGAAATAAGTAACGATAAGGTAGGCTCAACAGGAAAAAAAATTAAATATTGTATTGGTATCGCCGTCAGGTTTTCATAATGTAAAAATGAAACGATTGCGCCGACTAACTATAAAAGAACGGTTCATTAAAGAACCGTACACATGGCAGCGTTAATATAGTTTTCATCAAATAATATTCCACGGGATTGAATATTTTCAAGAACATTAATTTACAATGTACTCTCATGGTCATTGTTATTTACAATCTTTCTCCAACTCCAAATTTAATTTTAGTTATTTTTCATGTTCTATATTAGTTCTCCTCCTAACGTGGTACTACTTCACAAGATTTGGATGCGTTTTAGCGAGTATAGAGGTCGACTTTTAGTTGACAATTCTCTTGGTAACAATCTTATCGATCATAATTTCAAGGAGTGCATATGCGAGTCTCTTGTTTTAGCTTACTGGTCTGCACCATTCCCTCCGAACGATGACCAAAAATGTTTGAATAAACCGAGAGAGATGTGCGAGCTAGACAAAATGGACATGATCGCGGCGTTGATTAGCCGCGAATGAAAATGAACTTTCAAAAGTTACTTTGATAGTTAGGAAAACTTGCTAATCGATTTAGTAAAGCAGATCGAAGTTTAGGAAAACTAATATATGCGGGATGAAAGAAAGACGGAATGAAAACCTGATAATCTCCAATATGAAGTCGCAATTTAAGAAAGGTACATGGAGAATACAATTCGCAGTAAAATGATACGAAAAGGAACTTTCGAATAGCGACGGTTATGTACTTTAAAATTGGTTACTTTTTTCTTTCATAGCGAAACTTGTCGAGTACATTTTCTACACATTTCATTTAATCTCTGGTTAGAGATTGCACCTGCAGTGGTACATACATATACATACATACATCATTTTATAACTAAGTGAAGCACGATCGTCCAGGTGAGTCTAGTCCTGAGAAGGACTGTTTGTGATGACATTGACTGACGTTTCGACAATAATAATAATAATAATAATAATAATAATAATAATAATAATAGTAACTTTACGACAATTAGTGACGAACGTTAAGGACAAAGACGAACCAAAGGACAGACAGGGAGCAGTTTACAAGATCGAATGCTGCGACTGTCAGGTCACTTATATCGGTGAGACTGGCAGAAATTTGAACGTAAGATTGACTGAACACAAACGAGCGACGAAAAATGGTGACATCAACAATAACATTGCTGAGCACCATTTACTGACAAACCACACAATCGACTGGGACTCTGCTAAATACATTACCTACTGTACTAACTACCACCAACGGATCGCACTGGAAAGTTGGTTTACTAACTTAGAACAGACACCACTGAACCGTTGCCAACAGCTTCCCGCACCTTACAAACGAGTTATTGACGATATCAACAACAGATAAACAATAGACACACCAACTAATTTGACTAAAAATACACCTACGAACATTCACTGCGCAAAAAGGCACATATTCTCGACCGACTTTGCCCGAATACGGATAGCCACAAGTGGAGTGTACAAGAATATCCTGAAGTATTCAAGCACGCATGACGCGACGTACACCTAGAATATTCTACTTAGAATCCGGACTGTTTTTCCGAATTCAAATAGAATACTTTGGAATGCTAAGAATCATTCGAAACGGCATACCCCAACTCCTTTTCTAAAAAAAGATCAATATTGACCATTTTCGAAGAATGATGATCATTAATCATTGGAACATCTTGAGCATGACAACAAATTTTTGAGTCCGCATGCGACGTGAATACGACAGTGACGAACGGTTTACCGGACTTGAACACACCCGAATACTAACGCACATATCAAGTGTTCGCCGCGTTTGCCAACGCGCACCAACCCATTACTTTGTGGAACTTAGTATTCTGCAGTATTCATACTCGAACACTCTTCGTGTCCAAGAATATCGACCGCGAGTGGCAATGGTTGTATCTCGTTCCGGAATTTCAGTTTGCATATTCTTGAACACGAAAGTGTTTCATGTATTATTTGAATGTTTACGCTTTTGGGACGTTCATATGCTTTGGTCTTGTAGGATTGCCCTTTCTCATGGGGTCTGTACTCTACCTACGCGGATTACTGGAGTCTTCTTTTTGTCTAGCCTCCATAGCAGACGTTCTTAGGGCTTCGCCACGCGCTCCTTGGGGAAGGAACGCGTGACGAAGCCCTAAGAACGTCTTCGTGGACTACTTTTTTGTCTCGTGCAGTTCAATGAAGGAAGCCATTGTAAGAATCAGCCAACAAAACTTTATTTAATAAAACTGACAATTTAGTTAGTTATACAGTATGTACAATACTTGTAAGTTGAATATCTTGATGTTATTCAACGCTACCTTCGTATGCTGGAATTCATTAGCTAAACGAACTGTTTTGAGTCCAGGTACCTTAACTGCATTTCAATGATTTGTGAGGTGCCTCAGGCATAATTCGCTTTTTTGTAAAGGACAAAAACATTGAAATTATTATCATTACGAAAAACGCCCTTTTTAACTAATTGTAAAAAATGCCATTTGCCATTCGTTAAAAGTTTCCTCCTGGATAATTGCAAAAAGAGATAACATTGTCTCTTTCTTTAAGCTTAAAAGGAACACAATAAAAAAATTTCTTAAAACCATCCAAGAAAGCTCCAGTACTGAATAGCAAATCAGCTTTAGTATATCAATACATACACTAACCTAGAATTAGCCTTTGCATTCCAACATAAAAAATAAATGTTATTTCAATGTTTACATAGCAATGATATTGCTATTCGTCAGCAATACAGCTGCAGTAGAAATAATTTACTTAAAAATTCAATTTAAAAAAATTGGGATGAAATCCTAACCTTGAAAGAGAAAAGAGGAAGAAATTTATCAAGCAATACTATTCTCAGTATGTTGCAGAATAAACTGATTAAAAATATTGCCAGACTAAGAGTTAATCACTTTCAGAGTCATCATTTAAATAATGGTATCTTTTTCTTCTCCTCCTGGGTGGTGATGCCACAGGAGTTTCTGCCTGCACCTCCTCTGGCTCCGAGTTGGGTTCAGCATAACCTGTTGCTGCCTCTTCTCCTAAGGCCCAAGGTATATGAACCTTACGCCTGGGCCTATCTGAGGGAGGTCCCTCAACTCTTGGCACACGTGGCCGCAATTCTTCTCCTCTCGTCTGATCTATTCTTCTTTGTAGACAGCTCATCAATTCATTGGCCCTTGGGGACCTCCATCTTGGTGACCTTATGATCCAATTTCCCTCTGGTCCATCTTCCTCATCACTTACAAAGTCATAGTTAAGTCCTTGCATCAACTCCTTCTCTTGCCCCCTCGCCACTTTAACTCGTGCACTGAAAAGCTGAAAGAGATTTTTATTTTAGAAAAAAAGCTACATACATTGTATATGCCCTGTACTACGATTTGGTTTTATCCAAAAGTCTTAATTCCAGTAATTAACTACTATTAACTGTAATTTGTCAATGTACAGAACTATTATTGGTTGATGCTTTTTTCACATACAGTGGCTGACAAAATGAAAGACGTTCAAGTCAACATACCCTTTTCCTTCTTGAACGGGCTTTGTTGACCTGTTTTGTCTGTTTTGTTTTTTGTTGGTTTTCAGGAAGTGACTGCAGGTAAAGCTTTCTTTTTGTTTCGTAGTACCTAACAATGGCACCTGCAAAATAAAAGTGAAAAGAGTGTTATAATAGTTATAACATCAGACCAGCTTCATTCTTTATAATTTCCCATACATAACCATATTTGATTCCACACACCTCCAAGACCCTCCAATAAACCCAACTCACTAGACAAAGTCCCTTAAATCAATTCAAGAAATTTAGATCATGTTTCAGCAACTGGGGTGAAATCTTACTTACAGTAAAAGGGCATTTACATTTCATCATGATTAAAGTTTCCTTTAAGTTATCTTAAACCTATTTTTATAATATTTAAGCCTTTTTTAAGCAGTCTAAAAATATACAGGTATATCAAATAACTTTAAAGATTTAACCATGGTTTAAGTGATCCTGTCTGTTAAATCAACTGAGAGATTCGGGCTTATTTTGCGATGCTTTAACCACAGCTTAAACTCGCTCAGGAATTTAAACAAAGTTTAAGTTGACCTTTTTTTAAGATTTGTCAATAAATTACGGTGCGCAAGCTCTTTACGTTACTAGTGTAGTAAAAGTAGGTAATTATCGTAAAGGCAGTTTGCGTTTCCGTTAAAATGAGAAAAATCTCCCATAGGCACTCTTGACTACGCTTCCGTTGATTTGCGTAAAGTTTCTTAAAGGCATTACTGACTCGTTAAACGCGTGAAAATGAAGTCACAGCCTAACTTTGCGCTATAATACTTCACACAGACACTGACTGAGTATACTTCGCCCAGCGCTTCGCTATACAACCACCCCACTTGATAAATGGAAGTTTTCAATCTTTTTCATAATTACGGAAGAACTGTTACCAGCAATAACTGGCTGACGACATTTGTTGAAGTGTGCGTTCTAGGAAATCTACGAATGACGCTCAACAAAGGATGTTCGGGTGTATTCGAGCTGAATATTTCAGTATACTTCACGTGAGGTGTGCGCCTTGAATACCTCAGGATTCTACGGAGTCATGATCACATATTCTGGGCTCGGACATTTCCGAATATTTTCATTTTCACGCAGTGATTTGACTAACAAAAGACGGATCTAAACGCACCAATGACGGTTTACAGTCTTCACAGCCAATAACATCACGGCTTAACTGACAGACAACCAATAACATCACGACTTCCTTGACCAATAACATCACCGACCAGAGTGCTTATACCATCTCCTGACGTTACTCCAATCATTTGACTCTGATGATTACTTCCGCTAAGGTTGTCGAAACGTCAGTCAATATCATCACAAACAGTCCTTCTCAGGACCACACTCATCCGGACGATCGTGCTTGACTTAGTTATGATATGACTCCTGGGTTCAAACCATTTACGATACATCATTTTATTCAAGACATTAAAATAAAGGCGGCCACACAAAGAATGCCCCGAAAAGGGAGTTTAGGAGGTGAACCTAAACCGCTCTATTTACAATTTCCGTAGTCAAGTCAACATTTTTGTTCAGAAATTGCCTCATAATTTCTAGTTTATTTTGCAACGGAAAGAAAAGTTTTCCGCTCAGATAAAGATAGCCTCAACGTTTCAAAGGTACAGGATCACTATCCCTTTCGGTGCTCGACGAAAATAACTAACTTCCTTTATAGTATAAAACAAGGGCCCCTAGAATTTTTAGAAAGCCGAGAGCGGGTTCGGAATGGGGAACCATAAACATTTCATGCCGCTGGCTTGAATTTAGAGATGAATTTCTAGTTTATTTTGCAACGGAAAGAAAAGTTTTCCGCTCAGATAAAGATAGCCTCAACGTTTCAAAGGTACAGGATCACTATCCCTTTCGGTGCTCGACGAAAATAACTAACTTCCTTTATAGTATAAAACAAGGGCCCCTAGAATTTTTAGAAAGCCGAGAGCGGGTTCGGAATGGGGAACCATAAACATTTCATGCCGCTGGCTTGAATTTAGAGATGAAAAATCTAAAATACCAAACTAGCAACAAAAAGTCAGTCTGTGTTACACCTTGCAGAAACACGCCTTTAAAAACCACAAATACGCTTTCGAAGGCTATTAAAGTGTTTTCTGAATTGTACTTTTAAAATGCTCCTGGCATTTTCAAGGCAATTTGTTCCTTTTGTCTAATGAAACTTCTCTCAATAACTTTTCTTCACATTTTATTATTGTGCTGACAGGCATCGCTGCAATATCGTTTAAACTTCGATTAGCGGCTAACAAAAAGATTTGTAATCTCATGTTAAAAACCTGGGAAAATCGACTGTTTAGTCAACGAAATAAATACATAGATATTTACGCTTAACTTTTCAAAACTCAGTGCCGAAAAAAGCCAAAACAGTGGAGAATTCTTTTCAAGCCTTGGCGGTAATTTTCACAAAAAATAAAACAGATGCAAGGATTTATAGCACAATTTGAGATGGCCATAAAATATGCTATACGCCAATAAAGTTAGAAACCCGAAGAATATTCAATTTCTAACCTAAAATATCTCAACGCTGTTAAAATAGTACGGGGTACCCAGCATAAAGTAAACGCTAACAAGTTCGCAATGGCCATCTTCAGCACGTGTGTGTTTCTTCTTGTGCGCAGTTGTTCAGCGTTGACCGACTGTCGCCCAGAATCACCTGTGTCTTGAGCTTGATGACGATGATGGTGTAAAGTATGACCAACATGACGAGAGTGAGAAGAAATAACACAACATACACTACAGCAAAATAGTCACTGTCACTGACCATCCAATCTACGCAAAACGCATGTCCTTGGTATTCAGCAAGCTCTGCACGCAGTAGAACTCGGGAGAGTAAGGCCATGGCGACGATCCAAGTGGCGAGAATGAAGTAGTGGCATAGCTTTGGTCTGATTAGTGGGGTACGCAGAGGCAATACCACAGCTCCAAATCGATCCACTGCTATAACGACAACACTCAAGATAGATACAGGCCCAGAAACGCCAGCTACAAAAGGAACCAGCTTACACAAGGGCATTACTAAACCACGAAACAGCGAAACGAAACAGCGAAACAGCGCAATGAAACACCGAAACACCGAAACAGCTATTTTTTCCTACTTTTTTCTCAAACACCGAAACAGCTATTTTTTGCCACTTTGATGGTGAATAAAATAGACAGGCCAAACATGACTTCCATTTGTCCTTTGATGTTATCGTTGACCTTCAAAGTTTGGCTCTTACGAGTATATCTTACTCTAACATTCGAGGATCTCTTTTTCTCCCAGCCAGCAGTGTGAATTCCATTTAGCCAGACTGCATGTTGCGTTTTCATTAACCCTTTTCCGTTAAACATTAGCCTGCATAGCAGACTTTTTGGTGTACGAACGGTAGTTTAAAGACCGCCATTTTGGAAGCCATCCAAGGAGAGAACTGGGGACGATCAGTGTAAGATATGGATTCCGGACTGCGGACCCGGACTGCGGACTGGGTATAAGACGAGGACTGAGTATAAAATATGGACTGAAGGCTGCGGACTGAGTACAAACCGCGGACTGAGTACAAAACATTGTACAAAAAGCACGGAGCAACGAAATGTATTACTGCACTCATATTCTTGAACTGTAGGAAATGTGCTTACAATTCCTGTAAATATTACCAGAGTACACAGAAAACCTACCTATTTTGACCTCGAGCTCTCAATGATAGGAAAAATGGCGACGCTTGTCGGTTATAATGTCATGTACGGTAATTGTGTTGTACCATTTTGGCACGAAAAACCGCTTGTTTAAAATACTTTTTTTTAAACGCTCAGGAATCCACTTTATTTGATTTATGTTCGCAAATACGGATTTGGACTTTCTCCTAAAAATGAAACGCACCGGTATTTCCTGTTTTATCTTCTCTGTACCAGTGGCCAATTGCAGTCGAACGAGCACACATTTCCATTTACAGCATTTATATCTAGATTTGTGACCAGTAATTTTGTGATGCACGCCAGTGCAAGGTCCGGTTTCCTTTTATATGCCTTTCTGTTTCCATTCTTCCCAATAATAATTTCTTCGACTCCCTCGATCTAGTGTTAAACTCGTGGAGTAAAGTACAATTTCAGGATAAAGTCTCTACTCTTATACTACTTTCTCTAGCTCGGTCGATATTGGAACTGAGCATTTCGTGTAACTGAGCATTACTAGTACGTGACAAATCTTGACACGGAATAAGCAGACTCAAGGCTTTTTTTAACCCGCATCTGGGCCAGTACAATCCTAGTTTTGCTCTATACTTCCTTTTTTATACTCGGTCCGCTTTTTGCTCCTAGTCTTCAGTCTTCAGTCCGCGTTTTATACCCAGTCCGCAGTCCGCAGTCCGGGTCCGCAGTCCGGAATCCATATCTTACACTGACCGTCCCCAGTTCTCTCCTTGGATGGCTTCCAAAATGGCGGTCTTTAAACTACCGTTCGTACACCAAAAAGCCAAAACGTCTGCTATACAGGCTAACGTTTAACGGAAAGGGGTTAATGAAAACGCACCAAGCACTCTGGCTAATGGAGTTCACAATGCTGGCTGGGAGAAAAAGAGATCCGCGAATGTTAGAGTAAGATATACTCGTAAGAGCCAAACTTTGAAGGTAAACTTTACAAAGGACCAATGGGATTCGTGTTTGGCCTGTCTATTTTATCCACCATCTAAGTGGTAAAAAATAGCTGTTTCGGTGTTTGAGAAAAAAGTAGGAAAAAATAGCTGTTTCGGTGTTTCGTTTCGCTGTTTCGGTGTTTCGTTTCGCTGTTTCGTGGTTTAGTAATGCCCCTTACACAAGGCCTTGCCAAGAGGGCCAACGATAAGCCATGCCCCGTCCGAATACAATGATGTTACTGTCAACGGAATCACGAATATTGGATAATGCAAGTCTGACATGGCCATGTTGACAATGAAATAATTGACTGTTTTTCTCATTGTTTTTGTTTTATAAACTATAAATGCAATGATGGGATTCCCAACCAGCGAAACAACAAAGACAACACGGTAAACCAAAGTCTCTCCTACTTTTTGCGGTGTGGTATTATGTGAAGCGCTGTAGCCCGATCCATTCGTAGTTGAATTCATGTTTGTTTTCTCTGCAATGGTTGTGTAGTCCGCAACAAATGTACTGACTGTCTCTAGAGCAAGCTCGGTGAATGTTTTATATTTTTTCTGTAGGCGAAAATTTCCATGTTAATGCTTCCTTGTAATCTGCCTTGCAACCGATGGATGCGTGACGCTCATTTAGTACAACGATCAAAATCTGCCAACCGTTTAAGTGATCTTTCCGACGCAGTGCTAACGTATAAGAAGCAACCGTTGCCAAAGATAATTATAGAAAGCTCAATATGTCATTTAAGAGACATACTATTAGCGTAGGATGTAATTATTCAGGGAGTCATTTTTGGCCAGGTGTACTTGAGGATCGAAAAAGCGATATATTTCTATATATCTCAATTTAGCAAGATAACTGACACGGAAAAGGAACTACTAGGTGATCTACAAAATGATAAAAGAGAACCTCTTTTCAAGTTTTACGGCTTACTTAGGTTACCTCTGTGGTAAATTCACCAATTAGTATGGATCATAATGATCGCCCTTCCCTAGCGCTAGCTATCAATAAAGATAAAGATGCATAAACGGAGGACCAGGTGTCCACAAGGTAAAAAAGAAAAATATATATATTTCCTTACCTAAAAAGGGGGTAAAAAATAAATATCTATATTAGGTTGACGGAAATAAAAGCCAAATAACGAAGAAAAAACACAGAAAGTTATTTTACTTTATTTTAAATAAAAAAGGTTAATCGTTATGCGCCTTAAGTTTCGCTTCATGTGAGGTAGGCCCAAAA
This sequence comes from Pachyseris speciosa, assembly GCA_016490735.1. Classification (NCBI taxonomy): domain Eukaryota; kingdom Metazoa; phylum Cnidaria; class Anthozoa; order Scleractinia; family Pachyseridae; genus Pachyseris; species Pachyseris speciosa. The sequence goes on along the minus strand of JAEMWC010000850.1, from coordinate 142,390 downwards.
AATAACTGACAAACATTTATGAAAAACTGACTGCAAACCCAGGAAATTACAGTTTGTTTGTCTGTTTTTTCTTCAACTTAATAATAAGAAAAGTGATATTATAGAAACAAAGAGGACAAAAAGTCCAAGGATTGAGATTCTGACTTGCTAAGAGAATCATACAGTTCGATTTGGAACAAAGAATTCTACATTCCGTTTTAAGTCGTTATGAAATACCCAATGAAGAAGCTGTTAGTCTAGTCTTTTTAATAATTTTGAATTGTATGTTGTTTGAAGTTTCCGTATAACGATAACCAAAAATTCGAAACAAATTGACTTGAGCTTGGTGATATTTGAGCTGAAATAACAGGCGGTGGAAAACCAGTTTTCGATAATGTTTTTGGGTAAGCTAAACGATCAAGTACAGTATTTCAGTGTGGGAAGTTAATATCTTACTTTACACAGTTGATGGCGCGATCTTTTTTGTTCCTAAATTTTAGCCATGACATGTGCTTAGTCGAGTTCTAATTAGCCGGTTTTCGAACGTTTATGATAGTTTTATTTTAATTTCTAATAATGTTTTCATCATCATGAAAAGCGGATGTGGTTATTGAACTACACCGGCTGTATGACAGAGACCAAAAAAACTTATGGTCTGGCGTTTAAACAAAAGAAAAAGAAATATTTTAGTGAAAATAATAAATGTAAATCGAAATTCCCTCGCTTCAGGGTTCAGATTGTCGGGTAAATATAAAGGAAGAGTATTAAAGGGGCGGTATCAAGGATTGTTAGTAACAATCTGGAAAGCAAAGCTAAGGAGACCTGTTGAAGTCAATCAAGCACTCTGCACCATAATCAAGAAACAGAACTCCTCTACTGCAAACAAAAAACTCATATAATTAGTCATCGCTTTTAAACCCTTTCCTATCAACAACAACAACAACAACATCTTTATTTCATTCATTAAATATACAAGTATCACACCACCTGCAAATAGCAAGGCTAGTCGAGGCAGGTGGTGTGAGGACGGCTTAAGAATAAATACAATAGTTGAGGTGAAACAAAAAAGAAAAAGTACCATATTTAAAATAAAGTGGGTCAGTCACGAGAGTAATTGTAATAAGAAAATCGAGGCAGCTATTTAGATAAGCGGAGGCTAATAGTTTTTAAAGTCGGAAATTATTGTGTTTAGGTCAGCATAACTATCCTGCACTTTCAATATTTTCAACAGAGTTGAATGAACTTTTTCCTTAAAGAGTGATTTTGAAGAATTTCGTAAATTTTCGGGTATACTATTCCAAATTTTGGCTCCCATAGTAGAAAACGAATCATTTTTCTGATTTAGTCTAGAGTAGTTAATGTAATAATTTCCAGAAGAGGAGGAGCGAGTATTGTAAGAGTGGATTGTCTTAGTAGATTTAAAGAGATGGAAATATTATAAGGGGAAATGTTATTGTAAACATCGAACATTAATATCGAAGAAAGCTTAAAATAAAGCATTGTAACAGGCATAATATTTGAGTGGAGAAAGTAAGGAACAGCATGAGAGAGGAAAGGTGCGAAGTTAATTAGGCGCACAGCTCTCTTTTGTAATTTAAGGAGTTTCTCTAAGTGAGTTTTTGCAGCCTGGCCCCAGGCAACGAGGCCATAAGAAAGGTAAGGAAGGATTAAAGAATTGTAAATCCCGAAGAGTGTTTTGGGAGGAACAAAATGTCTTAGTTTAGCTAATATCCCGATGTTTTCTACTAATTTTTAGCGCAACATAGTTAATATGATGTTTCCACGAAAGATGGTTGTCAATCATGACCCCTAGATATTTGGCGTATTCCTTACGTTCAAGGTTAAAATATTTATTTTACACGGCTATCAAGAATTTTAATATTGACGTCGTAATTTAAGCGCTTCTGGTAAGGATGAAAAATTATATAGTTAGTTTTCTTGACATTAAGTGATAGTTTATTTGCTGTTAGCCAATCGACAATTTTAAGTAACTCATCATTCATTACAGTTTCAAGGGATCTCAGATTTTATTTGCATACAAAAGGTTAGTGTCATCAGCGAATAAAAAGAATTCCAATTTGTTTGATGCTTTATATATATCATTCACATAAATGAGAAAGAGCAAGGGCCCTAGTACACTCCCTTGCGGGACACCACACAAGGTATTTTGTTTTTCAGATACATGTGAGCCAATTTGTGTCGTTTGAACTCGATTTGTCAGGTACGACGAGAACCAGTCATTCACTATTCCACGAACTCCATAGTGTGAAAGCTTCTGTAAAAGAATAGCGTGATCAACAGTATCAAACGCTTTTTGTAAATCAATAAAGACACCACAGGAGAACATACCCTTGTCCATGTACGATTGAATTTTATTAACAATGTCCAAAATGGCATGGTTAGTCGACCGACGCTCACGGAAACCATATTGTGACTCATAGAGAACATTATATTTATTGAGAAACGATTTTAGTCGATTATACATTACCTTTTCAAACAGTCTATTGAAAACTGAAAGAAGAGAGATAGGGCGATAATTACTAGGTTCGTCTTCGTTGCCGTCTTTATAAATCGGAATAACTTTAGCATGTTTAAGCTTAGAGGGGAAAATTCCCATGCGCACTGATTTGTTTATTATATTAGCAATAGGCTTCGAAATAATTTGACGTGAGCATTTAAGGAGGTGCATAAGACAAGAGTATAGTCCGTGGGCTTTATTAGACGGAGCCATGATAATTTCAAGTTCGATTTCCGAGGGCAGTACAGTTTCAAATACGAAAGATCCAGAATAAGTGGTTCTCGGTAGATAATCAGAAAATTGCCTACTACTATTTGGCAATTCAGAGGCTAGCCTGTTACCTACAGAAGCAAAATAAGAATTGAGAATGTTCGCATTCACCAAAGGATCCTGGATATCTCTTGGGTTTTAGAGTGCGTCATTTTCGTAATTACTTTCGTGTGCTTCGTTTTACGATGTATTAAATCATTTATGCCTTGCCACATTCGCTTTAAGTTGTTTGTGTTTCCCTGAAAGTAATTATGGAAATAAAGCTTTTTACTTAGTCTCGTTAATGATAAGATTTTATTTCTATATAATTTATATGTAGCAGAATTATCCTCCGAGAGAAGTTTATTTTTTGTCTGAATAGATTTGCGAATTCCAGAGGTGATCCACGGTTTAATTCGCACACATTACTCGAGCAGGAACTTAAGAACCACATTTCAACTTACACATTGTCGATTATGTCCACAACGCAACACAACTGCGTACACCAAACAATTCTTACAAGCTACAAACTTGCAAAAATTATTGAACACACATCAAACAAACAAGGGTGACAATGAGCCTTTAACAGTACTTTATTGATTTTATTTTTACAGCTTGATAGATTCACGGTGAATACTTAATCGCATGCAGAACTTGCAAGGTTGAAACAAAACAATTAAGCAAACCCATTCAGAGTTTCCGGCAAAGTACGGTCAAAATAATAATTAATGCAAAAACTAAAAAACTAAAATATAGCTGTCGAAACACTATGACTCAAATTTACTTAAACAATTTTATTTGTACTCGTCTTTTCAAATTGTCAAAGTGAACACTTAATCGCGGCACTGAGAACTCAGCTAGAATATCGCAACAAAACTATTCAGTGCGTATCCAAAGTTTCCGGCAAAGTACGATCAAAATGCCGTACGGCAAAGTTTCCTTGTGTACAGGAAATAATAATTAACACACGATTATCGAATATTTAAAAAGCCATATCACAACGATGCTTACTAATTTGCAACTTTTAGTCTACTCAGTTAACAATTTTAAATTTAATATTAAATTTTATAAAGCTTACAGCCTAGTGGATTTTATTTGAAATATGTAACGATTAGGTAGGCTCAACAGGAAAAAAAATTAAATATTGTATTGGTATCGCCGTCAGGTTTACACTGAGTGTAAAAATGAAACGATTGCGCCGACTAACTATAAAAGAACGGTTCATTAAAGAACCGTACACATGGCAGCGTTAATATAGTTTACATCAAATAATATTCCACGGATCTGAATATTGATATTTACAATGTTGCTCCAACTCAAACTTTAATTTTAGTTATTTTTCATGTTCTATATTAGTTCTCCTCTTAACTTAGTATTACTTCACAACATTTGAATGCGTTTTAGCGAGTATAGAGGTCGACTTTTAGTTGACAATTCTCTTGGTAACAATCTTATCGATCATAATTTCAAGGAGTGCATATGCGAGTCTCTTGTTTTAGCTTACTGGTTTGCACTTTTCCCTCCGAACGATGACCAAAAATGTTTGAATAAGCCGAGAGAGATGTGCGAGCTAGACAAAACAGACATGATCGCGGCGTTGATTAGGAAGAGCCGTGAATGAAAATGAATCTTCAAAAGTTACTTTTATAGTTAGGAAAACTTGCTAATCGATTTAGTAAAGCAGATCGAATTTTAGGAAAACTAATATTTGCGGGATGAAAGAAAGAGGGAATGAAAAACTGATAATCTCCAATATAAAGTCGCAATTTAAGAAAGGTACATGGAGAATACAATTCGCAGTAAAATGATACGAAAAGGTACTTTCGAATAGCGACGGTTATGTACTTTAAAATTGGTTACTTTTTTCTTTCATAGCGAAACTTGTCGAGTACATTTTCTACACATTTCATGTACTCTCTGGTTAGAGATTGCACCTGCAATGTTACATACATACATCATTTTATTCAAGACATTAAAATAAAGGTGGCTACACAAAGAATGCCCCGAAAACGGAGTTTAGGAGGTGAACCTTAACCGCTTCGTTGACAATTTCCACAGTACGGTCAACATTTTTGTTCAGAAATTGTCTCATAATTTCTAGTTTATTTAAGTAACGGAAAGAAAAGTTTTCTCAGATAAAGATAGCCTCAACGTTTCAAAGGTGCAGGATCGCTATCCCTTTCGGTGCTCGACGAAAATAACTAACTTCCTTTGTAGTATAATACAAGGGCCCTATAATTTTTAGAAAGCCGAGAGCAGGTTCGGAATGGGGATCCATAAACATTTAATGCCGCTGGCTTGAATTTAGAGATGAAAAATCTAAAATACCAAACTAGCAAATAAAGTCAGTGACAAAACGCTTTCGATCGCTTAAGTGTTTTTTTAACTGTTCTGTTAAAATGCTCCTGTCATTTTCAAGACAATTTGTTCCTTTTGTCAAATGAAACTTCTCTCAATAACTTTTCTTCACATTTTATTATCGTTCTGACAAGCGTCGCTGCAGTCTCGTTTCAACTTCGATTAGAGGCCGACAAAAAGATTTATAATCTAATGTTAAAACCTCGCAAAATCGACTCTTTAGTCAACGAAATTAATACATACATTAATTACGCTTAACTTTTCAAAACTCAGTGCCGAAATAAGCAAAAACAGCGGAGTATTCTTTTCAAGCCTTGGCGGTAATTTTCACAAAAAATAAAACAGATGCAAGGATTTATAGCACAATTTGAGATGGCCATAAAATTTGCTATAGGCCTAAGATAGATACTCGAAGAACATTCAATTTCTAATGTAAAATATCTCAACGTTTTTATAATATTAAAGGGTATCCAGCATAATGTAAGCACTAACACGATTGCAATGGCCATCTTCAGCACGTGTCTGTTTCTTCTTGTGCGCAGTTGTTCAGCGTTGACCGAGTGTTCGCCTGGAATCAACTGTGTCTGGAGTTTGATGACGATGATGGTGTAAAGTATGACCGACATGACGACAGTGAGAAGAAAAACCACAACACATACTGCAGCAGCATAGTCACTGTCCATGACCAGCCAATCTACGCAAAACGCATGTCCTGGGTATTCAGCAAGCTCTGCACTCAATAGAACTCGGGAGAGTAAGGCCATGGCAACGATCCAAGTGGCGAGAATGAAGTAGGGGCACAGCCTTGGTCTGATTAGTGGGGTACGCAAAGGAAATACCACAGCTACAAATCGATCCACTGCTATAACGACAACACTCAAGATAGATACAGTCGCAGAAACGCCACTTAAAAAAGGAACCAGCTTACACAAGGCCTTACCAAGAGGGCCAACGATAAGCCATGCCCCGTCCGAATACAATGATATAACTGTCAACGGAATCACGAATATTGGATACAGCAAGTCTGACATGGCCATGTTGACGATGAAATAATTGACTGTTTTCCTCATTGTTTTTGTTTTATAAACTATAAATGCAATGACGGGATTCCCAACCAGTGAAACAACAAAGACAACACAGTAAGCCAAAGTCTCTCCTACTTTTTGCGCTGTGGTATTATGTGAAACGCTGCAGCCCGATCCATTCGTAGTTGAGTTCATGTTTGTTTTCTCTGCAATGGTTGTGTTGTCCCGCCAACAAATGTACTGAGTGTCTCTAGATCAAGCTCCCGGTAAATATTTTATATTTTTGCTATAGACGCAAATTTGTTTGTTGATGCTTCCTTGTAATCTGCCTTGCAACCGATGGACGCGTAAAGCTCATTTAGTACAACGATCAAAATCTGCGAACCGTTTAAGTGATGTCTCCGACACAGTGCTAATGTATAAGAAGCAACCGTTGCCATAAGATAGTTATAGAGAGCTCAATATGTCATTTAAGAGACATACTATTAGCGTAGGATGTAATTATTCAGGGAGTCATTTTTGGCCAGGTGTACTTGAGGATCGAAAAAGCGATATATTTGTATATATCTCAATTCAGCAAGATGTTTGACACGGAAAAGAAACTATTAGGTGATGTACAAAATGATAAAAGAAACGCTGTATTCAAGTTTGTCGGCTTACTTTTGATACCTTTGGGGTAAATACACCAATTGGTATGGATCATAGTGCTCGCCCTTCCCTAGCGCTAGCTTTCAATAAAGATAAAGATGCATAAACGGAGGACCAGGTGTCCAGTCTAAAAAAAAAAAAAAAGAAAAAGAAAAATATATATATTTCCTTACCTAAAGGGGGTACAAAATAAATATCTACATTATGTAGACGGAAATGAAAGCAAAATAACGAAGAAGGAACATAGAAAGTTATTTTTCTTTATTTTTCATCAGAAAGGCTAATCGTTATGCGCCTTATCTTTCGCTTCATGTGATGTAGGCCCAAAAAATAGCTATCAAACATTTATCAGAAACTGACTGCAAACCCAGGAAATTACAGTTTGTTTGTCTTTTTTTTCTTCAACTTAATACTAAGAAAACTGATATCATAGAAACAAAGAGGACAATACGTCCAAGGATTGAGATTCTGACTTGCTAAGAGAATCAAACGGTTCGCTTCGGAACAAAGAATACAAAGTCGTTATGAAATGCCCAATGAAGATGCTGTCAGTCTAGTCATTTTAATAATTTTGAATTGTATGTTGTTTGAAGTTTCCGTATAATGATAACCAAAAATTCAAAACAAATTGACTTAAGCTTGGTGATATTTGTGCTGAAATAACAGGCGGTGGAAATCCGGTTTTCGATAATGTTTTGGGTAAGGTAAACGATCAAGTACAGTACTTCAGTGTGGAAAGTTAATATCTTAATTTACACAGTTGATGGCGCGATCTTTTTTGTTCCTAAATTTTAGCCATGACATGTGCTTAGTCGAGTTCTAATTAGCCGGTTTTCGAACGTTTATGATAGTTTTATTTTAATTTCTAATAATGTTTTCATCATCATGAACAGCGGATGTGGTAATTGAACTACACCGGCTGTATGACAGAGACCGAAATAACTTATGGTCTGGCGTTTAAACAAAAGAAAAATAAATGTTTTAGTGACAAAAAATAAAGGTAAATCGAAATCCCCCTCGCTTCAGGGAACAGATTGTCGTGTAAATATAAAGGAAGAGTGTTAAAGGGGCGGTATCAAGGATTGTTAGTAACAATCTGGAAAGCAAAGCTAAGGAGACCTGTTGAAGTCAATCAAGCACTCTGCACCATAATCAAGAAACAGAACTCCTCTACTGGCAAACAAAAAACTCATAAAATTAGTCATCGCTTTAAACCCTTTCCTATCCTAAATTCGCACAAATTACTCGAGCAGGAACTTAAGAACCACATTTCAACTTACACATTGTCGATTATGTCCACAACGCAACACAACTGCCTACACCAAACAATTCTTACAAGCTACAAACTTGCAAACACTATTGAACACACATCAAACAAACAAGGGTGACAATGAGCCTTTAACAGTACTTTATTGATTTTGTTTTTACAGCTTTATAGTTTCACAGTGAATACTTAATCGCATGCAGAACTTGCAAGGTTGAAACAAAACAATTAAGCAAACCCATTCAGAGTTTCCAGCAAAGTACGGTCAAAATACCGTACGGCAAAGTTTTCTTATATACACCAAATAATAATTAATGCAAAAACTAAAAAATAGCTGTCGAAACACTATGACTCAAATTTACTTAAACAATTTTATTTGTACTCCTCATTTCTATTTTCAAAGTGAACCAATCAATCGCGGCACTGAGAACTCAGCTAGAATATCGCAACAAAACTATTCAGTGCGTATCCAAAGTTTCCGGCAAAGTACGATCAAAATGCCGTACGGCAGTTTCCTTGTGTACAGGAAATAATAATTAATACACGATTATCGAATATTTAAAAAGCCATATCACAACGATGCTTACTAATTTGCAACTTTTAGTCTACTCAGTTAACAAAAACAAATATAAAATTAAATTTTATAAAGTTTACAGCTTTTATTTGAAATATGTAACGATAAGGTAGGCTCAACAGGAAAAAAATTAAATATTGTATTGGTATCGCCGTCAGGTTTTCATAATGTAAAAATGAAACGATTGCGCCGACTAACTATAAAAGAACGGTTCATTAAGGAACCGTGCACATGGCAGCGTTAATATTGTTTACATCAAATAATATTCCACGGGATTGAATATTGATATTTACAATGTTGCTCCAACTCAAAATTTAATTTTAGTTATTTTTCATGTTCAATATTAGTTCTCCTCTTAACTTAGTATTACTTCACAACATTTGAATGCGTTTTAGCGAGTATAGAGGTCGACTTTTAGTTGACAATTCTCTTGGTAACAATCTTATCGATCATAGTTTCAAGGAGTGCATATGCGAGTCTCTTGTTTTAGCTTACTGGTCTGCACTTTTCCCTCCGAACTATGACCAAAAATGTTTGAATAAGCCGAGAGACATGTGCGAGCTAGACAAAACGGACATGATCGCGGCGTTGATTAGAAAGAGCCGCGAATGAAAATGAACTTTCAAAAGTTACTATTATAGTTAGGAAAACTTGCTAATCGATTTAGTAAAGCAGATCGAATTTTAGTAAAACTAATATATGCGGGATAAAAGAAAGACGGAATGAAAAACTGATAATCTCCAAAATGAAGTGGCAATTTAAGAATTGTACATGGAAAATACACTTCGCAGTAAAATGATACGAAAAGGACTTTTTTAATAGCGACGGTTATGTACTTTAAAATTGGTTACTTTTTTCTTTCATAACGAAACTTGTCGAGTCATTTTCTACACATTTCATCTACTCTCTGGTTAGAGATTGCACCTGCAATGTTACATACATACATCATTTTATTCAAGACATTAAAATAAAGGTGGCTACACAAAGAATGCCCCGAAAACGGAGTTTAGGAGGTGAACCTAAACCGCTTCGTTGACAAATTCCACAGTACGGTCAACATTTTTGTTCAGAAACTGCCTCAGAATTTCTAGTTTATTTTTTAACGGAAAGAAAAGTTTTCTCAGATAAAGATAGCCTCAACCTTTCAAAGGTACAGCATCGCTATCCCTTTCGGTGCTCGACGAAAATAACAAGAGCAGGTTCGAAATGGGGATCCATAAACATTTAATGCCGCTGGCTTGAATTTAGAGATGAAAAATCCAAAATACCAAACTAGCAACAAAAGTCAGTGACAAAAAGAATTCGAACGCTTCAGTGTTTTTTTAACTGTTCTGTTAAAATGCTCCTGTCATTTTCAAGACAATTTGTTCCTTTTGTCAAATGAAACTTCTCTCAATAACTTTTCTTCACATTTTATTATCGTTCTGACAAGCGTCGCTGCAGTCTCGTTTCAACTTCGATTAGAGGCCGACAAAAAGATTTATAATCTAATGTTAAAACCTCGCAAAATCGACTCTTTAGTCAACGAAATAAATACATACATTAATTACGCTTAACTTTTCAAAACTCAGTGCCGAAATAAGCCAAAACAGCGGAGTATTCTTTTCAAGCCTTGGCGGTAATTTTCACAAAAAATAAAACAGATGCAAGGATTTATAGCACAATTTGAGATGGCCATAAAATTTGCTATAGGCCTAAGATAGATACTCGAAGAACATTCAATTTCTAATGTAAAATATCTCAACGTTTTTATAATATTAAAGGGTATCCAGCATAATGTAAGCGCTAACACGATTGCAATGGCCATCTTCAGCACGTGTCTGTTTCTTCTTGTGCGCAGTTGTTCAGCGTTGACCGAGTGTTCGCCTGGAATCAACTGTGTCTGGAGTTTGATGACGATGATGGTGTAAAGTATGACCGACATGACGACAGTGAGAAGAAAAACCACAACACATACTGCAGCAGCATAGTCACTGTCCATGACCAGCCAATCTACGCAAAACGCATGTCCTGGGTATTCAGCAAGCTCTGCACTCAATAGAACTCGGGAGAGTAAGGCCATGGCAACGATCCAAGTGGCGAGAATGAAGTAGGGGCACAGCCTTGGTCTGATTAGTGGGGTACGCAAAGGATATACCACAGCTACAAATCGATCCACTGCTATAACGACAACACTCAAGATAGATACAGTCGCAGAAACGCCACTTACAAAAGGAACCAGCTTACACAAGGCCTTACCAAGAGGGCCAACGATAAGCCATGCCCCGTCCGAATACAATGATATAACTGTCAACGGAATCACGAATATTGGATACAGCAAGTCTGACATGGCCATGTTGACGATGAAATAATTGACTGTTTTCCTCATTGTTTTTGTTTTATAAACTATAAATGCAATGACGGGATTCCCAACCAGTGAAACAACAAAGACAACACAGTAAGCCAAAGTCTCTCCTACTTTTTGCGCTGTGGTATTATGTGAAACGCTGCAGCCCGATCCATTCGTAGTTGAGTTCATGTTTGTTTTCTCTGCAATGGTTGTGTTGTCCCGCCAACAAACGTACTGAGTGTCTCTAGATCAAGCTCCCGGTAAATATTTTATATTTTTGCTATAGACGCAAATTTGTTTGTTGATGCTTCCTTGTAATCTGCCTTGCAACCGATGGACGCGTAAAGCTCATTTAGTACAACGATCAAAATCTGCGAACCGTTTAAGTGATGTCTCCGACACAGTGCTAATGTATAAGAAGCAACCGTTGCCATAAGATAGTTATAGAGAGCTCAATATGTCATTTAAGAGACATACTATTAGCGTAGGATGTAATTATTCAGGGAGTCATTTATGGCCAGGTGTACTTGAGGATCGAAAAAGCGATATATTTGTATGTATCTCAATTCAGCAAGATGTTTGACACGGAAAAGAAACTATTAGGTGATGTACAAAATGATAAAAGAAACGCTGTATTCAAGTTTGTCGGCTTACTTTTGATACCTTTGGGGTAAATACACCAATTAGTATGGATCATAGTGCTCGCCCTTCCCTAGCGCTAGCTTTCAATAAAGATAAAGATGCATAAACGGAGGACCAGGTGTCCAGTCTAAAAAAAAAAAAAAAGAAAAAGAAAAATATATATATTTCCTTACCTAAAAGGGGGTACAAAATAAATATCTACATTATGTAGACGGAAATGAAAGCAAAATAACGAAGAAGGAACATAGAAAGTTATTTTTCTTTATTTTTCATCAGAAAGGCTAATCGTTATGCGCCTTATCTTTCGCTTCATGTGATGTAGGCCCAAAAAATAGCTATCAAACATTTATCAGAAACTGACTGCAAACCCAGGAAATTACAGTTTGTTTGTCTTTTTTTTCTTCAACTTAATACTAAGAAAACTGATATCATAGAAACAAAGAGGACAATACGTCCAAGGATTGAGATTCTGACTTGCTAAGAGAATCAAACGGTTTGCTTCGGAACAAAGAATACAAAGTCGTTATGAAATGCCCAATGAAGATGCTGTCAGTCTGGTCATTTTAATAATGTTGTTTGAAGTTTCCGTATAATGATAACCAAAAATTCAAAACAAATTGACTTAAGCTTGGTGATATTTGTGCTGAAATAACAGGCGGTGGAAATCCGGTTTTCGATAATGTTTTGGGTAAGGTAAACGATCAAGTACAGTACTTCAGTGTGGAAAGTTAATATCTTAATTTACACAGTTGATGGCGCGATCTTTTTTGTTCCTAAATTTTAGCCATGACATGTGCTTAGTCGAGTTCTAATTAGCCGGTTTTCGAACGTTTATGATAGTTTTATTTTAATTTCTAATAATGTTTTCATCATCATGAACAGCGGATGTGGTAATTGAACTACACCGGCTGTATGACAGAGACCGAAATAACTTATGGTCTGGCGTTTAAACAAAAGAAAAATAAATGTTTTAGTGACAAAAAATAAAGGTAAATCGAAATCCCCCTCGCTTCAGGGAACAGATTGTCGTGTAAATATAAAGGAAGAGTGTTAAAGGGGCGGTATCAAGGATTGTTAGTAACAATCTGGAAAGCAAAGCTAAGGAGACCTGTTGAAGTCAATCAAGCACTCTGCACCATAATCAAGAAACAGAACTCCTCTACTGGCAAACAAAAAACTCATAAAATTAGTCATCGCTTTAAACCCTTTCCTATCCTAAATTCGCACAAATTACTCGAGCAGGAACTTAAGAACCACATTTCAACTTACACATTGTCGATTATGTCCACAACGCAACACAACTGCCTACACCAAACAATTCTTACAAGCTACAAACTTGCAAACACTATTGAACACACATCAAACAAACAAGGGTGACAATGAGCCTTTAACAGTACTTTATTGATTTTGTTTTTACAGCTTTATAGTTTCACAGTGAATACTTAATCGCATGCAGAACTTGCAAGGTTGAAACAAAACAATTAAGCAAACCCATTCAGAGTTTCCAGCAAAGTACGGTCAAAATACCGTACGGCAAAGTTTTCTTATATACACCAAATAATAATTAATGCAAAAACTAAAAAATAGCTGTCGAAACACTATGACTCAAATTTACTTAAACAATTTTATTTGTACTCCTCATTTCTATTTTCAAAGTGAACCAATCAATCGCGGCACTGAGAACTCAGCTAGAATATCGCAACAAAACTATTCAGTGCGTATCCAAAGTTTCCGGCAAAGTACGATCAAAATGCCGTACGGCAGTTTCCTTGTGTACAGGAAATAATAATTAATACACGATTATCGAATATTTAAAAAGCCATATCACAACGATGCTTACTAATTTGCAACTTTTAGTCTACTCAGTTAACAAAAACAAATATAAAATTAAATTTTATAAAGTTTACAGCTTTTATTTGAAATATGTAACGATAAGGTAGGCTCAACAGGAAAAAAATTAAATATTGTATTGGTATCGCCGTCAGGTTTTCATAAGGTAAAAATGAAACGATTGCGCCGACTAACTATAAAAGAACGGTTCATTAAAGAACCGTGCACATGGCAGCGTTAATATTGTTTACATCAAATAATATTCCACGGGATTGAATATTGATATTTACAATGTTGCTCCAACTCAAAATTTAATTTTAGTTATTTTTCATGTTCAATATTAGTTCTCCTCTTAACTTAGTATTACTTCACAACATTTGAATGCGTTTTAGCGAGTATAGAGGTCGACTTTTAGTTGACAATTCTCTTGGTAACAATCTTATCGATCATAGTTTCAAGGAGTGCATATGCGAGTCTCTTGTTTTAGCTTACTGGTCTGCACTTTTCCCTCCGAACTATGACCAAAAATGTTTGAATAAGCCGAGAGACATGTGCGAGCTAGACAAAATGGACATGATCGCGGCGTTGATTAGAAAGAGCCGCGAATGAAAATGAACTTTCAAAAGTTACTATTATAGTTAGGAAAACTTGCTAATCGATTTAGTAAAGCAGATCGAATTTTAGTAAAACTAATATATGCGGGATAAAAGAAAGACGGAATGAAAAACTGATAATCTCCAAAATGAAGTGGCAATTTAAGAATTGTACATGGAAAATACACTTCGCAGTAAAATGATACGAAAAGGACTTTTTTAATAGCGACGGTTATGTACTTTAAAATTGGTTACTTTTTTCTTTCATAACGAAACTTGTCGAGTCATTTTCTACACATTTCATCTACTCTCTGGTTAGAGATTGCACCTGCAATGTTACATACATACATCATTTTATTCAAGACATTAAAATAAAGGTGGCTACACAAAGAATGCCCCGAAAACGGAGTTTAGGAGGTGAACCTAAACCGCTTCGTTGACAAATTCCACAGTACGGTCAACATTTTTGTTCAGAAACTGCCTCAGAATTTCTAGTTTATTTTTAACGGAAAGAAAAGTTTTCTCAGATAAAGATAGCCTCAACCTTTCAAAGGTACAGCATCGCTATCCCTTTCGGTGCTCGACGAAAATAACAAGAGCAGGTTCGAAATGGGGATCCATAAACATTTAATGCCGCTGGCTTGAATTTAGAGATGAAAAATCCAAAATACCAAACTAGCAACAAAAGTCAGTGACAAAAAGAATTCGAACGCTTCAGTGTTTTTTTTAACTGTTCTGTTAAAATGCTCCTGTCATTTTCAAGACAATTTGTTCCTTTTGTCAAATGAAACTTCTCTCAATAACTTTTCTTCACATTTTATTATCGTTCTGACAAGCATCGCTGCAGTCTCGTTTCAACTTCGATTAGAGGCTGACAAAAAGATTTATAATCTAATGTTAAAACCTCGCAAAATCGACTCTTTAGTCAACGAAATAAATACATACATTAATTACGCTTAACGTTTCTAAACTCAGTGCCAAAATAAGCCACAAAAGCGGAGTATTCTTTTCAAGCCTTGGCGGTAATTTTCACAAAAAATAAAACAGATGCAAGGATTTATAGCACAATTTGAGATGGCCATAAAATTTGCTATAGGCCTAAGATAGATACTCGAAGAACATTCAGTTTCTAATCTAAAATATCTCAACGGTTTTAAAATATTAAAGGGTATCCAGCATAATGTAAGCGCTAACACGATCGCAATGGCCATCTTCAGCACGTGTCTGTTTCTTCTTGTGCGCAGTTGTTCAGCGTTGACCGAGTGTTCGCCTGGAATCACCTGTGTCTGGAGCTTGATGACGATGATGGTGTAACGTATGACCGACATGACGACAGTGAGAAGAAAAAACCATAACACATACTGCAGCAGCATAGTCACTGTCCATGACCAGCCATTCTACGCAAAACGTATGTCCTGGGTATTCAGCAAGCTCTGCACGCAATAGAACTCGGGGGACTAAGGCCTCGGCGAGGATCCAAGTGGCGCGAATGAAGTAGTGGCATAGCTTTGGTCTGATTAGTGGGGTACGCAGAGGAAATACCACAGCTCCAAATCGATCCACTGCTATAGCGACAACACTCATGATAGATACAGTCGCAGAAACGCCACTTACAAAAGGAACCAGCTTACACAAGGCCTTACCAAGAGGGCCAACGATAAGCCATGCCCCGTCCGAATACAATGATGTTACTGTCAACGGAATCACGAATATTGGATACAGCAAGTCTGACATGGCCATGTTGACGATGAAATAATTGACTGTTTTCCTCATTGTTTTTGTTTTATAAACTATAAATGCAATGATGGGATTGCCAACCAGTGAAACAACAAAGACAACACAGTAAGTCAAAGTCTCTCCTACTTTTTGCGCTGTGGTATTATGTGAAACACTGCAGCCCGATCCATTCGTAGTTGAATTCATGTTTGTTTTCTCTGCAATGGTTGTGTTGTCTCTCCAACAAATGTACTGAGTGTCTCTAGATCAAGCTCGGTGAATATTTTATATTTTTTCTATAGACGCAAATTTGCTTGTTCATACTTCCTTGTAATCTGCCTTGCAAGCGATGGATGCGTGAAGCTCATTTAGTACAACGATCAAAATCTGCCAACCGTTTAAGTGATCTCTCCTACGCAGTGCTAACATATAAGAAGCAACCGTTGCCATAAGATAGTTATAGAGAGCTCAATATGTCATTTAAGAGACATACTATTAGCGTAGGATGTAATTATTCAGGGAGTCACTTTTGGCCAGGTGTACTTGAGGATCGAAAAAGCGATATATTTAAATATATCTCAATTCAGCAAGATGACTGCCACGGAAAAGGAACTACTAGGTAATGTACAAAATGATAAAAGAAACGCTGTATTCAAGTTTGACGGCTTACTTGGGTTACCTTTGTGGTAAATTCACCAATTAGTATGGATCATAATGATCGCCCTTCCCTAGCGCTAGCTATCAATAAAGATTAAGATGCATAAACGGAGGACAAGGTGTCCACAAGTCAAAAAAAAAAAAAAAAGAAAAAGAAAAATATATATATTTCCTTACCTAAAATGGGGATACAAAATAAATATCTTTATTATATCTGTTACTTAGTACGCGCGCTGTGATTGGTCAATTTTGCGGGCCGTATTCTACAGTACGGCCCGCTTGACTTCAACTAGTTTCCTTTTCCGCGCGCCGGAAATTAACCTCAGAGATATAATAAATATCTTACTAACCTCGTTTTCTCGGTCCCTACTGTAAGTTACGGATCCTCGTTTTTTCTTATTAATTTATGGCCCGCGCCCTTCGCGCTTTGGCCATAAATCAACGGGAAAAAACTCGGTCCGTAACTTACAGTACGGACCTCGAACTCGGTTAGTAAGAGGTATACATTAGGTAGACGGAAATGAAAGCCAAAAAACGAAGAAAAAAACAGAGAAAGTTATTTTTCTTTATTTTTCATAAAAACGGTTAATAGTTATGCGCCTTATGTTTTGCTTCATGTGAGGTAGGCACAAAATATAGCTATCAACCATTTATGAGAAACTGACTGCAAACCCAGGAAATTACAGCCTGTTTGTCCTTTTTTTCTTCAACTTAATACTAAGAAAAGTGATATTATAGAAACAAAGAGGACAAAACCTCCAAGGATTGATTTTCTGACTTGCTAAGGGGATCATACGGTTCGCTTTGGAACAAAGAATTCCACATTCTGTTTTAAGTCGTTATGAAATACCCAATGAAGATGCTGTCAGTCTAGTCTTTTTAATAATTTTGAATTGTATGTTGTTTGAAGTTTCCGTATAACGATAACCAAAAATTCAAAACAAATTGACTTAAGCTTGGTCATATTTGAGCTGAAATAAGAGGCGGTGGAAATCCAGTTTTCGATAATGTTTTGGGTAAGCTAAACGATCAAGTACAGTATTTCAGTGTGGGAAGTTAATATCTTACTTTACACAGTTGATGGCGCGATCTTTTTTGTTCCTAAATTTTAGCGATGACATGTTCTTAGTCGAGTTCTAATTAGCAGGTTTTCGAACGTTTATGATAGTTTTATTTTAATTTCTAATAATGTTTTCATCATCATGAACAGCGGATGTGGCTATTGAACTACATCGCTGTATGACAGAGACGAAGATAACTTATGGTCTGGCGTTTAAACAAAAGAAAAAGAAATATTTTAGTGACAAATAATAAAGGTAAATCAAAATTCCGCTCGTTTCAGGGTACAGATTGTCGGGTAAATATAAAGGAAGAGTGTTAAAGGGGCGGTATCAAGGATTGTTAGTACCACTCTGGAAAGCAAAGCTAAGGAGACCTGTTGTAGTCAATAAAGCACTCTGCACCATAATCAAGAAACAGAACTCCTCTACTGGCAAACAAAAAACTCATAAAATTAGTCATCGCTTTAAACCCTATCCTTTTTTTGACAAAAAAATTTATGTTGTGTCCCTGCCAAAGAATATTTTTTAAGAAAAACTAATCAATGCACTTACTTTTGGCAAGGACACTTGCTTTGTTTTTGTCTCAGCAGAGTCAGATAGGGTTTCTTGAATCGCGAAGGAGGTTTTGGGACGTCAAGTTCAAGGTGTTTGCAAATGATATCAAATTAACATTCTCCTTTCATATTTGAATATGGAATGCCCAGCAATTGTTTCCAAGTATTGTTTGCACATTGCGTTTGAATTAGTAACATTTTCACAGGATGGCCCGTTTCAAATAACCACACAGTAAAACATGTTACACGTAATGTCTAGTCTGGAACAGGGCGTATACTTTAGGTTGTTTTCATATTTACGAAGTACATATTTACAGCCATAAATTTGGAGATTTGTTCACGATGCGATGAAACAAGAGCTATAAAACAATGGCTTTGAAGTCTGAACAATTTCGTGTTACACGAAATTCAAGAAATAACGGTCGCGGCGCGCGATGCATCAAGGGTGACAATGAGCCTTAAACAGTACTTTATTGATTTGATTTGATTCTACAGTTTTGTAGTTTCAAAGTGAATACTTAATTGCGTGCAGAACTTACAAGGTTGAAACAAAACAATTAAGCAAACCCATTCACAGTTTCCGGCAAAGTGCGGTCAGAATACCTTACGGCAAAGTTTTCTTGTATCCACCAAATAATAGTTGATGCAAAAACTAAAAAATAGTTGCCGAAACACTATGACTCAAATTTACTTAAACAATTTTATTTGTACTCCTCATTTCTAGTTTCAAAGTGAACACTTAATCGCGGCACTGAGAACTCAGCTAGAATATCGCAACAAAACTATTCAGTGCGTATGCAAAGTTTCCGGCAAAGTACGATCAACATGCTTTACGGTAAAGTTTCCTTGTGTACAGGAAATAATAATTAACACACGATTATCGAATATTTAAAAAGCCATATCACAACGATGCTTACTAATTTGCAACTTTTAGTCTACTCAGTTAACAAAAACAAATATAAAATTAAAATTTATAAAGATTACAGCCTAGTGGCTTTTATTTGAAATATGTAACGATTAGGTGGCTCAACAGGAAAAAAAAAATGAAATATGGTATTGGTATCGCCGTCAGGTTTTCATAATGTAAAAATGAAACGATTGCGCCGACTAACTAGTTAAGTTGACAATTGTCTTGGTAACAATCTTATCGATCATAATTTCAAGGAGTGCATATGCGAGTCTCCTGTTTTAGCTTACTGGTCTGCACCTTTCCCTCCGAAAGATGACCAAAAATGTTTGAATAAGCAGAGAGAGATGTGCGAGCTAGACAAAATGGACATGATCGCCGCGTTGATTAGAAAGAGCCGCGAATAAAAATGAACTTTTTAAAGTTACTTTTATAGTTAGGAAAACTTGCTAATCGATTCAGTAAAACAGATCGAATTTTAGGAAAACTAATATATGCGGGATGAAAGAAAAACGGAAAAAAAAACTGATAATCTCCAAAATGAAGTCGCAATTTAAGAAATGTACATGGGAATGATACGAAAAGGAACTTTCTAATAGCGGCGGTTATGTACTTTAAAATTGGTTACCTTTTTCTTTCATAGCGAAACTTGTCGAGTACATTTTCTACACATTTCATCTACTCTCTGGTTAGAGATTGCACCTGTAGTGGTACACACATATACATACATACATCATTTTATAACTAAGTGAAGCACGATCGTCCGGGTGAGTGTAGTCCTGAGAAGGACTGTTTGTGATGACATTGACTGACGTTTCGACAACCTGAGCGGAAGTCATCATCAGAGTCAAGTGATTGGAGTAACGTCAGGAGATGGTATAAGTACTCTGTTCGTTGATGTGATTTCACAACGAAGTCGTGAGGTTATTGGTTGTCTGTCAGTTAAGCCGTGATGTTATTGGCTGTGAAGACTGTAAACCGTGATTGGTGCGTTTCGATCCGTGTTTTGTTAGTCAAATGTTCGTAGGTGTATTGTTAGTCAAATTAATTGGTGTGTCTATTGTTTGTCTGTTGTTGATATCGTCAATAAGTCGTTTGTAAGGTGCGGCAAGCTGTTGGCAACGGTTCAGTGGTGTCTGTTCTAAGTTAGTAAACCAACTTTCCAGTGCGATCCGTTGGTGGTAGTAAGTATTCGATCATATCATATTACATGTTAGACTGCGCAATATAAGAAATAAACATTATTATTATTAGTACAGTAGGTAATGCATTTAGCAGAGTCCCAGTCGATTGTGTGGTTTGTCAGTAAATGGTGCTCAGCAATGTCATTGTTGATGTTACCATTTTTCGTAGCTCGTTTGTGTTCAGTCAGTCTGACGTTCAAATTTCTGCCAGTTCTCACCGATATAAGTAGCCTGACAGTCGCAGCATTCGATCTTGTAAACTGCTCCCTGTCTGTCCTTTGGTTCGTCTTTGTCCTTAACGTTCGTCAATAATGGTCTTAAAGTTGTGATAGGTCTGTGAGCGACACGGATATTTTAAGGTTGTAGTATCCGTGCAATGGTTTCAGACGTTCCTTTGATGTATGGTATAGTCGCTGTAGTGGCTGGTGTCGGGTTAGCGTTCGCCGGTCGAGTTTGGTTCTGTCCTGTAAGTGTTGCGTCTAACAAAGTCGCGGTTGTAGTTGTTCTTACTGGAAACGTTGTCTAAGTATTTGCGTTCGTCTGCTAAACTGTCGCTCGAGTAGCAAACTAGTTGCGCTCGTCTCGTTAAGGTCCGTATTGTCGTTGCTTTGTGTGAAGTAGGGTTGTAAGATGATTCGTTAAGTAGTCTGTCAGTGTGTGTAGGTTTTCTGTAAACTGTCGTCTGTAGTCTGGTGTTGTCACGGCTAACAAGGCAGTCTAGAAAAGGTATCTTACCATTTTCCTCGATCTCCTTGGTAATCTGTATGTGGGCGTTCTGTCTGTTGAGGTGTTCGTGAAAATCGTCGATTTCGTCTTTGTGTACAGTTGTGAAAGTGTCGTCGACGTAACGTAACCAGAGCGGTTACCGTAGCGTTCGTTCGTAAGTCGCAAGGGCTTGTTCCTCGATGTATTGCATAAGATACCTTTTCTTAGTCAACGAAATAAATACATAGATATTTACGCTTAACTTTTCAAAACTCAGTGCCGAAATAAGCCGAAACAGCGGAGAATTCTTTTCAAGCCTTGGCGATAATTTTCACAAAAAATAAAACAGATGCAAGGATTTATAGCACAATTTGAGATGGCCATAAAATATGCTATACGCCAATAAAGATAGAAACTCGAAGAACATTCAATTTCTAACCTAAAATATCTCAACGCTGTTAAAATAGTAAAGGGTACCCAGTATAATGTAAGCGCTAACAAGATCGCAATGGCCATCTTCAGCACGTGTGTGTTTCTTCTTGTGCGCAGTTCTTCAGCGTTGACAGACTGTCACCCAGAATCACCTATGTCTTGAGCTTGATGACGATGATGGTGTAAAGTATGACCAACATGACGAGTCCGAATACAATGATTTTACTGTCCACGGAATCACAAATATTGGATACAGCAAGTCTGAAATGGCCATGTTGACAATGAAATAATTGACTGTTTTCCTCATTGTTTTTGTTTTATAAACTTTAAATGCAAAGATGGGATTCCCGACCAGCGAAACAACAAAGACAACACAGTAAACCAAAGTCTCTCCTACTTTTTGCCCTGTGGTATTATGTGAAACGCTGCAGCCCGATCCATTCGTATCAATTCATGTTTGTTTTCTCTGCAATGGTAGTGTTGTCTCTCCAACAAATGTACTGAGTGTCTCTGGATCAAACTCGGTGAATATTTTATATTTTTTCTGTAGGCGCAAATTTGCTTATGAATGCTTCCTTGTAATCTGCCTTGCAACCAATGGATGCGTGAAGCTCATTTAGTACAACGATCAAAATCTGCGAACCGTTTAAGTGATATTTCCGACGCGGTGCTAACGTATAAAAAGCAACCGTTACCAAAAGATAGTTATAGAGAGCTCAATATGTCACTTAAGAGACGTACTATTAGCGTAGGGTGTGATTATTCAGGGAGTCACTTTTGGCCAGGTGTACTTGAGGATCGAAAGAGCGATATATATGTATATATCTCAATTCAGCAAGATAACTGACACGGAAAAGAAACTACTAGGTGATCTAAAAGATGATAAAAGAGAAGCTGTATTCAAGTTTGACGGCTTACTTTGGTTTCCTTTGTGGTAGATTCACATGTTAGTATTAGTCCATCACCTGAGGGTCTTCTCATACTCATCTTAGGAGAATAAAAGAGACTGATCCCACATAACAGCTTATCTTTTTAGCTTTTAAAAAATGTCTTGCCGGACATTCAGAGTGGTAGCTTTCCTGCAGAAATTCGTCTTTGAATACACGTCACTGGAAGCTACCCGCGGCCGCCATTTTGTCTCTCAGAGTTAACCCAAGAAAATGAAAACTTACAAATGAACTCCTCCAAACACCTTAAAAAGCTAAAAAATATATATCCTCAGTAGTTTTAAATAGATTTGTTTAGAGTTAATTGTATTATCAGATGCAATTTGGAAGGTTTTGGTAGATTTTGCACAAAATCTAGACTTAAAATTAAGTTGTTAGTCAAGAGCTCAAAAGAGTTGCTTTTAAAGTGTTGTTTTTAGATGTCAAATAACAGCAGAAAATTATTATTTCCACTTGAACTGAACTGCAGTAAATTAGCTCTTTTCTTCCCTAAAATGCCACGCAGCCTGAATTAAAAATTAGATATACCAGTCAATTGAATGTCGCTTGTGTTTTTATTTATGAGAAAGTAGGCCCTAGAGTTGGACAGATGCACAGGTGAATCGGATAGTTTACTGGAAGGAATAGCAGGAGATTAGAAAAGAATGTTTTGTTTGTTGTATTAAACTTTTGGTCCATTTGTATTTGTCTATCCATATTTATACATATCGTTTAAATATTATATATCCTTTCCCTTGCCCATAACTCTTACACGCAACTGGTAAATTATATACAAAAATATACGCACTTTCAACTGCGGAATTTTAAAAACGTGACTAAGTAATATGAGGTACGTGGTCATATACACTGTCATACATAGGAAACAGAAATCGTGGTTACAATTATCAATAACTCTATACAAAGAAATTACTGCTAATGCCTTCAATTAGTTATAGATATGCCTCTTACCTTGCACATATATCTGCCCAAATAATCTATTCATCATCCTCTTCATCACTATCGCCGTTGAGAACTATTTCCTCGTCTTCGTACGGCAAGTTGTCACACTTCAAATAGCACATCTCTGTGCACTTTAGCCCAGCCTTGTTACAACAGCATGTGTCAACTGTGCACTTGCGCATGCAGTTACAGGACATGAGCTCCAGAACTTCTTCGGGTGCGGGTCTAGAACCAAGCCATACGAACTCTAACGTGGAACAATTCATGTTCCATCCATGTCCGTGAGGCGAAGGGATATCAGGACATGCCTCCAGATAGCCGCCTGGTAGTTCGCGCGAGACACGTGGAGTCGCAGTGACGATTGACATCGCGGCAGTGCTTCTGGCTCAACCTTGCCAGCTTTTGCACAATGGAGCTCATAACGTAATGAATCCACACTCGTACACTTCTTCCCGTATAACTGACATACAAACTCCTCTATTGCCCTGAACGTCGCCTCATTTACATTCCATTCCTTTCCAATGTCCTTCATTGTCTTCACATAGTCCTGGTCCTTGACAACCATCTTCAGTGGCCGCGATTTGCTCTGTAAAGCAAAAGCTGACACTGTATCGCAGCCGGTTAATGCATGTAGCCCGACTAGCGCTTCACAAGCGTCTTGTTTCTGAATGCTTTTAGCCACTTTCTTTCTTAATTGATCAGCAACCTCAGAGATCCCGACGACTGTGCGCTTGGCTCCCTTCCCTTTCTGTGAGAAGCACTTCCCCAGCTTGTGGGCGTGGCCAAGAAGCAACACCAGGACGTCTGTGTCGCCTAAGTGTCTGACGCAATTGCCTCTAGCATGCTGCGCATGTAAAACCATGCGAGTGTTGGCCTCTTCGTGGTTGCTCTGGAGCTCTGGTATATGTGTGGCAGCTGTAAAATTAATCTTCCAGCACTTTCCCTCTTCCGTGACATAGAGCGTTCGATCACAGAGCTTCTCCCGGAACTGTTTCTCTTTCCATTGACCCACCAGAAACCGCACTACTTCTGCCTTGTTAGCTGAGACACTCAGGATCTTGCTCCAGTTCTTGACCTAAAAACCAAGCAAAATATTCTTGTAAGTAACCCCCTCAAGTCCAGTTGCACGCTTCGATCTTTCAACGTTCTTGATAGAGATGTCTTAATAAACGTCGAACACAACGTCAATCCGTTTACTGGGACTGCTTGTTAACGCTGCAAACAACCTGTCCGCTACAACGGCAAATGTGGCTCCGGGCGGTGGCTCAAACTTCTGTAGCACAGCCATACCGTCATAAATACTTGTGGCATGATTTGGATAACTATCTGTGATAACAACTTGCTTTTCCAGTTGCTGCACTAACTTGGCTTTGTTGGTCTTTCTTGGCAACCCATAAGGATCTGCTAGCGTTCTGGGCAGAGGACCAAGAGGATACGTAAAACCTAATCGCATGTCTGTCTTGCGAAACTGCCCCAATAACGCCATCCTCGCAAAAACTTCGCGATCTAGTTGGATGGGTAGCACAACATCCTTGGCACGAACTTTCGTGACAGCCTTGAGATCTTTGAATGAATTTAGCTTGAGCTTTTTCAGGGGATCAAAAAAGTCACCGGTTGCAGTTGACGAGCATCGCTGTAATACGATATCCCTGCATGCGCTCTTGCCCTTGGCATTAGCCTGCAGTAGTTCATCTCTAGCCTCAGCTTGCTAGCCAGCTGAACGTCTCTGTTCCACGGACTACAGAACACAGACTCTAAAACCTCTAACACGCTTGCTACAGCTTCCACTGATATCTGATCTGATGCGCGATGGTGTGAGCTCTTTTTGTCCCTTGTTTTCACTGCACAATAGTGATAAGTGCTCACGAAGAATGCGCTTGTATGAGCTGCGCCCAGAATAGTTGAGGACCCACCTTTGAGAAGCCGCGAAGTTGGCGCTGAATCCGATCTATCCCCCAGCCGTCTTACAGTCTCTATTTTTGCTACGCAGTTTCTCCCGTGTAATTGTTCCTGGTTTATATTTTCCTTTATTACAAAATACACATGTGTCTTGTGGCACTGCCGAATTGCCACTTGATCCCTGCAGGTCGCGAGTGCTCCGTCTGAGCTGGGGCTGATCTTGGCCGGTTTCAATGCTTTCAGTGGATTTCCTCGTTAGAATCTCTAAACTTTTCTGATTAACAAACCCTTTCCTACAGCTAGCGTGGTACTTCACATGTAATTTAGGGAAATCCTGTTCACCTGTTGATAGATCTAGAATTTGATGGTGTTGCTTGATCGCCGCAACACGATCACTCTCGTTGCAGATCACACAAGTCTCCATTTCTTCTTTTCGAAATAATCCAACTGATCACACAAATTACTCATGCACAAGCAAAACAAAATGGCGCTGCACTTTCTTAGCTGTAAGTACAGGTCTGGTTAAGGTAAGGTTTTATAGGCAGCATGCCAAAACGTAGTGTCCGATAGGCTAGGGCTAGTGGATTTCGCTATCAAGCTAATGAATTCTGGTCTTAACATCATGTCTTAAGTTGCCCGGTGAGCAACTGACGTTTTTCGGGGAATTCAAATTAAGAACTGTAATCAAACCTGCTCATCACATCGTGCTAGTTGAGATAACTTTTGGGCTAATAAATGTAAACAACAGCTTGCAGAATTACAAGCTGAAAAACACCCTTTCTTTGCACCACGATAGGGAAGCTGCGATCGCTGCGTGACTTGTTGTTGAGTGCAGTACGTGGAGCGACATTCTATTATTATACAGCGTGTTGCTGTCATTGCTTTTCTAAACGAAAAAGTTTCTTTTAAAAAAAATCTACCTTTAATACTAGAAAATTAGCACAAAGCAAAAAAATTACGTGCTTCTAGTGAGCTCTGTTTAGACTCAGACTGATGGCCCTCATTGACAGGAGTTAAGACGGGAAAAATACCCGAAATCCTTTCGATAAACATGAAAGAAAAAATTTCGAATGTACAAATACCATTTACTGAGGATAAGATAAGTATCAAACAACTTTGCGAGTGTTTTGGTTCTTGTTATCACGAGTCGGCCTTTCTTTTCACAGCCAGGTTTGGTAAAATGGCGGCCGTCGGTAACTTCCAGTGAAGGCTCTTCAAAGTCGAATTTCTACAGGAAAACTACCACTTTGAATGTCCGGCAAGACTTCTTTGGAAAGCTAAAAAGATAAGCTTTCATGTGAGATCAGTCTCGCTTATTCTCCTGAGATGAGTATTAGACCTAAATTTTCGGGACCTAGGTGATGGACTATATGGATCATAATGATCGCCCTTCCCTAGCGCTACCTATCAATAAAGATAAAGATGCATAAACGGAGGACCAGGTGTTCACAAGTCAAACAAACAAACAAACAAACAAACAAAAAACAAAACAAAACAAACCAAACAAAAAAAGAAAAATATATATATTCCTTTTCCTAAAAAGGGGGCTACAAAATAAATATCATCTACATTAGGTAGACGGAAATAAAAGCCAAATAACGAAGAAAAAAACATAGAAAGTTACTTTCTTTATTTTTCATAAAAAAGGTTAATCGTTATGCGCCTTATGTTTCGCTTCATGTGAGGTAGGCCCAAAAAATAGCTATCAAACATTTATGAGAAACTGACTGCAAACCCAGGAAATTAACTTTGCCACAGTTCGCGCATAATCGTCAGAATATTCCACCAGGTTGCTTCGTAAACGGGTTTCCCCGCCGACCGCACAGTCATGTTTTTTATCAGCGTGAAAGAGCTGTTGACCGGGGCTTTTTGTGCGTTGTTCCCAACGTTCGCTCCGTCCGTGAGAGCTTCAAAGTTATATTCAACATGAAAATAGGCGTTGTACCAGTCGCGGAAAACGTCCCTGTCTTTCACAGAGAACTTCAGCCCGGTTTTGGTTTGGTGCTGGCCGTTGGCAGTCAGTGTGAGTGGGGTGTCCAAATTCACCCGCTCATAATCCACCTTTTCGACAAAGCGCGGCGACTGAAACATTGTCGGTATATTCATGACAAAAAATTTCAAAGTTGGTTTGCCAAAACTTGGCTCAGCTTCAACATTGCATCAGACGGGGGTGATGTTTGCACCCTCGCCTTTGGGCGGGCGGGGCGGCGCTTCCGCAACATTTGTCGAATCTTATCTTCCCCCTTTTCAGCCATAACCTGGCCCACCTTTCGACCCACTTTTTCAGCAGTCGCTTTGGTGGTTTTTTTTTGCGGCCTGGGTTGCGCCCTTTTTGAACTCCTTTCCAAGGGAAAGGAGGGTGTCGCGGATTACCCCCGAGCTTTGTGTTTGAAGCGATAACGTCCGGCACGCTCGTCGAAGAACTTCATCCACTCGCTTGGGAAAGTCATTGCCCCCTCTGTGCAAAGCTGCTATACCTTAGCAAGAATTTCCCTCTCACCCTTGATTCGTTCTTCTTCGATCGTGAGGCTCATAGCCACATCAACTCCGTTAAGGTCGATGACGTTGTTTCGCCCGTCTGTGAACCGGATCCCCACAAAATCAATCGGCCGGGTTTTGTTTTCGGGGTGATACTCAAGTCGACGAGGTTCTGCTCGAAAAGGGAAACTGACCTTGAGATCCGTAGTGGACAAGCTTTACAAAACGTCGCTTCGCACTGGTAGAGATTCGATGTAGGCAGAGTCTTCCAAAAACGAGGTATTAAATTTCCAAAATCCGGGACCTCTCTTTTGAGTTAAGACTTCTGACTGAAGCAGAATGGACACAGCAGAATGATCACTTTCGGGTGCTTGCAAGATTTCGCATTTCTTAGCTTAACCACTCAACTCATTTGAAATTAAGAAATAGTCGAGTCGGCTCTGGATTTTTAAAGATTGGTTTCTCCACGTAAAACGAATTGAATCCGGATGTACAGTGCGCCAAATGTCATTTAAACTACATGAATTGCATAAATTTTCAATTTCATTAATAACAGAAAGTTTCCACCCTGTTTGTCCTTAGTAGATAGCGCGCAATTAAAGCCACCTCCTATTATTAAGTTTTCTTCGTTGAATTCTTGCAGAAGTTGATTTAGGTTATTAAAGAAACTAACCTGTTGATTTGCATCGTTTGGTGCGTAAATGTTAACGAGAACAATTGGGTTTTCATCGATTGACACCTCTAAGATAACGAACCTTCCTTTTTTGTCAAGGATAAATTTTCTCACTTTGTAATCTAAAGACGAATTTATTAAAATCATTACACCTTTGCTGTGATTTGTACCATGACTAAAGAAAACTTTGCCGCCCCATTCGTTTTCCCATGCTGCTGCGCATGTATCGGTGCTTTAACATTCCTGTAGGAAAACGAAGTGATGTTTTTGTTTGTGCAACCAGCGGAAAACTGTGCGTCGTTTAATTGTTTTGTTTAAGCCACGAACATTCAAAGACAGGCATTTTAAATCGAAGTTGTTAGTCGTATTCATATTTTGTGCGAAAAGCAGAAAAAGGACTAGATGGCGAAAGGTGAGCCAATACCGAAATCCCCCCTCAGCGACAGCGCAAATTTTTTTTATGCTGCTGGCTTGAATTACAGATGAAACATTCAAAATACCAAACTGGCAAAAAAAAAGTCAGTCTGTGTGTTCTGTCGTGAATTGTAATACCTGTCGTGAATTGTAATAACAGTTTTCGTGAACTGTAATACGTGTCGTGAATTGTAATAACAATTGTCGTGAATTGTAATAACGTACCTATCGTGAATTGTAATAACCTGTTGTCGTAATTTGTAATAATCCGAGCTGTCGTGAATTGTAATACCACGTTGTCGTGATTTATAATAAGTCTTAAGAACAAACAATTACAAAAAAAAAAAAAAATGACGCAAAAAGACCAACTTTTAGTTTGATCCATGTGTATTTTTGAAACACAATATCCAGCTTACTTTCGTAACATATGTTAACGATTTGAAATTGAAGCAATTAAGCAACACAACGTTTTAATATAATGTAGGAGTACTTTCTTTCCCTAGATAAAATTTCTCTTGTCTTCTCCAAAATCGTACCAAGGCGTTCTTTTGAACACGCGTGCGCTTCTTTACCGGCACATCAGATTTTCCTTGGACAAGTAATAACAAGGTGTCATAAACCTCATCACTGATAGGATGAATATACACTTCTCGTGGATCTCTGTCTCTAGGCTTCGCCGTATTGCAACAAAGAAAGCAAGCGAAGAATATTACAAAAAGTACGGAACATTTCCCTTTACAAGCCATCTTGATACCACTGTAAAAAGTGTGGAGTATCTCGTGTTTACTTTTGTTTGTTTTAAGTGGTGGCAAACGTTCACTATCATTGATTAAACCTTTACAGCTTAAAGGGGCAGTGTCACGCTATTGTATCATCAC
This sequence comes from Pachyseris speciosa, assembly GCA_016490735.1. Classification (NCBI taxonomy): domain Eukaryota; kingdom Metazoa; phylum Cnidaria; class Anthozoa; order Scleractinia; family Pachyseridae; genus Pachyseris; species Pachyseris speciosa. The sequence continues at coordinate 112,937 of JAEMWC010000850.1, read as the reverse complement.
TTTAAAAAGCTTAAAACTGCCAATGCATCAGTGGAAACCTTAAAATAATGGTCTAGTTTGTTGCCAAAGACTGTAGTACTGCATTGACACTATAAACTCCTGTAGTCCATCAAAGATGACAAGGATGGAAATGGGTTGCAATTTGAAAAAACTTGCCAGTTTTTTCAAAATTTCAAGCTACGCATTGAAAAATCACCAAAAAAATTATTATGGTTAGCTTTTCCTGCTAAAATTTCATTGGAATTCATCTTGCTGATTCTGTAGGAGCATTTCTTGCATGATAACAGGTAAAAGGCAGTAATTTTGGCAGAAATGAACCAAAAACAGCAAAAATCCCGGTGACAGTGCTGCTTTAACTGATGAAGACAATCCCTCATGCATAGTTTTGGTGGAGGTCAACTATAAAACGAAGACCCTGATTATTTCACCGCTAAATG
>JAEMWC010000850.1:0-105000 GCA_016490735.1 Pachyseris speciosa | reverse complement strand
GTTCCCGTTTCTATGGTTTAAGACACAACACCATTACGCTGCCTCAATTCATTGGGGTGGTGGCTCTAAATCCCTTTTTTTAAAGATCTTAGCCGCTTTCTTTCAATCAACAGCTAAAAAAAAGTATAACTTAATTCCCGCGCTGTGTTCAGATCTTAGATCAAGAAAAAAAAAAAAAAAAAAAAGAAAGAAAGAAAAACCCCCGAAACAAGACAGCAAATAATATCTTTTAAATCACTCTAGCTTTAGCCGCTATTTAAGTTGTATTTCTTTTTTTACTAAATTTTTTTTCCATCGGCCATCCGCATCCGCCATCCGAAGGTATCCGGTCCTCGTTTTACAGACACCCGCTACATGACCTTGTTATTCTATTAAACGGCATCGGCGGAAATTCGGCTTTTGCCTAATGTAACTTTCTTGTGGGAAAGTTAATCAATTATTTGCATAGGTTAAAATGACGAGGTTGTTTGCAAGATTGTTTTAACCACACTAAGCTTAGTTTGCACGTTCCAATTTCCTGACGTAGTTTCTGCGCACATTAGAATATTTAAGATACAATAAAGTGAACTTGAATACTATATCATTTTAAATGTTACAAAATATGCTTCAACAACAGGAACAACATTTATTGTCTGTAGCCATTTCATAGTAATACAAGAACAAAATTAAATTAAAAAAAAGGAAAATGGACACATTGACGCAACGACCTACCAATGGTTTAATCAAGGGCACCTTGACCACCCAACTAGAATACCAAAATTCTACATGCTGACTAAAATACACATGCCTGTACCAGTCGGTAGACCTATCGTTTCCGGCAGCGATAGCCCTACAGAACTTATATGTAGTTTTGTTGACTCGCTTTTACAACCTATCGCTAAAACACAAAAGTCCTACATCAAAGACACTACACACTTTATTTACTTCATTGAAAACACACCCATTCCAGACAACGCGATCCTTGCTACACTCGATGTCTGCTCACTCTATTCAAACATCCCGCAAGAAATATGGGTTATTGTCCAAGAATGAGGTCAAGACAGCGGGATATTGGCCAATTTCTTTTTTTGCGTGTTTATGGACCGGAACTCTATAAACAAGAGAGAAAGACGCGGGACGAACGGGCTATCCCGACCCGTCAAGATGCATGGGTAGCCAATCACAGCAGGAGAATTGATTCATCTTGACCGCTGAAAGAGACGGTCATATAATAAGAAAGGATACAACAAATCATTTGCCAATACAACAAAGAACATTGTCAGTCCCCCCTCACCATCCTCACACTTATTCTTGGGGAACTCATGAGTCATGAGACTGACCCTAAAAGAAAATTCTTTCCAATTTAATGACAAACATTATCTGCAGACCCGCGGTATAGCAATAGGTAATAAAATGGCAGTAGCTTTAGCAGTCATTTTCATGCCTCATGTCGAAAAACAGCTACTAGCGACAAGCCCCAATAAAACATGTTCTCTGGACACGTTTCATAGACGACATATTTTCAGTGTGGACCATGAGCGAAAAAAACCCCAACAATTTTGCTGAATTCGTAAATAACTTCCACTCAGCAATCAAGTGTACTTGCGAAATGTTGCCTGAACGTATTGTTTTCCTCGACTATGAAGTTTTCAAAGGCTCACGTTTCGTTAACGGCAATCTACTTGATGTCCAAACACATTTTAAGTCTACGGAAATTTTCCAATATACGCATTTCTCCTCATTTCATCCTCTCAGTGTTAGAAGGGATTCATTAAAGGAGAGACATTGTTTCTTTTGAGAACAAACTCAGTCAAAGATTTTCAATTTCGATTACTCGACCGAGGCTATCCTCTAGAGTTCATCACAACCATAATGGCTGAAGTTAATTTCTCATCATGGAAAGAGGCTTTAGAAACGAAAACTAAGACATCAAACGTAATTTTGCCACTAGTTACTACATACCACCCGGCCTTACCGAATCTTAAAACTGGATTCTTATGACACACTGGCACCTCATTTCAGACAACCCTAAACTCGCTCAAATATTTCCTAACAATAACACCCCTATTGTCGCTTATCGGAAGGACAAATCCCTGCGTGCAAAAATCTCGTCCCAAGATTAAAACAACAACCATAGGAGCTATATGCGGTAAGGAGGGCGACAATATTACAATCAAAAGGTATAAACATCTGATTGATGGATATGAAATCCCCCAACAGAAAGCTCAAGTCACACGTTCTTTTTTGTAAGTAAATTTGCATATTTCGCTTCAAGGAAAGTAAAACATATCTTCTCCTAGATTATATAGGGCACTGAGATTTTTTACGTTCTATTTTTCAATTTTCCATAACATTATAGACATTCAAAATAAGCCAGCTCTAATCCCTATACAGGTTTTCCCCCTCCCCCAAAGTTAGCTAGCCCTAATCCCTATGCCACATTCCCCCTCCCCAGAATTAATTAGGCCTTACCGTATAGAGTTTACCCCTCCACAAAATAAGATAGCTTTAATCCCTATACATGTTTTACCCCTCTCTCAAATTTAGCAAGCCCTAATCCTCATGCAACATTCCCCCTCCCCGAAACTAATTAGGCCTATTCTGTATACAGAGTTTACCCTTTCAAAAAATTAGCTAACGCTAATCCCTATATAGGGTTTCTCCCTCCTCCAAAGTTAGCTAACCCTAATAGCTATGCAGCATTCCCCCTCCCTAAACTATTTAGGCCTAATCCATTTACAGAGTTTCCATCTCCCCGAAATTAGCTAACCCTAATCCCTATACAGGGTTTCCCCCTCCCCCGAAGTTATCTAACGCTAATCTCTATGCAGCGTTCCCCCTCCCTAAACGTATTAGGCCTATTCCGTATACAGAGTTTATCCCTCCTCAAAATTAGCTAACCCGAATCCCTATACAGGGTTTCCCAATCCCCCAAAGTTAGCTAGCCCTAATCTCTATGCAGCATACCTCCTCCCTAAACTATTTAGGCCTAATCTATATACAGAGATTCCACCTTCCCGAAATTAGCTAACCCCAATCCCTATACAGGGTTTACCCCTCCCCAAAATTAGCTAACCCCAATCCCTATGCTTATTTTACCACCATCCCCCCCTCCTCTATATATAACTAGTAGCCCTAATCCCCATACAGAATTTCCCAATTCCATAAAAATTAGTTAACCCTAATCCCTTCACCTGTGTTGCCCATCCCCAAATTATTCTCTCGGTGTGGCTTTCTCTGGAATATTAATTTAACATTTCTGCTAGGTTTTAGTTGTTTTTGTTAGTTTAAATTAACTAACACTAATTGAGCTTGAGAGTGCTATGTTGTAGAGGTCCCTTACTGACCTTACTAAGATAATTCTTCTGCTAATGATTTTACTTTCTACACACAACCACGTTCCTTCACACACACACACACACACACACACACACACACACACACACACACACACACAAACACACACGCACGCACACACACACACACACACACACACACACACAAATACCTCCATCTACCTACTGATTTTAATCAGTGGAGACTTGGGAACCGATATATTTGGCATTCCATACTGTGGTACCTGGGAAACCACAAAGGTTGCTAGTGAAACCATCGAAACTAACAATATCTAATAATGCTTTCATTAGAAACGACGGATGTGGTTATTAAACTACACCAGCTGTACGGCAGAGAAGAAAAATATAACCAAATCGAAATAATACCAAAATCGATACTCCCATCGCTCCAGGCGATCAGATTGTCGAGTATATAGAAAGAGTCAATGTGGTATCAAGAAACGTTATTGTGAGAGAAAAAAGAAGAGACGTCTAATACTTGTGGACGAACAGAGCGAACAGTCAGTTCCGATCGAATTATTTTCCGTTTCTCTCGGTGCCCTTTAAGGTCTTTTCTCCCCAAACATCAAACGAGTGCCTGATGTGACCGACAAGAAGAATTACCTTCCTTTTCTTCTCTCTTCCTTTCCTGATGTTTGTTCATTGATAGATATGAGCAGTGAGGGAAATATTCGAAATAAATGGCATGAGAAAAAAAAAAAACGATTCTATTTATAAATTAAAATATCATTTCCTGGTGCTGTGATGTCTTCTCACACAAATTTCTTGGTTGGGTGTAGGCTGGGGGATAGGCTGCCACTTGTCCTCAGAGCCTCTGTTGGTCATTGAAACCTCTTAGGAGGCCTTATGCACCGCTTGACACGGATAAGGACTTAATGATCATACGAACATACAGCAGAACAACAAAACGACCGGTTGGCATAGCAAAGCGTGCTTTTGAAGAAAGAGATTAATGGTACTTAAAAACTTTAACAGATATAGGTTCTGTTAGCGTGGGCTCGGGATATCATCACTTGTTTTAATATGTAAGGTGACTCACCAAGGAACCTATTCCGAAATTTTATGTCAAAAAGCGAGAACTGGTGAAAAGAAAAGGCGCTTAATGAATTCATTCAATGTTGCAAGTTTTTTCTCAAATCACTATGTCACTGACGTTTACAAGAGTCAAAGTCAATTTGAAAAAAGACCGTGGTTTAACAGTACTTTATTCCTTTTATTTTTCAGCTTTATAGTTTCACAGTTACACTTAATCGCATGGAGAACTTGCAAGGCTGAAACAAAACAATTAAGCAAAGACATCCAGAGTTTGCGGCAAAGTACGGTCAAAATAACGTACGCCAAAGTTTTCTTGTATACACCAAGTAATAATTAAAGCACAGAAAAAAATTTAAATATTGTATTGGTATCGCCGTCAGGTTTACATAACGTAAAAATGAAACGATTGCGCCGACTAACTATAAAAGAACGGTTCATTAAAGAACCGTACACATGGCAGCCGCGTTAATATAATTTATTACATCAAATTTTCATATACCTAGACTTTCACTCAACAAAACGCTCAGTGCGATTGGTTGATTCTTGGTGACGTGCACCCCCCCCCCCCCCCCCCCCCCCCACCACCACCAAATTCAAATGTATCCCGACCGGGATACAATTCCGCAGTTGTCAGTTGTTGTACCTTTTAGTCATGCACTAATCACGTGCTGTGGTATCCTACGCGCGGGCAAAAACTGCGGAATTGTATCCCGATCGGGATGCATTTGAATTTGGTCAGGGACACGTGACCAGGAATCAACCAATCGCAGTGCTCGTTTTGTTGAGTGAAAGTCTAGGTATATAACAATAGTGCATGACTAAAAGTGGCATGATCTTCAGCACGTGCTCACGTCAGCTTGATTGACGAGGGCGGACCTGAGAAGACTGCCAGTTTTCAGTTTAAACCAACGATAATAAAAAGGTTCTTATGGAACCCGAGACTAAAAGGAAACGTTTTTCTCCGGTATCAGTAGAAGAAATTCAGCATTTAATATGATAAAAGATTCGGAAAATACAAGAAAGGCATATTCTACTTCTTCAGGTACTTTTGAACATTTGTAAATAAGTCATTCAGCAGGCTTGTGAATAAAGATGTGTTCTTGTGTTGCCGTCTTTGTTTGTTTGTTTGTTTGTTTCTTCATTTTGCTGTGATTGTTGAAGTGAAAGTCTCGGTATTGAACAAAGCACTTAATGTATGGTCCCTCGGGAAACTAGTTAGTTTTGTTTTCCCTCGGGACCATACATTAAGTGTATAATATTCCACGGGATTGAATATTTTCAAAAACATTAATTTGCAATGTACTCTCATTTTCATTGATATTTACAATCTTGCTCCAACTCAAAATTGAATTTTAGTTATTTTCCATGTTCTATAATGGTTCTTCTCCAAACTTAGCATTATTTCACAAGGGTTGATTGCGTTTTAGCGAGTGTAGAGGTCGACTAGTAGTTGACAATTCTCTTGGTACTGAACAATTTTATCGATCATAATTTCAAGAAGTGCATATGCGACTCCCTTGTTTTAGCTTACTTGTCTGCAATTTTCCCTTCGAAAGATGACCAAAAATGCTTGAATAAGTTGTGAGAGATGTGCAAGCTAGACAAAAATAAACATTTTTCAGTCTTTCATAGTGACACTTGTCGAGTACATTTTCTACACATTTCATTTACTCTCTGGTTAGAGATTGCACCTGCAGTGTTCTTTTCCGCTCCATTGACATTTTCCACATGATAGTCAACATTTTTGTTCAGAAATTGCCTCAGAATTTCTAGTTTATTTTGGAACGAAAAGAAACGTTTTCTCTGATGAAGAGGGCCTCAAAGTATCACAGGTACAGGATCGCTATACCTTATGCTCGACGAAAATAACCAACTTCCTTTACAGTATAAAAGAAGGGCTCCTAGCTATAATTTTAAGAAAGCCTAGAGCAGGTTCGAAATCGGGATCCATAAACATTTCATGCTGCTGGCTTGAATTTAGAGATGAAAAATCCAAAATACCAAACTAGCAACAAAAAGTTAGTCTGCGTTACACCTTGCAGAAACCGCAAACGCTTTCGAACGCCTAAGTGTTTTTCTCAACTGTTTTTTTAAAATGCTCCTGGCATTTTCAAGACAATTTGTTCCTTTTGTCAAATGAAACTTCTCTCAATAACTTTACTTCACATTTTATTATCGTACTGACTAGCATTGCTGCAATGTCGTTTCAACTTCGATTAGCGACTAAGAAAAAGATTTATAATACGCTCGTGTTAAAACTTCGGAAAACTACTCTTTAGTCAACGAAATAAATACATAGATAATTACGGTTAACTTTTCAAAACTCAGCGCCGAAATTCACCAAAACAGCGGAGGATTCTTTTCAAGCCTTGACGGTAATTTTCACAAAAAATGAAACAGATGCAAGGATTTATAGCACAATTTGAGATGGCCATAAAATTTGCTATATGCGAAAAAAGATAGAAACTCGACGAACATTCAATTTCTAATCTAAAATATCTCAACTGTGTTAAAATAGTACGGGGTACCCAGCATAATGTAAACGCTACCACGATCGCAATGGCCATCTTTAGGATGTGTCTGTTTCTTCTTTTGCGGAGTTGTTCAGCGTTGACCGAGTGTTCGCCCGGAATCGCCAGAGTCTTGAGCTTGATGACGATGATGGTGTAAAGTATGACCAACACGACAAGAGGGAGATGAAAACACACAACAGCCGCTACAGCAAAATAATGTCTGTCACCGGCCATCTCATTTACGCAGGACGCTTGTCCTTGGTATTCAGCAAGCTCTACGGTCAATAGAACTCGGGAGATTATGGCAATGGTGACGATCCAGGTGGCGAGAATGAAGTAAGGGCACAGCTTTGGTCTGATTAGTGGGGAACGCAGAGGATATACCACAGCTCCAAATCGATCCACTGCTATTAGGACCATGCTTAAGCTAGATACAACCACAGAAACAGCAGATACAAAAGTAACCAGCTTACACAAGGCGTTACCAAGTGGGCCAACGATAAGCCATACACCGTCCGAATACAATGATGTTACAGTCCTCGGAATCACGAATATTGGATACAGCAAGTCTGACATGGCCATGTTGACGATGAAATAATTGATTGGTTTTCGCAGAGTTTTTGTTTTGTAAACTAGAAATGCTATGATGGGATTCCCGACCAGCGAAACAACAAAGACTAGACACCAAGCAAAAGTCAGTCCTACTTTTTTCGCTGTGGTATTATGTGAAACGCTGCAGCCCGATCCATTCGTAGTTGAATTCATGTTTGTTGGATCTGCAATGGTTCTGTTTTGTCTCGAACAAATGTACTGAGTGTCTCTAGATCAAGCTCGGGGGATATTTTATATTTTTTTTTCCGTGGCCGCAAATTTGCTTATTAATGCTTCCTTGTAATCGGCCTTGCAACCGATCGATGCGTGAAGCTCATTTAGTCCAACAATCAAAATCTGCCAACCGTTTAAGTGATCAGTCTTTCCGACGCATTGCTAACCTATAGGAAGCAACTGTTACCAAAAGATAGTAATAGAGAGTTCAATATGTCACTTAAGAGACGTACTGTTGGCGTAGGATGTGATTATTCAGGAAGTCATTTTTGGCAAGGTGTATTTGAGGATCGAAAAAGCGATATATTTGTATATATCTCAATTCAGCAAGATTACTGACACGGGAAAGGAACTACTAGGTGATGTAGAAAATGATAAAAGAGAAGCTGTATTCAAGTTTGACGGCTTACTAGGGTTACCTTCGTGGTAAATTCACCAATTAGTATGGATCATAATGATCGCCCTACATTAACGCTAGCTATTAATAAAGATAAAGATGCAGAAACGGAGGACCAGGTGTCCACAAGCCAAAAAACAAAGAAAGAAAGAAAAATAATATTTGTCTCCTCTCTTACAAAGGGGAAATTTAAATAAACAACTACATTAGGTAGACGGGAATAAAAGCCGAAAGGTTAGAAAGAAAAAAAACACAGAAAATTATTTTTCTGTATTTTACTTAAAAAGGTTAATCGTTATGCGCCTGAAGCTTCGCTTCATGTGAGGTAATGGTACTTTACCAAGTGGTACTTTGCGAAATGGTACTTTACGAAATGGTACTTTGCGAAATGGTACTTTACGAAATGGTCTTTGAATGTGCGATAAAATAGTGAAAAATACGTGTTTTCAGCATGGAATTCATCAACGCGAATGTCTATAATGTTATCGAAAATTGAAAAACAGAACGCAAAAATCTCAGTGCCCTATATAATCCAGCAGAAGATATGTTTTACTTTACTCAGTCTATGTCGCCGGAAGCAAACGATGCATATTTACTTAGTGAAAGACGCGTGACTTTTGCTTTTTCTATGGGGATTTCATCTCCTTGGATACAACACACTCCACAATCACATATTTTTACCTTCTGTAACACACAAGCTCGCTAATATGTGTTTTTCCCTCATTTTCCTTTCTTCTTTAATGTTGTTTTTTTATTACTATGAAATAGTCAGGTAGGAATGCGCGATAACATAGGGAAAAGTGCGCGTCACTTCGTCGTTATCGAGCGACCGGAAATTCGCCATTAAAATGTGTACGGCGAAAATCTGAAAAATTTTTATCTTCTCCAAAGACGGGTTTTCGGCGTCTGCTACAGGAAAAGAACCCAGTAAATTTTCTTTAGCGCAGATATGTTATCTTTACGTTTATCAGGACATTGAGAAATCAATCTCGTTTTGACAGTTGTTTTGTTGTTGTTGTTGTTGTTGTTGTTGAAGCGCCTACGGAGCCACAGTGATTACAACATTTCGTATAAAACAACAAACTGTACTTTAAGTCATCGTTCCCGTTTCTATGGTTTAAGACACAACACCATTACGCTGCTTCAATTCATTAGGGTGTTGGGTCTAAATCTCTTTTTCTAAAGATCTTAGCCGCTTTCTTTCGACCAACAGCTAAAAAAAATATAACTTAATTCCTGCGCTGCGTTAAGATCTTAGATCAAGAAAAAGAAAATAAAGAAAAGAAAAAGCCCCGAGACAAGACAGCAAATAATATCTTTTAAATCACTCTAGCTTAAGCCGCTATTTAAGTTTTATTTCTTTTTTTATTATATATATTTTTTTCCATCGGCCATCCGCATCCGCCATCCGAAGGTATCCGGTCCTCCTTTTACAGATACCCCTTACATGACCTTGTCATTCTATTAAACGGCATCGGCGGAAATTCGGCTTTTGCCTAATGCAGCTTTCTTGTGGGAAAGTTAATCAATTATCTGCATAGGTTAAAATGACGAGGTTGTTTGTAAGATTGTTCTAACCACACTAAGCTTAGTTTGCACGTTCCAATTTCCTGACGTAGTTTCTTCGCACATTAGAATATTTAAGATATAATAAAGTAAACTTGAATACTATATCATTTTAAATGTTACAAAATATGCTTCAACAACAGGAACAACATTTATTGTCTGTAACCATTTTATAGTAATACAAGAACAAAATTAAAGAAAAAAGGAAAATGAGAGGAAAACACAATTAGAGAACTTGTGTGTTACACAAGATACAAACATCTGATCGATGGATATGAAATCCCCTGACAGAAAGTCACGCGTCCTTCTTTAAGTAAACATTTTCCATAACATTATGAGACATTTCCGTTGATAAATTCCATGCTAAAAGCACTAAAAACACAGACGAACGTATTTTTCCCTATTTCATTGTGCATTCAAAGTACCATTTCGCAAAGTACCATTTCGCAAAGTACTATTTCGCAAAGTGCCATTTCGTAAAGTAGTTGACGATCACGTCCGTTTACACACTTGATCGTCCGATCTTTATTGTAATAAATGAAAGATGTCCACTTTTAGGACTTTTAGCGGTAACTAGGTACTAACTCTAGTTCTAATTAGCAGCTTTCTTTTTTAGTTCAATTTCCAATAATGTTTTCATAACGAAAAGCGGATGTGCCTGTTACCTGTTTTCACTACGGAGACGATAAGCCTTGCGGTTGAACAAAAGAAAACAAATGTCTCGTAGTCAAATTCAATTGAGCGAGCGTGCTTCATATTCCTATTGTGTACGCTGATGACGTAACAGAGGGAATTTCTCTTTATACAATATTTAAACTATACCGCGTTGAAAATGTTAAATAATGCTAACTTGAAAATCCAACTGCTTCAGGCATTCATATTGTTGAGTATTGTATGAAGAGTGCTAATGTGGTATCAAGAAAAAAATTGTGAGGGAAAAAAAAGGAGAGGTGTCTGATATTATTGGGTTAACATAGCGAACAGTCAGTTCCGATCAAAATATTTTCCGTTTCTTGCCGTGCACTTTCTCAAACATCAACTGAGTGCCTGCTACCACCGATTTCTTTTCTTCTCTTTCCTTTCCTGGGGTGATTTCCATCTGAATGGAAAAACCGGGGAGAATTGTCAGTTAACAGGAACAGGACAAATTTTTCTCAATCAAAACGGAACAGGATGAGCGTGTTCCTTTTGCACTGAGTCACTCTTTTTTAAAGAGACTTAAAAAGACTAAAAGAGACTGGGTATTAACCAAAACACCACCACACCGCGCGTTTTATTCATTAAGGAGCATAGAATTAGTGGAACTCCGCAGAAAGTACAGGATTTTTCGGTCATTCTGGTAAAACTGAGAAAAGAGGAATACCTCAGAAGATATTCCTTTTTTCCAAAAAATTGCCATTGGAAAAGTCTGTTCTATTTGATTTACCACCGGAACAACCAGTTTTTCCATGCAAAAGGAAAGCGCTCCTGATTTCTATTTCAGATAGATATCATCAGTAAGGTGATATTTGAATAAGCAACTGCTATCATAAAAACTATTAAAACAGAGTGGACAGAATACGCTTTACTATGCATGAACACGAAGAATATGCGTTCTTTTGGCGGGAAAATTGTGCGGTGTCACATGTTACCTACGCTAAGGGCATTCCTTTCCCTTGGAATGTTCTCTTATTCTGCGTATTCACTTGTACCTGAACTGAACCTGAATAACACCTTATCCAAAGTCGCAAAACCAAACTGGCGGTGACTCTTGCCAGTTCGGTCGTTTCTTCCCCAACATCGTTCCTAGGGTCCTCTCCTTCCCGTCTCGCTCTATGAAGCGGAAGGAGAGGACCCTGGGAACAACGTTCTCCTTCCCCAGCACTCTTAATTTTCCAAGTTCGTTTTCTCTTTCCATGCGAGTGCTGCTGTGGTCCAGATTGACTGGAGTCATAGGTGTAAATGTTTCGTTAACCATGTTTAAACAATAGGTTTGATGTTCTTTTCACGAAGGAGCGCTAATTTTGATTTTTGTTCCCGAAATCAATTAACTGTAACCTCTGATATAATTATAGGCACTTTAGCGGGGTTCCAGATACGATTTTAAGGCAGGGTGTCAACAAAGAATTCCATCGGGTCAAAATTCCAGTGCTCCCACCAAACCACTTTAAATTTTCTATCAATTTGTCGGTTCATGTAACTGACCTTGTAGGGTTTTTGACCCGATACCCCCCCTCCTATCTAGAACACTGCTTTAGTATTGCAAAAAGATTGCAAAACCACTTCAAAAGCAGTCTTCCACCGGGAAACCTCACACCCGAAAGGATTTCATCCACAGAGCCAATAAGTTATGGCCATATCATTTATTTTTTGGTAGAGCAAGCTGTTGCGTGGCAAAAAAGTTACTGGATCAACCTACTTTCCGGCAAAGCGAGAAACTTTGTTTCTGTCGAATTTCTCTTTTTTGACATCAAATTTGTTCTTTCTCACTTTTTCTTCAATTGTACGTTCATTGCAATCCTCACTCCAAAGCTTTCATTTTTCTCTCTTTTAAATGGCTTAGATTTGCATATGAAATAAAAAAATTTGGATTTGAATTTCAGATTAATACTAATTTATTCGTATTTTTTTCTGTCACCTCCCAACACGAGGAACTTGCAACGGCAGGGATGGACGATGCCAAGACTCTATTTTTGTTGCCATTTTTTCCCTGGAAATAACGGTTGACATCCATGAGGTTGGCTTATCAGATCTACTTTACCAAAGGTCTCTTGTATGACAATATGGCTGACTTTTCGCTTGTCCACCTGTAGCTCCAACTGCCTTCGCAAATGTAGCGTGGTCGACATTGGACAAGGAAAATTTCACGATTTGTCATATTGACGGTCCTCGCTTCAGAGGTACGTAGCTGACATGACTCTCCAACGTATTTCTTCGGTTAGGTTTTATTTTTTCACGTCAGTACGTTATTGAGATATAACTTTTTCTCAGTACAACTGACTAAGTAGCACTACAATTGAATGCCACGCAGCTCTTACCATGATTAATTTTTAATAATTAATTGTGACATAGTTATGCTGTTTCACACTGAAATAACTTTAGAACAGGTTTTGGGAATCAGTGGTAGCTTTTTCCGCCAGGTGGTTGCTGAATTACGGTTTATGTTGCACTGGATTAACTAACCGTCATTGATAGTTCTACAATCGATCGGCCTCGTTGCCTGATTAATAAAACAGTTCCAATGTTGGTTTTTTAGCCTTTTTTCCAATCATTCTTAAAATTTAGTGCCTAAATTCAGTTTTAATTGTTGATGTATAAGAAAAAAAGATCGCGGTACACTTCGTTTGGTTATAAGTTATAAAAATATTGAAAATTACATCGGCATAAGCAAGTCTATTTCGAGCTCAAAGCCTCGATGTAATTTTCTCTAATTTTCTCTCTTTCTTCAGGAATTCAGTACGGACTACGGAATGTCGATCTACGAATGACAGGTTAGTGTTAATTGTCTGCCTTTCTCTGAGTTTATTTGCTTTTTTACTATGTAGTTTCCAAACTCAAAAAAACGTCCAAAATAAAAAACTTTGGAAGTTTACCAAGGTAAGGTATCAAGGACCATATATCTGGTCCAAATTAGAAAATAGTATATATGCGTGAACTACCAAGCCTTAGCATCTTTAAAACTAACATCCGTAGAGTTGACCTGGCCAGCCTAGTGGAAGACAGTGGCAACTGCTGCAATCTTTGCAGCACGTGATTATTTACAATTATCTGCATTGTACAAGCATTTTTTATGTTATCTTATTTCTAAATATTTTTTAAATTTTAATGCATAGTTTATCTAGCTATATCGTTACCTATTATGATACTGTACATAGTTTTTTTTTCTATTAATTTTCTAATAATAGGTGTCCCCAAATAGCTCTATGAGCTAAAAACATAGACACGGTAATAAAGATTTTATTATTATTATCATTATTATTATTATTATTATTATTATTATTATTATTATTATTATTAACAATATTCCAAGTGAAGATTATATAACAGTATTACTTGGTCGTTTTCACGTGCACACCTCAATTATCTTTCGGAAAGATTTCCGCACTGCCCCACACATTAATTATACATGCGTTACTTTCATACAAACCCTGTTCCAAAAACGGCAAGAATACACGAGTTTGAGTGACAAAATGTGTTGAGGCCGTCTGGAAATCTTGCGTTATCTTTCGGAGGTTAATCTTGAAACTCTCAGCTTATGATGACGTTGCTTAACCTTCGACTGCATGCCGCGGCCTTCTTTACCTAGTCTGCTTCCTCAAGCTAAGGTTTTGTCGACGCTTTGTTTTCCTTCCAATCAGAAATGACAATATAACGTATAACGCCTGTTGGTGTGAGATCCAACGCTGATTTCTTCTCATTTGTTTAACTTGTAATATGTCAATCGATTTATAGATCCGCCATGTCCGGAACTCACAAACCTGACTCACTAATCATTGCATCCGATAGTTTTGAACCAGTAGGAGAGGCGGCAAGTCTTAACGTTTCTATTCTCCTCTCTTCAGGAATTTCTTCCCCAATATAAATAGATTAGTTCAAAACCAGCAAGGAAAAGAATACAGAATCCAGCCAAAAAGGTGAGTTTATCAGCTTCCCGTCTTGTGAGTACTTCCTTTAGTGTAGCCATATACTACGTCATCCCAAGGCAATTTGTTTCGCCGATTTGGTCTAAAAATGGGTATAGATTTTAGACGCCAGGCCTAATAATGGGTAATATAACAATAAGTGTTTGAATTGTCTTATAAAGGGTCTGCATTTGCAAATTAGATCAGCATACCTACTCCGAAATTACAAAGACTGTCTTGCTATTCGCCACCAAATCATTGGAAGTTATCCTTTTCATTTTTAGTGATCATTTTATATCAAATACCCCTGAAGATGGTCAGAGGAATTGTCCTTCCTCTAAGAAATTTAAAGAAACTAATGCTATTTTTTTTTAATTTGCTTTCTTTTAGAAACAGTTGGCACAATCCAGTCGCCAGGGGACTGTGGAATGTGGAAAGAGGGCTACATGGATCTCTTGACACCGAAACCAAGGTTTCGTTTCATATGACTGTAGCGTATAACGTTTAGATTTAGGGCACAGTGGTTTAAATCCAATGCAAATGTTCGTTGAAACACAAAGCTTTGGTTTTAATTGTCAACTGATTTGAGATAAAAATTCTTGTTTGACGGAAACAATTATTTTGCAATGCTGTATAGCATGTTCACTGTTTAAAAACAAGTGAAAAGTAATAGCTCACAAATTAACTTATCTCGGAATTCTCGCTCACTCTCGATTAAAGCAATTGCAATTGTGATTTGAACAACTGGCCCCAGGTGCATGATGGCTTCAGTAATAGAAAGGTCTGACTGGGTACCCTTTAGACATCTGGGGAAAAAACCGAATAATAGTTGCATTGGAAAGCGCACAGGCTGAAAGAGCACTTCTTTATGGGAATAAAACTTTGGAGAAACACAAACTATCACTTGAGTTACAAATTTCATTTCAAAGACCGTAGCATTTTTTCTTCCAACTGTAAGTTTTCTCTAAGAGACTAAAACGCCAGATTCATATTGTACAGCATATTAAACAGCACCAGGGGAAAGTACATTCATTTGAATGATCACAAATTAGGATTTCATCCACAGATTCAAAATTTAGAACCACATTGTACAGCATAATAAACGGCACCACAGAAAAGCACTGCTCGGTAGCTTTCATCTGAATGTATTCACACTTTTCATCCTCAAACTCAAATGTTAAAATCACCTTGTAATAAACGGCACTACAGAAAGGTACTGCTCAGTAGCGTAAGTAGTCACACTTTAGGATTTTGTCGACGGACTCAAAACTTGGATCCACCTTGAATAAGCGTAATTGCTTTATAGCACTGCCAAGCAGAATTCTGAATGTGAATGGTATCACACTTAAGGAATTCTATGAGACCCAACTTCAACAACCTAAATAATCACCATGTTAACACGCTGGTCAATTCCACCTTTCACAACACAATAAAAAGTACCACTGCAAAGTACTATACTGTTCAGTAGCTTTCATTTGAATGGTCACACTATTGGATGTCATCACCAGACTCAACAGGTGTACCGGCATATATATAATAAACAGCACCACAAGAAAGTAGTGTTCAATAGCTTTCACTTGAATGGCTGCACTGTAGGATTTCATGCAGAGACTCTAACTAGAATAAGAACCACCTTGCACAGAATAATACAAAGTACCACAGGCAAGTCCGGATCATCAGCTTTTGTTTGGATTGGTCAAATCTTGAGGTTTCCACATGTCCAGACCCAAACGTTGGCAACATAAGAAACAGCTAACTATACAGCGTTCTACCGTTAAGTAAAGCTGAACAGCTTTCTCTTAACATTTTCACCCAGACTAGCCATTTTAGGGAGCTGATTGGCACCAGCAACACCAAGACGTACTGTTTAATATGTAGACTCTTTTGGCTTCATAGACATAAAAGCCTCGTCAGCACAGACTGAAAAGCTAGAACCACCTCATGCAAAGAAAACAATCAACACCACAGAAACTGAGTACTTTTCTGTAGCTTTCATTAAAACGATTATTCACACCATGAAAAGCAAATATCGACCAAAGTTGTGCCAGAGAATGACGAGAAAAAACACAGAGGACAGCTTGTTAACAGGTTTCATTTTAAGGGGCTAATTCATGGAGTGCATATTAGATCCAAACGTCAAACCACTAGAACACAGAAATGGTCGTCGTGGTAGTAGACTTGACTTGAAGTTTTGTACAACGAAAAAGAACCACAAGAAATAATGCTCGTATTCATTTGAAAGGCACAAAACATGATTGAAACTACATTGTGTAGCACTTCCAGACGACAACAGACAAATGACTGCATGCTGAGTTCCGCCTCGACTGTACAACATAATGAACAGTACCTTTAGAAAGCACTGCTCAGTGGCCATCCCTTGCATGGTTACACGTTAGGAATTTAACCGCAGGCGCAAAGGTCAGAACCACCTTGTATGGCATAACGAACAGCCAAAAAAGAAAGAACTTCTCAAAAGCTCTCATCTGAAGTATAAAACTTGAGGATTTCTTCCAAGGAGTCAAAAGCTTTTGTACTCTACCAGTTCGTATTGATTAGTAAAGGCCCCGCGAAAACGGCTTCAACATTTACTTGAACATCCGTTCAGTTTTGTCGAACAGCAATGTCGAAAGGTTTGCCACCCCCTTTCAACCGTGTTGAAACATGTTGAATGGAAGTTAAATCGATGTTAAATGAGTTTAAAAGCGTTTAAACGTTGCTTCAACATCCGTTCAATATTTCTTTTGTAATCGCGAACGTTGAACAATGTTGAAGCCCTTTGCCGCCGGCCCGCTTTCAACATTATTAGGTATGCACGTGCGCACTAATCGGTCTCTCAAAGACGTATCCATAGTAACAACCGCGGGCCTAAACACCAGGCCTCTCGTGAAGAATTATTGAATCAAAGGGTGATGATGTGTTGAAACCGTTGGCCACCACAGGCGTTCAACATCGTTCAACATCGCTCAACATGGTGCAACAAAAACGGACGGATGTTGAAGCAAACGTTGAAGCCGTTTGCCCGAGCCTTAGCGTGTCCATATCGTCTTCTGTTTTTCTTTTTTTTTTTTTTGGTGGTTTTTGTATGTACATTAAGAGTAGATAGCTGTTCATAAAAGCTGTTTTTCGAATTCCGCCGTGTTTTTGCCCTGAAATCGTCATTCAAAGTTCCCTCTTGAGCCACGCCCATCAAACTTGACCGGGCTAATAACGGGCATGGGTCTTGTCCTGGTTTGACGTCACAAACTGCTTTGCATGCATATTTACAAAGACTTAATGCGATGCAAATCAGTTTGTGACGTCAACCAGGAATAGACTCATGCCCCTTACTAGCTCGGTCAGGTTAGATAGGCGTGGCTCAAACGAGAACTTTGAACGACGATTTCACGGCGGTATTGAATTTTTTTTGAACAGCTATCTACTCTTTATGTACATACCAAAACCACAAAAAAAAAAAAAAAAAAAAAACAGAAGACGATATGTACACTTTAATCAGTAGCATAAGAAAGAAATTATTTGAAAGATCACCAGATACTATTCTATTCCCAGGCTTCAACTTTGAAAACTCCCTATTATGTAGTATAAACAACTGAACCACATAAAATCACTGCTCAGTAGCTTTCATTTGATTGGTAACACTCTAGGATTTCATCCACCGACTCAGAAGTCAGTACCACCTCGTACGGTACAATTACAATAGAGAGTACCACTAGAAAGAACTGTTGAGCAGCTTTCAGCTGAGTACTTTATTCGCAGACGCACAATGACGTTAGAAAGTTACTTCATAAGGCACAATCAACAGCTCATTTCTTTTAAATTGGCACACTTTTAGATTTCATCCATAGAATCAAAAGTTAGAACCAACTTTTATTTACAAGGAACAGTACAAAAAAGTAATTGTGAGTAGCTTTAAGTTGAATGGCCACATTTTAGAATTTTGTCGATAGATTCTTTGAAAAAGTTAGAACCACCTTGTACCGCAAAATAAACAACACGACAAGCAAAATAGATGCTCAGCTGCTTTCAGTCGAGGATTCTTTCCACAGACTCAAAGTTAGCACTGCGTCATATGGCATTATCAACAGCACTACAGGCAAGGACTGTTTAGTGTTTGTATTCGACAATGAGGTCACACGTTAGGATTTCATCCACAGTGTAAAAGCTAGAACCACCATGTGTGGCATAATAAAAAGCATTACAAGGAGAGATAGTACTGTCCTTGTGCTTTGTTTCAGTTGCATATGATCACACTTTAATTAGGAAGCAGTATGCATGTATAACAAACAGCATCGCTGGAAAGCTGGGGAAACCTTGTAAGACATAATACATGAATATGTAATCGGTATTACGCTAGCATTTGATTAGTCATACTAAAGCGGTTCACGCATCAGTTAGCCATAGATTATATAAAAAAACACATTAACAGTACAGTTAAGGTATCTTGGGATCATAATATATATAGGGTTTCATTTTACTTGATCCATTCCAAGTTTCATCCACAGACTCCAAAGCTGGAACCATCCAATAAATTTTCTTTTTTGTCATACTTTGAAGTGTGCCCATGGACTAATGATAGCACATTTTAAGTTATGGCGTATTTTCAAGGTGTGGTTGAAGGTTCGACGTTTGGTAGATATAGGGCTTTTATCCAGCAGACCTTTTTATATGAAGCCATTTATTTAGTTTAAGTAGTTTAAGACTTAATTTATCCCTTATGCCTTTTATCTTGGCGATGCAAGGTTTTCTTTCAACTGAGACGTGGAAAGAATAATAGGAGAACTATAGAGAAACTACAGAACACGACACAAAAGTGATCTCTGTCTCGATTAACAGTTACTCTTTAACAATACAGTGAAACGGCAGTTACATAACAAATACAAATATAAAGAAGAACAAAAAATTAATACGAGGAACAAGCAATATAAGGCAAAACCTCGGAGAAAGTGTTGACGAAACTAGGGTTGATTATTTGAGAATGAGAAAATGTTAGAATGCAAAATTGGGGAGAAATGCAAAAATAAGTATGACAGAGAATGAAAAAAAACAGAAGAGCAACAGGAAAGAAAATGACATAAAATGACAAAAATTTGAGCAGGAAAAGCTGAAACAAAACATTATACCAAAGCAAGAAGGAAGCTGCAGAAAAAGGCAAGCACAAATATAAGAAAAAAAGATACGAAAACAAGAAAAAAATGACAGTTTGAAGAAATTAAGGTACAGAAACAAATGGTAAAACACAAATGATTTTCCAAAACTTGCAATAAAAAGATCAAAGCTATCGAAAAATAAACGAATTGGAACTCAGAGATAAAAAGGACGGGAATTACAAAAAAAATTAAGTAAAAGTTAGACGATGTAGAGAAACATGAAGTAAAGGCCATATTGGCCTTCACTCGGCCCTCCAAGAAGCAATCGGAAATTAAATCGCTATTTACTACTTCGCTGATTCACCTACACGGTTGAAATATGATGACAAACTTAGCATAACGATATCTGAATTCATTACCATGTTTTCTTTTCACTATGGCGTCTTCATTTTGATCATAGCAACACATAGTTGTTTTCACATGGGCGAGTTTGATTAATAGGTCGAGCAATTACGAAATTCCGTGAATTAAGACACACAGCTTTCCTAAATAAAAAATTTATTCAGGTAAGTAAATAAAGTAAAGTATAAATTATATGCTTTCCGCTCTTCGTAAATTTTCTTTTCGTTTTTTTTTCCTTAGATACAATGGTAATTAAAATAAAACAATGATAAAAAAAAAAAAAGAATTTTGGTAACTTAAAATATTACTCCTTCCTTCCTTTCTTTTCTTTTCATTTTAATTTCTTTTTCCCCTGGGCCGCTCATATTAGCAATTGCTATTTTGCGGCCAGTCTATTTTTTTACTGAAATAAAATGAAAGATGAAAGATAAGTCTGTGTTTAATCAGACGCTTGAAAAGCAACCGCGTTCAATTTTCGCCTAGAGTAATTAAATCTACGCGCTAGCGAAGAATCAATTGCGAGCCACTTTGAAGCAGAATTTATTTACTCGAACTGAGGACTAAAGTTGCTTCAAATACAGCCAATCCGTCAATTGAGGATAAAGCACGGTAAAACTTTTATCTATTTTTTTTTTTTTTGTAATTCCTGCTTTTTATCTCTGAGTTCCAGTTCGTCTATTTTTGGATAGCTTTGATCTTTTAAGATTTGGAAAATCATCTGTTTTACTTTTGTTGTTTGATTCTGTTTCTGTACCTTTATTTCTTCAAACTGTCAGTTTTTTTTGCAAGATGGATTCCCAGAATGCTCAAACATTTGAGAAAGTCCCACAAAATTTTAATATAATCGAACATGGCGGTATTCTTGTTGTTGTGTTATTTTTATCCAGCGTTTGGACAGAAACGCCGGAAGTGAGCTTTGTGAATGAAACACGAAGAACGGACGACAGGTTTAGACTCGGGTCTTCCACAGGAAGCCCGAGTAATAAAACCAGACAAAAAACAAAAACAACAACGGCAAGAGAAAAACTGGAGAGAGCAGCAAAGAAAATAGCCTCAGTAATTAAACTACTATAGAGACACAGAGAAAATTACTGACAGAGAAAAAAGAAACAATTAAAAGGATGACAACAATAAAATAAAAATAAAAACACGTTGAGAAAAAATTAAACATGACAGACAAACATCTACTTAGCCAAGACAGAAGAACGAAATAAAAAGTGAAGATAAACAGAGACAAGTTGTTACAGAAAAAAACGAGAGCAAACCTAACGAAACCGAAATTAATTCAACAACACTGACTAGACTCAGTGTCAAGAAAACAGGACAAATAGCGAACACAAAAACAAAAGAGAAGGACTTGGCAGGAGAAAACAACATAACAACAGAAAACGGGTAGACATGACAAGATAGTAAGAACGCAGCCATAAAAAAAATAATGAAAATTAAACATGGAGAAAAATATTTTGCTTAACCATGGAAACGGTAAAGTCATAAAGAAAAAGTCAGAAAAAAATTACATTTAATTTGAAACAGTGGTCAGTATAGATACGAAGCTAATAAGGCTGGAGAGGCGTTTTCACGTTTCAATTAGATTTTCCATTGAGACCACTTGACAACAAACTTTGATCACTAAGATAAAAGACAAGGGTATACAACTGCAGGGTCCAATTCAACTGAAAGTAGCTTAATGCTAATCCAGAACGTAAAACACAGCAAATTTAATTCACAAAATGTTTACTTTGTTGTCCCAAATTGATCAGAAGGTTTTGAATTCAAAAGACATCAAAATTATTTCAACAACTATTTTTTTTTCTGGAATTGACTTTTTAGATAATCCTGGATGAGCTGATTCAAACAGTTTACTTTCAATAACCAACCGGGCCCTGCAATATGTCACACTTTAGTACTAGAAAACGCGTTTTAAAGACATTTCATCAGTTTAAGCAAAATGAGATTTCAGTTCTGATGTCCAAAAGTAAGAGCGACACAAGAGCATAAGATGGCACGATTTGCAGAATCGATTTTTGCACCTGTGCATAAATAGCAAATTAGAAGAGCGGAAACCTGATACAGTTTTGTTTTGCACAAGAAGCGCTTGAATTTAAAAGAATATTGTCAAAATTATTTTCTAAAGTTTAGTGCAATAACCAAAAGCGCTACGAACGGAACTGTATCAGGCTTCCACTTCACTTAATTGGATATTTGTGCACATTAACACGTGTGGAATCGAAAGATATTGCCTTTATTTTTTTTTATAAATGGAGGGTTTGCATTAACTTTTAAATATAAGTGAAAAACGCGCTTTTAAAGAGACCTTATAGTAGCCAAAGCTATTTGCTTGCTAAGAAGAGAAAGAAGCTGTGCTTTTTATGGGGTCTTTAGTAAAGAGTCGGAAAACTAAGACTAAGTCTTTTGGCGGGAAAAATCTGTATTAGTTTACGGATTTAGCCCTTCAAAAGCTAAGTTACCTTTTGACTTTGAGCTAAACGCGTTTTGAAAGTGCAGGTCTTTTTTCTTTTCGGCAACCTCTCCTAGGCGAAAAAAAGTAAAAATAGCCTGCCTACAAAATAACTACTTACCAGTCCCTTTAAAAGCGCGCTTTTTTTCATTTATTGTTGTACAAAACACAACAGAAAAGTTCAATAGAATATTGGAAAACCAATCTTTATATTCCTTGTTGTCCTTTGAATTAAATTACAAATCAGTAGTAATAGCACTTTACGAAAAATCAATAAGTTAAAAGGCAAATAAACAACAATTTTAAAACTACTATTACTTAAGACTACAAAATTGTTTCAAATTGAATATTTCGCGAACAAGATAATTTGGTTGTAAAGCCTTTTCCAAAATTAAAATACACAGTCTGAGTAGAAATCCAAATTTCACCGAAGTTTCAAATAATTGGTAAAATTTGCAGCAAAATTTAAGTAAAGTACTGAACAGGGCGATTTCGATGAAAGTGGAACAATCTAAATGAAATGTGTCTTACAGTGATATACATACATACATTCCTTACTTATCCTCTCCCCGTCGGGGCTTTTCAGGGATAGTTTACAGTGCTTCTCTGGGGTGAGATCGGACGTCAGCCTGTAAAGGCGCCTCTGGCTGCCGCTATCAGTCCATATTTGATCTCACCCACCCACCCAACCCACACATGAATGTCAAAGACAGATGAAAGGTAGAGATAGACCACTACACCGGGAACTACGTCCCCTACTCTTATCGAACAGTGTGTGGGTTCTTTAACGTCCCACAGATTATAAGGTAGAAGTGTTGTGAGACGGGACCTACGGTTTATCGTCCTTATCCGAGAAGACTAGAAAGTCTAACCATTTGCAGATGTTATTACAAAGGCAGCACTTTTCTCCTCAATTATTTAAAGACCCTAAGTGTTGGTCCGGCCGAGGTTTGAACCCGCGACCTCCCGCACGCTAGTCCGGTGCTCTACCACTGAGCTAACCGGTCGGCGGTTAAAAACGTGATAAACGTTAGATGTGGGAAAAAGCATAAAATTGTTCACTTGGAAGTCCGCAAGTTATAAGAGCACGATACAAAACTTACTAACTACAATTTAGTGCATTTAAACTGTTGGCCAAAATTTCACACTGAATTTTGGGTTCCTGAAATGGTTAACCCTAATTACAAAGTCTGGACATGAAGCAACGTTCAGGATTTCAAGAAATTGAATATTTGATCGCAAATTACAGTTTTTCATTTCACAGAATTCATACTGTAAAATTTGCAAGTTGTACTGAATCAGCCGACTGAAATTTTCATCACCATGAAGATAGTCTAATTGCGGTAAACAAAAACTGTTCAAATTCTAAAATCCACATGTTGCTTCAGTGTCAGCTTTTTAGCTGTCGCCTAACGTGTGTTCAATCAAAACTTAAACAGCCCACATATGAAACGCATCTAAACTTTCAGTGTTTTTGGTTACCGTGGAAATATGAATTCAGAAATTTCAGTTGGTTGGGTTTTGGCAATTCGACTTTTGCGCTTAAGATTCCTTTCACTAACAGCATCAGCTTATCCACGCAAATTTAATTGACCGTGGAACTTCATGCTTACCGCTAAGCCGAGTTAAATTCGATTGACATTTTCTACCTTAATTAAAAGCGTCCAGATGTTTCTCAATGTTTATCCTCCATTGTGTTCCACTTTATCACTGAGTTCTTCCTCGCTTGCTTGCTGCCACTTTATTTCTGTTCTTTGTCCTTTCTTGCATCCAGCTTGAGCTGTAAACCTGATAAGCGACAAGGAACTCTGCATTAATGACGTAAAATTATGCCTAAAACTCGCAAAAACTATTTAATCTGCGCGCCCGGGGGCATACTAAAAAAATTTTTCGTACTTGGAGGCTCCTCCCCGAGGTCCGACCCCTTACCCTTTTATATACCATTTTTTACAGAAAAGGTACCCCTTTCGTATACCTTCCATTGACAAATGGTACCCCTTTCTTATACCAAAAACAGGAAGTCTTCTTGTCATTTTCATGTAGCGTTCAATAAATTAAAACAGTAAAGTCGTAAGGTACGTTTGTTTGAAATATTTTAATGAAAGGCCCTTTGAAATACCTAAATGACAGATTTCCCTTCCCTTCCATATACTTCAGCTCGTGAAATCCCTACCCTTTCATATACCTGAAGCGTGAAAAAGGTACCCCGTTCGGGCGGCGCCTCCCCGTATAGGCCATTATAGGGAGTATCCCACTCCCCCCCCCCCCCCCCTCCCCGGTCTGCGCGCCAGTGTTTAACGTATTGGCAGGAAAATTAACCACAAAACAATACATCAACTGATCTCATTTTTCCTTGGCATTGTTCCTAAATCCAAGTTTAATTTCCCTTAAGCAAATCTGTTACAAAAAAGCGAACTCTTAGGCCCTTTGGATAAATGAAGCAAAACAGCCGTCGTAAAAATTGAGTCCTACAATGTTGTTTCAAAAGTTGTTTTCTCTTTGTATACAATTCGCACGCTTTCACGACCTACATTGCCATAGTTACAAAGCGCTCAATTAAGGGACACGTCACGGACAAATTATATTCACTGGAAACAATAGGACCCACAACCTACTTCTAGTTAATTTCAACCCTATCTTCCTATCAATGCCAAGGTGGCCTTGTGGTAAAAGCTACGCCTTGTTCTACGATACGACGGCCTTATCTCTGCCGTCGTTTATTTAAGTAGCTCTGGAGGGGCTTGGCGATCAAGCCCCGTTACTGGCAGAATTTTTTTCTTTCTCTTTTTTTTCCTTTAAGAATTTTTTTTAGCAATGATCCATAGCTGTTTGGCTTTTCTTAATGTCTGAGACCATTTTTAGCTTTCTTTCCCAGCAAATCTAAGCAAATATTTCTTGGTAAAAGCAAAACTTTGCTCAACTAACCAATTTTCATTGTTTTTGATTTGAGAATAAATTCGAAAAAAAAAAAGTTTCCGAATGGCGCTAGGGTAACTTAACATTACATGAATACTCTACATTTGTAAGTTTGCAACCCGTACAGTACGAATAAACGTTGTTGTTGTTGTTGTTGAAACTCTCTGGAAAGAATCTGGTTCATAAAAAGAAAATTTGCAACATGCCCTATCTTTCTTCAACAAAGCTGCTAAAAGTTGGATTGTACATATACTTTTTACGAGCTTTTTTCGAGCTTTTTATGTCAGCATGCTTTCTACTTTATCGAAATGGTAATCTCCACTAGAAAAATAGAAATATTATTTTAAATCGATCAATGAAAAAAAAAACTTTTGTTTGCTACTCATTGCTTTGTGACCGGAAAGTTCTGTCTTAACCGAAGAAAATACTGTGCTAGTCGAATATTCACAAAGACCTCCTTGGGTCATATGATGGTCTGTTAGACGCAATTCCAAAAAATTCAGTCCTTAAGTTTTAATTTTGTGATTCGTAAATAAAGGATCTTTGAGCAACCTTAACCAGGTTTACTTCCACGATTGTCAAAAACATGACAGCAAAAAGTTCAATTTTTTACAACGTAACTCATAGGAAAAGGTGGTGTGCTAACCATAATCTTGTTTGGAGTTGAAGAATCGTTGCTGAAATAGTTCTAAAACTTAATCTGTATCCTGGCAAATTCCTCTTACCATATTCCCAAAAACCCAGAAAGCAAACTATTATCCCCAAATATTGATCCTGTAGCTATTCAATAGTACAACTGTGCCCTTTTCCCTATCATCAGTTTCGCTTTATTATAATAATACTAAACAATTAATCCAGAAATTCTTCTCTAACATTTTGCCCTTCATAAACAAAATTATTGTCCTTAGCAAAATTATGTCCCTATTTTCATCTCCATCGAATTTTGGTCATCCCCACACCAAAATTGTCAAGGTGGCCCAGAGTGAAAAGATACGATCTTCTTTGGTGGGCAACGGCCTCAATTTTCTAGGGTCTTGGCGTTGGCTCGTGTTTAACCGGTTTTTTCTTCATTTATTTCATCAATCAAGCTCGAATTTTATCTACGAATTTTAGGAGTAAAAGAATGCATTTTAAAATTTATTTTTCTCTCTTTGAAAATAAATTCAGCAAAACTATCGAAACGTCCCAACGTTAAAATGCCAACACTTTGTTTAGGTTTCTCTCTTGGGATCAAATAAGCTGGTTCGTCCTAGTAAAATCAAAATTTAGATGAAATTTATTATCTCTGTCGTCAAGACAACTGTTAAGACACAAAACCGTTAGGCTATAGATCTTGCGATAAAACCAAGCGCGCTGCGATCATTGTGGGTTAGAGCTGAAAATTTATTTCTGACTCGTTTTGGAGGCAATTAGGTGTTTTTTGAGCTGAGGGTGGGGTGGGTAAGTGGACCACAATATGGTAGCGTTCTCAGGATCAGTAAGACAAAAAATGCCAAAGGATAAATAGGATTTTGTCTTATCGAGATCCAAAAATGACTTATATATTCCGGAGCTGTTTACAAGAAACATACCAAGCACTCATTTAATTTTTTGTTTGATTATTGTAATTTAGAGCACCGAGCAGAGGGAGTATGTTGTGAAGATTATTTTAGAAAATTGATTTAACTATTGAATAAACGGTATTTTGTCTTATCGAGATCCAAAAATGATTTTTACTTATTTTCATTTCTTATTCTGATCTGCAACGTTTTCAAAATACATGATCTACATTTAAATCAATTTGCATCTAATCACAGCACATGCAGTTTTAGGCGTCTAGTCATTGCAACTGGGTCGTTTAGTTTAGGTTGGTTAGACTGTAGGTTTGTTTGTGTACGCAGTTAGTGTGTCTTGTTCGTTCTCCCTTTTTGTTGTGTTTTTTTTTTTATGCTCGTTTCAGTTTTAACTTCTCGGCTTTCGGAGAGAAATCTGGTTCCTTTCGCTTTTCATCGTATTTCATCCTGATTACTAGGCAAAGAGCGCGCGCCCTGGACGCACGGCAGGATCCAGCTGATAATACTTCTGTTGTTTCCAACAGCTCTCTTTCATGGCCTAATCCTCTCCTCCTGCCAACTAGACGTTCTCTTTTTCGTTCGTTTCTAAGGTCAATTGGTTCTCCTCGGGTTCGAGAACAGGCCTCGGCTTTAGGTGCAATTCCCACTCCCATTAAAGACTCGGAATCTTCATTTTGTGAAGGCGGTCATAACTCTGATTCGGACGAAGAGGTAATTTACGAAAACGTTGAATCGAGAGAGAATTTGCCCTCTATCGCCGACGAAAATTCTTTAGAATTTGATCCAGGTCTAGTTCAAGATATTCCAATTGTGCAGCACGGTGGTAGTGATTTCTCCTTTCCGCCTCCTCCGCCTCCTCCGCCTCCTTCTTCGGGAACCAACGGCGTCTTCGGTGATATGGATGAGATGTTTAAATGGCCACGCTGGTTCTTGGTTTAACACTTTGCCAACGCGCGATGAAACGACATTTGATGAATTGTCTGCCGAGTTGATTAGGCATTTTGCTTCTTGTGCCAGTGAGTGGCGCATGAGACATGCTCTTGGCCATCGCCGTCAATTAGGAAATGAAACCGTGGCTGATTATAGTTACAGTCTTACTTCTCACTGCGCAAGATTGAACTTACCTAGGTCTGAGTGGACTCATCATTTTCTACAGGGACTTCTTCCCGAGATTCGTGAATATGTGGTGTTACAACAGCCCGAAAGTTTAGAAGCGGCAGAGAATTTTGCCAAGCTTAAAGAGTCTGTGATAGCCAGTTCGGGGAAGCGCACTACCTTTGACCCTAAGGAAGTTTCGGCTAAAATCCTACAAGAGCTTTCAAAAGCTGTTAACCCTAAAGATAAAGCAATTAGCGCGGTTGGACAAAGTGACCCTTATGTTAATAAGTCAGATATGAAGCAGATTATCAGAGAAGAGTTTCAGGAGTTAATGGCAGGTTCTGCTCCTAAACCTAATGCGTGTAGTCAACGCCCTAACTATCGTGGTAACCAGAATTTTCAGTCAAGGGGTTTCCGCTCCCGTTTTGGCGATGCTATTTGTTACAATTGTGGTAGGAAAGGGCACACGTATTATTTTTGTCGTTCAAAACCTGACCCGAGGGTGCCCCGTCGTGGCGGCGGTAGACAAAACTTTTATCAACCAAGGAATTAAAGTAACTCTAATTGGTAATCGAAGCAGGGAAACTGAAAACCGCCCCTGTCTCGTCGCTGAATGAACCCGTGGCGGGGGCGTCTAAAGTAGTAGGAAAAAGCAAAAGTTCGTTGGTAGGTGTTAGCCAAGCTGATAAATGTGCTTTCAGTCAAGTGCAGCCTACCGAGACTTTTTGCGTCTCTGGAAAAGGTTTAGTTCAAAGTGTTAATAGTGTGAATAATGCTCAAGTTTCGTCCAAACGATGTCAGGAAGTTTCAAGTGTGTTTACGTCGTGTCAAACTCGCGAGCAAAGAAATTGGGGCACTTGCCTCGAGAGTAATATTTTCATTATTTTATCGCTTATTTTTGCTGTTTTTATTAGCCTCCTGGAGTTGTGTCGAGGGATTTTGTATTGTCTGGTTAAGGTGGTGAATCTTTTATTGTCTTGTCTGAATGAAAGTGATTGTTTTCATTCCGGTGTCCGGCTGGGAACTTGAGAGTAAAGAAACCGCATATTTTTAGTTTTGTCGCTGCTGAAAAGAACCAATTTAGCCTTGATGGAGTTAGTGCTGATGTTGTTGATACTCTGGATGCTCGTGACGTTGTTGTTTCCGAAATTAAGTCAAGTGATGTCGTGCTTGTCAAGGTTGACGACAACAATTCACCTACGGGTTCTTGTGAAAATGATCGCGCTCCAAAGTTGACTAGTATGGCAGTTACAGAGGATGTTATTGATTATTGTTGTAGCCGTTCAACGGACACCAGTAGTAGTATAAGGGCTCACTCATCTGTGTGTTCATCAGTAGAATGTTCCCCAGGTTTAACACAGACCAATCCGAAGCGGAGTTTAATGAAAGTGTTTCTTTTCCTTTTTCAATTGTTAGTTCTTCGTTGACTGACAATGTTGAGGGTTATGATTTTCGTTGTTTATTGGATTCTGGAGCAGCAGTGACGCGATTAGGGCCAGTGTATGGCAGAATTGTTTGCGTTATGCTTGTGGAAATTTTGACGAATCTGCCCCTGCAGGTGTGACTTCTGTAGATGGTCGCCGTTTAGTTACTTTAGGGAAAGTCTTGGTGAAATTTGGTATCGGTTCTGGAGTTTTTCCTTTTGAAGCACACGTGATTGATGGTTTGACTTATGATGTGATTCTCGGCAGGGATTTTCTTCAAGAATTTGGTTTTAAAATTGATTTTGAAAACGGATTGTTAAAATGTGGTATTGAAGAGGACTCGTTATCTTTTAGTACTGGCCTGGATAGTGTTGGTCAACAGGAAAATTTTGTTTGTTCTGTTAGTTCATGCTTCAAGAACATTTGTGATCCCGCCTCAGTCAGAAATTTGTGTGTCCGCCGAATTAAATTTGTTTCCTCGTCAGGCTGGAATAGCTGGTATGGTTTTACCAAGGTCAGAACTGCATCATCGGTATTCTCTTTTTGGAGCTTCGGAGCTGGTTAAGGTTGCAGCAGATGGGTCTGTTCCTGTAAGAATGGTGAACCCTTCCCTTGAACCCGTTAAAATTTATCGTCGCACTAAATTGGCTGTTTTTGAGGAAGTGGATCAGAATATAGCAACTTTTGAGCTTTCAGCTACTGAACCTGAGGTGTCTACTTCTTCTCAAGGCTCTTATAAGTGTCAATTTGAACAGAATGATTATTCTCAGTTGCAAGATATGTCTGATTCATTTTTTTCTGATGGTGACAAAGTTAAGTTTCAAGCTTTGTTTAAGAAATACCGAGATGTGTTTCCCTATCCAGGTGATCAATTAGGTAGAACTTCGCTTGTACAGCACGTTATTGACACAGGCGACGCCGTCTCTATTAAACAGAGGCCCTATCGTACCTCCCCAGGGGGTAAAAAGGAAATCGACCGTCAGGTTAACGACATGCTTGAGAAAGAGATAAGCCAAGAGTCCGGGTCGCCTTGGAGTGCCCTTGTTGTTTTAGTTAAGAAGAAAACCGGTGATTTTAGGTTCTGTGTTGATTTTAGAGCCATTAACCGGATTACCAAAACTTAGTTTTCCGATGCCCTAGATTCTTTAGCTGGTACCAATGTTTATTCTACTTTGGATTGTAAAAGTGGCTACTGGCAGATACAAATGCACCCAGATTCTCGCGAAAAGACTGCTTTTGTGACTCATAACGGACTTTACGAGTTTTTGACAATGCCTTTTGGTCTCAATAATTCAGGGACAAGTTTTCAGAGGCTTATGGGTCTCATTTTAAGGGGGTTGGAATACCGTTTTGCTCTTATTTATATTGATGACATCATTATATTTTCCAAGTCTATAGAGGAGCATTTGGTTCATTTAGAAGAAGTCTTTAGGAGATTCCGCGATGCTAATGTGAAGTTGAACCCTAAAAAGTGCAGTTTTGTCAAGCAGCGTGTAAAGTATCTTGGTCACGTGTTCTCGCCCGATGGTATTAGTCCCAACCCTGACAAAATTAAGGTCGTTGAATCCCTATCATGTGAAAACCAAATGTTTCCTTTTTTTCCCTCTGAGTTCCTTTTTTGTTTTTTCTCGTTTGTTGTTGTTGTTGTTGTTCAGATTCTCAATATTATACGTTGCAGAGTTTTAATAAAACAATTACTCAACTCAGGCTTGCTGGATATGAAATGACTATAATCAACTCGACGCTCCGCGCCTCGTTGGCTATTTATCACTTGATATTCAGCTCGTCCTCGTAGAAAAAAATTGTTAAATAACCCACCCATTAAATTTTGCGCGATTTTATTGGGTATTTTGGATCAGGTGGTGCAAATCGGATGGCAGGTATCAGACAACATACCCCGTCCGTGTCGATATTTGTCTTCCGATATTTCGGTCGTGAAAAAAGACAACACAAAGCCTTTCTTTTAAAATTTCTTTAAATCCAATAACAGCTTAAACAAAGTAAACTCAACCAAATAATGCAATAATTTACGCTATCCGCAATCGTCGTTAGATCACTTTTTTTAACATTTTCAAATTTCAACTGTGTATACGCGATATGAAGATTAATTGGAGGTTATAAAACAAATAAATCCCTTTCTGGGTTGCTGGTATATCGTAAGATAATGTTTTTAGTCGACTGATGGATTGTCCTCAAAATTTCACAGTCGACCTCGAAGCTTGGCTTCTCGGCCGACTCAGGGGCGGACCTAGGAGGTGGCAGAAGGTACTCACACACCCTGAGATGAGCTACGGCTTTCTAATCTAAAAAGAAGAGAGGGGGGGAGGGGGGATGCATCCCTTCCTAAGAGGAAAAAAGTAAAAGGAAAGATGCACCCCCTCCTAAGAAAAATCCTGCCACTGTTCATTTTTCGGACAATCTGTCAGCCGTGGAAATTATTCTCCGATACCAGCCGCCGATTGAGGGCTTTATTTACTTAACTCTTTGTCTTCCGGCTTACCAAATACCGACCGTATGCGAACGATGGCATTGAAAACATGCAACTTTCCCAAATCCCGGACTTTGGTTGAAATGGACCACTGCCGTTGCCAAAAGGTCATTTTTGTAGACTTCATCACCCTGGAAACTGACCTAAACTCCCAATTTTCATTTAATATGACTGTTTATTCTCTTGCAAAACCAAAGTCGCCCTCGGACAGCAGCAAAATTCACGCAACTTTGTCTTGAAGTTTTGAAAACAAAAATTCCTATTGAGGTTAAAAGTTTACATTGGCAGCAAACTTCGACTCCACTTCTTGCAATCTGTTCCACATTTTCCTGCTCACTTCTTTAGCGAGACCCCGATAACGCTATTTGCTTTCTGTTGCTCTCACTGGTGTCATGTTCGCGTTTGTGACCCAAAGGAATTCTGGGACTTTCTTGGATAAGGAGCGAATGAGAGTCCGCCAATTCCCATTTCAGACATTTTTTAGAGCCGTGTCGAGTCGTCCGGTCCTGCTGACAAATATTGCACCGATTGCATTATTTGCAAGTCGAAACTCGTCAAAATTGCCATGCCAGGTCCCGGAATCCACTCACAAAAGGGCTAAAGACACAACTTCACTCCGTGAATTGCCATCACTCGCTCGAATACTTTGAGCGGCCCACCTCGTGTGAAATTGCTTCTTACCTCTGTTTTCTTTCAAAGAATTGCCTCTACCCATCAACCCAGCTTTATGATGCCACGCAGGGGGCTTCTGAGGTGGAAAATGCCTTCAAAAACACACTTATAAAATCAAATACGTAACGAATTGTAGCTGCAGTGATCGCTTAGAAATAAACGACAGCTAGCGTGACGAGTGTGACAATAAAGGAAAGGCCTTTGGTGTTGTGGACCAGCAAATTCTCCGTGGTAACCCAATATATGGAATAGCCACGCCGATTTGACCCCCTACCCTCCGTAAATTGCAAAACCAAGTCGCCGGAGGACAAAGGGTTAAGTATCCCCCATTACGTACAGCAGTTATTGAAATATATGGAACACACAACAAAATTATCAAATTCCGATTGGTCGAAAGCACTATTTGTAAACCTAGATTAATTTCAATCCATTGCATTGGCGATCCACATTAAAGTTAAACAAAGGTAAACAAAGCTTACTCCTTACCTTCACAAGTTCTTCCATCACCTTGCAGGATGAACCCCGAATAACAGCTGCAATGGAAACTTCCATAGGTATTGTGGCAGATCTGAACGCAGTTGTGAGTATTTAGCCCACACTCGTCGACATCTGGATGACAACAATATGAAAAAGGTCATGTGCTATGTTGCATGTACACAGTTAAAGGTATTTTTTTTTCTAGGCGGGAAATGAGAAAAAATCATTTTACTCCTTATGACATTTGATTTGACATGTGAAAGGTGGACCTTAGCATCCACAAGTACAACTCTTATTGTAGACATTTTCGCGAATATAAAAACCAGCTTTTTGCTGTGGTCTATTACAGAAAGAGTATAATTAAGAGCTCTGGATGTCCGTTCGGCGCATTTTACCTAAGATTTCTTGGCTTTGTGGAAAAATCATTTGACTCCTTATGAGATTTGATTTGACAAGTGAAAGGTGGACCTTAGCATCTACACATACAACTCCAATTGTAGACATTGTTGCGAATATATAAAAAAAAAACTAGCCTTTTGCGCCGGTCTCTTACAGAAAGAGTATAAATAAGAGCTGTGCATGTCCGTTCGTGCCATTTCGCTTAAGATTTCTTGGCTTTGCCAGCAGCCGTGACGAGATATCTTTTATCGTTTTCTTTCCCTCCGTACCCTATCCATTTGCACCTCTAACTTACTCGAACGCGGTTGCATTAGTCCATCTCTTATTCAACGAGAATACAAATACTTATCGTAAAATTAATAAAAAAAGATAAAAAATAAAAAGATAGATAGATGAAGCAGATTATCAGAGAAGAGTTTCAGGAGTTAATGGCAGGTTCTGCTCCTAAACCTAATGCGTGTAGTCAGCGCCCTAACTATCGTGGTAACCAGAATTTTCAGTCAAGGGGTTTTCGCTCCCGTTTTGGCGATGCTTTTTGTTACAATTGTGGTAGGAAAGGGCACACGTATTATTTTTGTCGTTCAAAACCTGACCCGAGGGTGCTCCGTCGTGGCGGCGGTAGACAAAACTTTTATCAACCAAGGAATCAAAGTAACTCTAATTGGGAATCGAAGCAGGGAAACTGAAAACAGCCCCTGTCTCGTCGCTGAATGAACCCGTGGCGGGGGCGTCTAAAGTAGTAGGAAAAAGCAAAAGTTCGTTGGTAGGTGTTAGCCAAGCTGATAAATGTGCTTTCAGTGAAGTGCAGCCTACCGAGACTTCTTGCTTTTCTGGAAAAGGTTGAGTTCAAAGTGTTAATAGTGTGAATAATGCCCAAGTTTCGTCCGAACGATGTCCGGAAGTTTCAATTGTGTTTAACTCGTGTCAAAGTCGCGAGCAAAGAAATTGGGGCACTTGCCTCGAGAGTAATATTTTCATTATTTTATCGCTTATTTTTGCTGTTTTTATTAGCCTCCTGGAGTTGTGTCGAGGGATTTTGTATTGTCTGGTTAAGGTGGTGAATCTTTTATCGTCTTGTCTGAATGAAAGTGATTGTTTTCATTCCGGTGTCCGGCTGGGAACTTGAGAGTAAAGAAACCGCATATTTTTAGTTTTGTCGCTGTTGAAAAGGACCAATTTAGCTTGATGGAGTTAGTGCTGATGTTGTTGATACTCTGGATGCTCGTGACGTTGTTGTTTCCGAAATTAAGTCAAGTGATGTCGTGCTTGTCAAGGTTGACGACAACAATTCACCTACGGGTTCTTGTGAAAATGATCGCGCTCCAAAGTTGACTAGTATGGCAGTTACAGAGGATGTTATTGATTATTGTTGTAGCCGTTCAACGGACACCAGTAGTAGTATAAGGGCTCACTGATCTGTGTGTTCATCAGTAGAATGTTCCCCAGGTTTAACACAGACCTATCCGAAGCGGAGTTTGATGAAAGTGTTTCTTTTCCTTTTTCAATTGTTAGTTCTTCGTTGATTGTCAATGTTGAGGGTTATGATTTTCGTTGTTTATTGGATTCTGGAGCAGCAGTGACGCGATTAGCGCCAGTGTATGGCAGAATTGTTTGCGTTATGCTTGTGGAAATTTTGACGAATCTGCCCCTGCAGGTGTGACTTCTGTAGATGGTCGCCGTTTAGTTACTTTAGGGAAAGTCTTGGTGAAATTTGGTATCGGTTCTGGAGTTTTTCCTTTTGAAGCACACGTGATTGATGGTTTGACTTATGATGTGATTCTCGGCAGGGATTTTCTTCAAGAATTTGGTTTTAAAATTGATTTTGAAAACGGATTGTTAAAATGTGGTATTGAAGAGGACCCGTTATCTTTTAGTACTGGCCTGGATGGTGTTGGTCAAGAGGAAAATTTTGTTTTTTCTGTTAGTTCATGCTTCAAGAACATTTGTGATCCAACCTCAGTCAGAAATTTGTGTGTCCGCCGAATTGAATTCATCTCCTCGTCAGGCTGGAATAGCTGGTATGGTTTTACCAAGGTCAGAACTGCATCATCGGTATTCTCTTTTTGGAGCTTCGGAGCTGGTTAAGGTTGCAGCAGATGGGTCTGTTCCTGTAAGAATGGTGAACCCTTCCCTTGAACCCGTTAAAATTTATCGTCGCACTAAATTGGCTGTTTTTGAGGAAGTGGATCAGAATATAGCAACTTTTGAGCTTTCAGCTACTGAACCTGAGGTGTCTACTTCTTCTCAAGGCTCTTATGAGTGTCAATTTGAACGGAATGATTATTCTCAGTTGCAAGATTTGTCTGATTCATTTTTTTCTGATGGTGACAAAGTTAAGTTTCAAGCTTTGTTTAAGAAATACCGAGATGTGTTTGCTTATCCAGGTGATCAATAAGGTAGAACTTCGCTTGTACAGCACGTTATTGACACAGGCGACGCCGTCTCTATTAAACAGAGGCCCTATCGTACCTCCCCAGAGGGTAAAAAGGAAATCGACCGTCAGGTTAACGACATGCTTGAGAAAGAGATAAGCCAAGAGTCCGGGTCGCCTTGGAGTGCCCTTGTTGTTTTAGTTAAGAAGAAAACCGGTGATTTTAGGTTCTGTGTTGATTTTAGAGCCATTAACCGGATTACCAAAACTTAGTTTTCCGATGCCCTAGATTCTTTAGCTGGTAGCAATGTTTATTCTACTTTGGATTGTAAAAGTGGCTACTGGCAGATACAAATGCACCCAGATTCTCGCGAAAAGACTGCTTTTGTGACTCATAACGGACTTTACGAGTTTTTGACAATGCCTTTTGGTCTCAATAATTCAGGGACAAGTTTTCAGAGGCTTATGGGTCTCATTTTAAGGGGGTTGGAATACCGTTTTGCTCTTATTTATATTGATGACATCATTATATTTTCCAAGTCTATAGAGGAGCATTTGGTTCATTTAGAAGAAGTCTTTAGGAGATTCCGCGATGCTAATGTGAAGTTGAACCCTAAAAAGTGCAGTTTTGTCAAGCAGCGTGTAAAGTATCTTGGTCACGTGGTCTCGCCCGATGGTATTAGTCCCAACCATGACAAAATTAAGGTCATTGAATCCCTATCATGTGAAAACCAAATGTTTCCTTTTTTTCCCTCTGGGTTCCTTTTTTTGTTTTTTCTCGTTTGTTGTTGTTGCTGTTGTTGTTGTTGTTCAGATTCTCAATATTATACGTTGCAGAGTTTTAATAAAACAATTACTCAACTCAGGCTTGCTGGATATGAAATGATTATAATCAACTCGACGCTACGCGCCTCGTTGGTTAATTATCACTTGATATTCAGCTCGTCCTCGTAGAAAAAATTTGTTAAATAACCCACCCATTAAATTTTGCGCGATTTTATTGGCTATTTTGGATCACGTGGTGCAAATCGGATGGCAGGTATCAGACAACATACCCCGTCCGCGTCGATATTTGTCTTCCGATATTTCGGTCGTGAAAAAAGACAACACAAAGCCTTTCTTTTAAAATTTCTTTAAATCCAATAACAGCTTAAATAAAGTAAACTCAACCAAATAATGCAATAATTTACGCTATCCGCAATCGTCGTTAGATCACTTTTTTTAACATATTCAAATTTCAACTGTGTATACGCGATATGAAGATTAATTGGAGGTTATAAAACAAATAAATCCCTTTCTGGGTTGCTGGTATATCGTAAGATAATGTTTTTAGTTGACTGATGGATTGTCCTCAAAATTTCACAGTCGACCTCGAAGCTTGG
This sequence comes from Pachyseris speciosa, assembly GCA_016490735.1. Classification (NCBI taxonomy): domain Eukaryota; kingdom Metazoa; phylum Cnidaria; class Anthozoa; order Scleractinia; family Pachyseridae; genus Pachyseris; species Pachyseris speciosa. The sequence continues at coordinate 68,004 of JAEMWC010000850.1, read as the reverse complement.
CTTCTCGGCCGACTCAGGGGCGGACCTAGGAGGTGGCAGAAGGTACTCACACACCCTAAGATGAGCTACGGCTTTCTAATCTAAAAAGAAGAGAGGGGGGGAGGGGGGATGCATCCCTTCCTAAGAAGAAAAAAATAAAAGGAAAGATGCACCCCCTCCTAAGAAAAATCCTGCCACTGTTCATTTTTCGGACAATCTGTCAGCCGTGGAAATTATTCTCCGATACCAGCCGCCGATTGAGGGCTTTATTTACTTAACTCTTTGTCTTCCGGCTTACCAAATACCGACCGTATGCGAACGATGGCATTGAAAACATGCAACTTTCCCAAATCCCGGACTTTGGTTGAAATGGACCACTTCCGTTGCCAAAAAGTCATTTTTGTAGACTTCATCACCCTGGAAACTGACCTAAACTCCCAATTTTTATTTAATATGACTGTTTATTCTCTTGCAAAACCAAAATCGCCCTCGGACAGCAGCAAAATTCACGCAACTTTGTCTTGAAGTTTTGAAAACAAAAATTCCTATTGAGGTTAAAAGTTTACATTGGCAGCAAACTTCGACTCCACTTCTTGCAATCTGTTCCACATTTTCCTGCTCACTTCTTTAGCGAGACCCCGATAACGCTATTTGCTTTCTCTTGCTCTCACTGGTGTCATGTTCGCGTTTGTGACCCAAAGGAATTCTGGGACTTTCTTGGATAAGGAGCGAATGAGAGTCCGCCAATTCCCATTTCAGACATTTTTTAGAGCCGTGTCGAGTCGTCCGGTCCTGCTGACAAATATTGCACCGATTGCATTATTTGCAAGTCGAAACTCGTCAAAATTGCCATGCCAGGTCCCGGAATCCACTCACAAAAGGGCTAAAGACACAACTTCACTCCGTGAATTGCCATCACTCGCTCGAATACTTTGAGCGGCCCACCTCGTGTGAAATTGCTTCTTACCTCTGTTTTCTTTCAAAGAATTGCCTCTACCCATCAACCCAGCTTTATGATGCCACGCAGGGGGCTTCTGAGGTGGAAAATGCCTTCAAAAACACACTTATAAAATCAAATACGTAACGAATTGTAGCTGCAGTGATCGCTTAGAAATAAACGACAGCTAGCGTGACGAGTGTGACAATAAAGGAAAGGCCTTTGGTGTTGTGGACCAGCAAATTCTCCGTGGTAACCCAATATATGGAATAGCCACGCCGATTTGACCCCCTACCCTCCGTAAATTGCAAAACCAAGTCGCCGGAGGACAAAGGGTTAAGTATCCCCCATTACGTACAGCAGTTATTGAAATATATGGAACACACAACAAAATTATCAAATTCCGATTGGTCGAAAGCACTATTTGTAAACCTAGATTAATTTCAATCCATTGCATTGGCGATCCACATTAAAGTTAAACAAAGGTAAACAAAGCTTACTCCTTACCTTCACAAGTTCTTCCATCACCTTGCAGGATGAACCCCGAATAACAGCTGCAATGGAAACTTCCATAGGTATTGTGGCAGATCTGAACGCAGTTGTGAGTATTTAGCCCACACTCGTCGACATCTGGATGACAACAATATGAAAAAGGTCATGTGCTATGTTGCATGTACACAGTTAAAGGTATTTTTTTTTCTAGGCGGGAAATGAGAAAAAATCATTTTACTCCTTATGACATTTGATTTGACATGTGAAAGGTGGACCTTAGCATCCACAAGTACAACTCTTATTGTAGACATTTTCGCGAATATAAAAACCAGCTTTTTGCTGTGGTCTATTACAGAAAGAGTATAATTAAGAGCTCTGGATGTCCGTTCGGCGCATTTTACCTAAGATTTCTTGGCTTTGTGGAAAAATCATTTGACTCCTTATGAGATTTGATTTGACAAGTGAAAGGTGGACCTTAGCATCTACACATACAACTCCAATTGTAGACATTGTTGCGAATATATAAAAAAAAAACTAGCCTTTTGCGCCGGTCTCTTACAGAAAGAGTATAAATAAGAGCTGTGCATGTCCGTTCGTGCCATTTCGCTTAAGATTTCTTGGCTTTGCCAGCAGCCGTGACGAGATATCTTTTATCGTTTTCTTTCCCTCCGTACCCTATCCATTTGCCCTTCTAACTTACTCGAACGCGGTTGCATTAGTCCATCTCTTATTCAACGAGAATACAAATACTTATCGTAAAATTAATAAAAAAAGATAAAAAATAAAAAGATAGATAGATGAAGCAGATTATCAGAGAAGAGTTTCAGGAGTTAATGGCAGGTTCTGCTCCTAAACCTAATGCGTGTAGTCAGCGCCCTAACTATCGTGGTAACCAGAATTTTCAGTCAAGGGGTTTTCGCTCCCGTTTTGGCGATGCTTTTTGTTACAATTGTGGTAGGAAAGGGCACACGTATTATTTTTGTCGTTCAAAACCTGATTCGAGGGTGCCCCGTCGTGGCGGCGGTAGACAAAACTTTTATCAACCAAGGAATTAAAGTAACTCTAATTGGTAATCGAAGCAGGGAAACTGAAAAACGCCCCTGTCTCGTCGCTGAATGAACCCGTGGCGGGGGCGTCTAAAGTAGTAGGAAAAAGCAAAAGTTCGTTGGTAGGTGTTAGCCAAGCTGATAAATGTGCTTTCAGTGAAGTGCAGCCTACCGAGACTTCTTGCTTTTCTGGAAAAGGTTGAGTTCAAAGTGTTAATAGTGTGAATAATGTTCAAGTTTCGTCCGAACGATGTCCGGAAGTTTCAAGTGTGTTTACGTCGTGTCAAAGTCGCGAGCAAAGAAATTGGGGCACTTGCCTCGAGAGTAATATTTTCATTATTTTATCGCTTATTTTTGCTGTTATTATTAGCCTCCTGGAGTTGTGTCGAGGGATTTTGTATTGTCTGGTTACGGTGGTGAATCTTTTATCGTCTTGTCTGAATGAAAGTGATTGTTCTCATTCCGGTGTCTGGCTGGGAACTTGAGAGTAAAGAAACCGCATATTTTTAGTTTTGTCGCTGTTGAAAAGGACCAATTTAGCCTTGATGGAGTTAGTGCTGATGTTGTTGATACTCTGGATGCTCGTGACGTTGTTTTTTCCGAAATTAAGTCAAGTGATGTCGTGCTTGTCAAGGTTGACGACAACAATTCACCTACGGGTTCTTGTGAAAATGATCGCGCTCCAAAGTTGACTAGTATGGCAGTTACAGAGGATGTTATTGATTATTGTTGTAGCCGTTCAACGGACACCAGTAGTAGTATAAGGGCTCACTTATCTGTGTGTTCATCAGTAGAATGTTCCCCAGGTTTAACACAGACCATTCCGAAGCGGAGTTTGATGAAAGTGTTTCTTTTCCTTTTTCAATTGTTAGTTCTTTGTTGACTGTCAATGTTGAGGGTTATTATTTTCGTTGTTTAATGGATGCTGGAGCAGCAGTGACCGCGATTAGCGCTAGTGTATGGCAGAATTGTTTGCGTTATGCTTGTGGAAATTTTGACGAATCTGCCCCTGCAGGTGTGACTTCTGTAGATGGTCGCCGTTTAGTTACTTTAGGGAAAGTCTTGGTGAAATTTGGTATCGGTTCTGGAGTTTTTCCTTTTGAAGCACACGTGATTGATGGTTTGACTTATGATGTGATTCTCGGCAGGGATTTTCTTCAAGAATTTGGTTTTAAAATTGATTTTGAAAACGGATTGTTAAAATGTGGTATTGAAGAGGACCCGTTATCTTTTATTACTGGCCTGGATGGTGTTGGTCAAGAGGAAAATTTTGTTTGTTCTGTTAGTTTATGCTTCAAGAACATTTGTGATCCAACCTCAGTCAGAAATTTGTGTGTCCGCCGAATTGAATTCATCTCCTCGTCAGGCTGGAATAGCTGGTATGGTTTTACCAAGGTCAGAACTGCATCATCGGTATTCTCTTTTTGGAGCTTCGGAGCTGGTTAAGGTTGCAGCAGATGGGTCTGTTCCTGTAAGAATGGTGAACCCTTCCCTTGAACCCGTTAAAATTTATCGTCGCACTAAATTGGCTGTTTTTGAGGAAGTGGATCAGAATATAGCAACTTTTGAGCTTTCAGCTACTGAACCTGAGGTGTCTACTTCTTCTCAAGGCTCTTATGAGTGTCAATTTGAACGGAATGATTATTCTCAGTTGCAAGATTTGTCTGATTCATTTTTTTCTGATGGTGACAAAGTTAAGTTTCAAGCTTTGTTAGTATAGTAGTTGGGGGTACGAGAACATTTTTGAAAAATGTTCTCAAACCAACCCAACTACTATACTACTCTCCATCGGATGGTACAATCTGGTGATCTCGTATTTTTGTAATCTATATGTTTGGTAAAATTTAGTGATTCCAACTTTTGATCTCGTATTTTGGTACAATTTGATGATTCCACATTTTGATCTCGTATTTTGATACAATCTATATGTGTGGTACAATTTGGTGATATCATGTTATGATCTCATATTTTTAAAATGCATGACTTTCTCGGAAAAATCACCAAGCGTGACTTTCTCGGAAACACAGGAAGTCGATGATGTCATACAAATGAGTCATCACGAGACGGTCGTATGATCTCTGACCGGCACTGCTGTGCCGTGACGTCATGTTAAAGTAACATGAAAATAATATCTCAAATAATAGTATAGAATGAGTTGTAATTCAGTAATTCACAATGAATTAAAGAATATGGGGGAGTTGACATGTCCTTTTTGTGATCAGCAATTGGAAGAAGTTGTTAGTAGTGTGGTAGTGTCATGCTGTAGTAATCAGGAAATGTTTAACGATGATGGTAAAACTGTTTGTCTAAATTGTGGTTCCGTCCATGGTTATGATTATTGTAAAGAGTATGTTGACTTTTATGAGAATAAATATAAAATAAGAAGAAAATCTGTATATTATCGGAAGTACCATATTGAAAATGTGATAAATAGAATATGTTGTAAGAATGGATTTCAAATTTCTCTGAAAGATACTGGTAAAATATTGAAAATATTCGAAGAGATAGACACAGTTCTTCCTTTAGTGAATAAGGATCGGAAAAGAATGGTAAATATTGATTTCATTCCCAAAAAAATATTCACAATGATGAAATTGGATATTGGAGGTGATATTATAATAACTAAATCCAAAAAAACATTAGTTGAATATGAAAAATATTGGCAAAAAATATTATCACTGATCAGAGACAAAATTATTTCTGTACTTCAGAAGTGAATTTTTTGTCGTATTCAATCAAAAAGTTGTCTATTATTGGACTGTTATCTACAACGTAATCATCAATATGCTTCATTGTGCTATGGATGATGGAAGGATCAAAATTACCACCTCTCATTATATCTTTTATATTGTTCAGCAAATGTTGATAGCTTTGATAAGCATATGTACAATTTTGGATTTTGAGATCGAGGTTTTTATGCTTCATCCACCCTTGTATCAAAAGTGCTGCTGTGCTGATGGCTACCAAACTAATACCACCAGTTGCCATGCTTGTGGCTAGACCCCCAGTTGCAAAGATGATAGACAATGAGTTCCCCAGTAATTTCCATTTTTTGAACCGTTTTACCGCCTGTTTGTGAGCCCAACACTTTCTGTGATATGTGTAGTAATAGGCTTTTAATTCCTTAATCTGGTCTTTTGTTAATTTACCTGAAATATGGTTCCTGTTGAATATGCTTTTTCGACGCTCTGTCATATATATATTTTATATTATAATTCTCTTGGATACGCAATATATTAAACCGGAAATCTGGCCACATAATGGAGATCTTTTAATCCATTTTGGTGTAAGGTTCTTGGGTATGACATATGTGTACCCTCGGTATAATGAATAATGGTCATAAAAACGACCAAAAGCATCATGCAAAATGCTATGCGAGTGTAATATGTCTAACGGACTGAAAATTGTTTCCAAGAACTGTGTAAGGCAGCCATTGCCAGGTCCGATTAGACCTATTTCGTTGTTATTTAGTTCGAGGACATCATTCACTGATATGAATACACCGAAATTTATATGGTACAGATATTGATATACTAAAGCTGACTTTAGTATGACATCATTAACGCTGTTGTGTTGTTGTTTAGTTTCTTTGAAGAAGTATTTAACATGTTTGATCACTTCTTTTATCATATATGCATTGTTTGGATTGTACTATCTTGATTTGGTAAAAAATTGAACATACCCATATAATAATAGATTAGATGACACCACAAAAGTTCCTCTTAAATGCTTCCAACGAGGTTTGACCCAAGCGGAATCTATATAATACATTTGAAAATAGCAAAGACGTTTGTGGCGATTCCCTTAATAAAAACATTAATTTTATTTGATGAATCAATATGTATAATTGAGAAGTTGGTTTTATCAAAAATGTCATAATGATTATTGGATGTTGGTGAAGAAGAATAAGAATAATCATGTTTAACGATATTGTTATTGTTTTGGAGTGTTATACGAACAGTCTGTGGACCATTTGATGTACCAACATAATAAACCTTTAAACCAATTATAGCGGAAATGAAATTTTCAAGTGGATTCCACACAGGCGGAATAGAAAGTTTTGTAAAAGTTCTATTTGTTGAGTTTGATGCTAAACTATTTATTTCATGAGTCATCCCCCAAACTATTAAAGGGCGTCGAATAATTATTTTATTTGAGGTATTTTGAATTAAAAGATTATTACCATTATAAATGTCATGTCCGTTTAAGTTTAAATTTCCACCCATTTTTAGATCTTTAATTAGAAAGGTATTCATGTTAATGTTATTTAACATTGTAAGTTCCCCATTTTCTCCATCAAATAGTTGATTATTGCCGTCTTTTACCAGTTGCCCATTTAAATCAAAAGGTCCACCCAATTTTGCTTCTTTAATTAGAAAGGTATTCATGTTAATGTTATTTAACATTGTTAATTCACCATTTTCACCATCAAATAGTTGATTATTGCCGTTTTTTACCAGTTGCCTATTTAAATCAAGATCCCCACCTAACTTTGGTTTAAACAAATTATGCCCATTTAAATCCAAATCAACTTGCATTTTCATTTTTCCGTCTTGCGCAACAAAATTTTGGTCAAACACAGTGGAGGGAACTTTTGACACGGTGCCATTCAAACCATAAACAACAATATACCCAGTGGGGTTGGTAAACGCAGTTTTTCCATGCAGATCAAGGTAAAGGTATTCTCTTTGACCCGCCTGTCGTTTTTGAAAGTGCAGCACTGTTTTGACACATGCAGCAATGGTTGAAGTCGCTTGAAATGTTTTCGAGGTTTTTGTGCCAAATGACAGCGTGTCGGCAGATGCATAAACACTGACACTCCGCATTTCCGGAGGGAAAAACTCCACAACAAGGGTATAAAAACCTATTGGAAGTCTGAAAAGATTGAAACCAATTCTGCTACGGTATTGTTCAGTTCCATCTTTGTCATCAATGAGCGTAAAATTGTACGCGTTTCTGTTTATTTGGTGAGGAGAGGCTGAAAAGCTTGTAATGGAATGCACAGTTATGTTATTCTCAGAAGAAGATTCGTTAACGTTTTCCATGAGATAATCAAAAGGGTTTTCTTGCGGGCCTGTCCCTAAAGCTTCCACATGGGTTGCGTCGACATATTTTTTATTTGCTCCACTGGTTGGATCCACAGGGTCTTTTAAGTTTGCGAGCGTGTTGTTGTGCATGTCAATGTCACCAGCCATTTGACCCCCAGCAAGTTTCAAAAAATTATTGTTCAAATATTTTCTATTTACAGCTGAATAACCGAATCTTGGGTTATCTGGTATGCCAAATAGTTCATTTCCATTCATGCTGACAGGTGCAAAAATTACACCACCTGTGTTTTTATTAAGGAAATCAGCTGTTTTATTATCAACATAACTTTTGTTTACAGCGTCTTGTGGGTTTGAGGGGTTATCCTGTAGGTTGAGAATTTTGTTTAATTTCATGTCAATATTCCCACCATTTTCAATTTCATAAGCTGGGTCATGGACAAAGTAAGACAAATTGGTATGAAAGCCAAAGGCTCCATAAACAATTATATGTGTTTTGGTGTTAGACGCAGGAGCTGTGCTGGAAAGTTCCACCTCAATTGCCGCTTGGCCGCCGCCTGTTTTTTCAATTTGGAAAAGCTTTTTCATGTAACCATCAACGTGAGGGGTTTTAAGAAAAGGTTTTTGAAACTGCTGGCCCACGTTGCGCATATTTATAGTTTTAACTGATAAATCAATTGTTGCATTTTGAGGGTTTGAGGGTGAGTAAAACTCAACAACAAAAGTGTACTGACTGTTACTCAAAGATGAAATATTAAAACGAATTTTGGATGTGAAGCTACCACTATTTTTAACATTGAAAGACAATGGTGACTTGTTTCTGTGATATGGTGATTTATCAAAATTCTCAATTTGAAGGTTTTCCACACTTTGAACCGCAGAAGACTTGGATATGTCTTTTAACAAAAAGGCAAATGGGTTGCGTTGAGAACCAGATGCTGAAAAAACAAGGTCATCAACATACCCCTTTGTTGCTGTATCAGAATTAACAGTTGGTGTTGCTACATTAGTCAATTTTTTGTTTTCTATATCATAATTCCCATTTTGTGTCAATATAAATCCATTTCCATTATCACCTTTATTACCTTTTGGACCAATTAGACCTGTATCACCTTTATCACCTTTATCACCTTTATCACCTTTTGGACCAATTAGACCTGTATCACCTTTATCACCTTTATCACCTTTATCACCTTTATCACCTTTTGGACCAATTGGACCAGCTGGACCTCTGTTACCAGTTCCTGTATTGTCTTGATTTGGTAAATAGTTGAATGTACCCATATAATATTAGATATATAACATCATAAAAGTTTCTCTTAACAGTTTTAATTGGCTTGTCAATATGGTTTTTAGTCTAATGTTATCGGATCATGGTCAATATTGTACCAATTCTTACATAATACGTGATGGTGTAGTTTGATATCACGATCCAATATGACTGTTTCTTTATAAAGTACAAAACAAGCAATTGAACCTTTTAAGCCTGCAATACCATTGGGGTTTATGTCTCCAAACGTCATTTGATTTGATCCCGATGATGTTATTGCGGTAAAATTGCATAGTTTCTTACCGTTGCACCAAACACTAGAATTGTTTGCTCCTCCAGGTACGTTCCAATGAACAGATAAGCAACACCATTTATTTAATTCACCAGGATTAGCTTTTGTTTGAAATGGTGCTGTGGGTTGTATCACTACATTTTCCCAAGTTGTAACAGAGTTTGCTCCTACAACTAGTGGTGTGTTACCAGTGCCAGTGATAATTAAATCCCGAGATGGTCCAAAGCCAACAGCTTTATCATAACCTCCATTGTCATGACCGAATAGACCTGATTTAATCCATTGACTTCCTGATATCGAGTTCAATTTATAAACAATAAAAATATTGACAATGTCCTGACCGCCACTTCTCACATTTAAATTGATATCACTTATCATCCTTTGACTGCCATCGAAATTGAGATAATACCTGTTATTATTTTTGTTTGCTTTAGTGCATAATGTAGGTTGATTAGCTAAGGTTGTTTGTTGAGCATGATTTTCATACAATGTTTGATCATAAAGTTTAGACACTTTTCTTGTTGAAGAGTCCGCAACAACTTCTGATGGAATACCACGATCTATTTTGTATAATGCTGTCCCATATTTCGTATAGTATTCCCAGAGAAGGGTCTCGGATGTTTGGTTATATGCATATGATATCAAGTGTGTTAGAACTGAACTGTCTACATAACCCTTTGTGCTAACATCATTTGAATTAATTGGTTGTGCATTGTCTGTTACTCTGTATAAGCCACCCATACTGATATTTCCATTCATTGACTGCGTACCATCTCGTAGAAGTGTATCTCCTATATTACTTTTTGATGCTAATTGTGTGTCTATATAACTCCTATTTACAAGATCTGCTGGTTGGTTTCCTATCCCATGAGCAGTAATGATAAAACCTCCCATGTCTAGATTACCATTCATATTGACAGACCCATCTCTTTTAAGCAAATTAGGGATTTGGTTGTTGATTTGGGTTATACTACCTTTGGTAGTAGTATCTTTTTGGTCAACGTATGACTTTGTAGCCGCGTCATTGTTTGATTGTGGGTGTCCAACATTAGTCAATTTTTTGTTTTCGATATCATGATTCCCATCTTGTGTCAATTTAAATCCATTTCCATTATCACCTTTATCACCTTTTGGACCTTTGTTACCTGTTCTTATATCATTTTGATTTTGTGAATGATTGAATATACCCATATAATAATAGATTATATAACACCATAAAAGTTTCTCTTCACAGTTTTCATTGGCTTGTCAATATAACAGAAAGAATATGGGTTTTTAGTTGCTTCAATATACTTATGCTTATCGATTCCAAGTTCTTTGGATATAAAGTTTCTCTCTCTTGTAGATGGAAAATCGTAAAGGCAGAAGTGGCTACAATTAAGCCTAACAGATTTTGGACATCCATAGAATGACTGTTAGGTACAGTACTGAACAATTTTTATGACGACCTTGAATAAAATAGCTGATGATTTGATCTTGTTTTTTATCCGTCACGAAATCATCGAACACAACCAGTCGCTGCAATTCAGTGTCGTGAATTTGTTTAACAGGTAAAATTTCATCTTGACTACAAATTAAAACGGGGTAACCAACTTGTTTGCTTATTTTATCCATCTCTTGCTGTAAATATTGATATTTATCTTGATCCAAGTTTTTGGCGTATAGATGTATTTGATCATAATAGACTAACGGTTCCATAATCAAATGCAAAAATAATGTTGTCTTTCCGGATCCAGAATTTCCAGCCAATAACATTCTAAATGTATCTTTCGGCATATATGGATACAACTGTCTGAAAGACTTGTTTGAATTCTGAAAAATGTCATAATTTGGAATTTCCATATGTTAACAGTTTAGATTAGATTTTATCCAATTTACTTGTATGGATATAGAGCGTATGAAAAGGCTTCTTCAAAGTGGAATTGAAGCTGGAAATAGGACGAGAGAAGTTCGTGAGGTTATCAAGACTTATGAAAACAGAAAACAGGATGCATATGATGAAACATTAGAATTACTAAAACCCTCTATTGATGCTCAGAAGAGTGTGAAAGAAAGTGTCGACAAAAAACAGGATGAAGTTATTGAACAGTTGAAAAAGAATCAAAAAGCATTGACAAGTGGATTTGAAGATCTTATGCTTTTAAACACATTACCTGCATCGGAACCCACGGAAACAACAAAATTACCAATTGATTATAAACCAGAAATGATGTCTGATACAAAATCACCTCATAAGTCAAATATTGATAAGGGTTTTTCACTTGAGGAGGTTCAAAAATTAATGAAATATAATTTATCTCCTCCATCACAAATACTCGATCAACATATGAATGGAACAATAAATATTAATGACTATGATGCAAAAATTGGTAAATTAAACAAAGAACTTGGAGGTAAAAAAGGAGTACTATCAAAAACCAAAAAGGATAGGGATAATAATAAAGGAAAAATATATGAATTAACTCAAGACATCAAATTACTACAAAAGTACCGAAAAAGAATTGATCTTATTGAAGAAGGCTCAAAAACTCTCGGTGAAGGTATTAGAAAGAGAAAAAGACAATATGGAGCAGGTGTTGTTCATTCTTATAATAATATTGGTGACTTGCTTTCACGACTCCAGTTACTTGGTGGGTCTATTTTTGCTGGTAATAATAGTGCAGATGACAGAGATGAGTTTGTAAATATATTGCATGTATTAAGCAGACTGGGTATTGTTTCAAACAAGGAGCTCAATAAAATAATAACCAAATATCTAATGTAATATTATATGACAGAAATTTCATTACGATTCAACAGTAAAAACAGAGACAAAATTGGTGTCAGTCAGAGTCACGATTTCACAAAAAGATTTAATACTCCTATCATATTATCGAATGACATGAAATATGAAATCGCAGTCAAGACTATCAATATGACATACAGTTGGTATAACAGAGAATCTTTTGGGAATAATCAATTGAAATATAGCCATGACAAAGGTGCAAACTGGGAAACAATAACATTCGTTGACGGGATGTATTCATACGACGATATCAATAGTTACATTCATGAATATATGAGAAAAATGAACATATATTGAATCCATCTGAAACAGACGAATCAAAATTCGAGTATGGTATCAATATGTTTTTTGTTTCATCAACATATCGTATTTTGATCAAACTTGATGAAAACTATCGAGTGGATCTGAGATATTTTGAATTCATAAAACTTACGGTTTCGATTCAAAAATAGTTTCAGCCACAGAGTATGGAACAATCTTGCCAGATATAACACGCGGAGTAGATGAAATTTATATTAATTGTGATAAGGTGACAGATAGCATCGTTGATGGAAATTCCACAAGTATTATTGCAGTTATTCCAGTCACAGAACTTGTCAGAAGTTTACCTTTCACTTACAAACCTCGTTTTCTTTCATGGAATCCTGTATCAACACATACAATCAGCTCAATACATTTTTATGTTACTGATTCTTCCGGAGCTCCAATTGATTTAAATGGGATAGATTGGTATATTGAGATATTCTTGAAAGGGATGGAATTATAAAACCTAATAGTATATGAAACGGTTTGAATATAATAAATATGAAAAACATGGTGAAAGTGTCATGACCGACGTTATTAAAACAGTTGAAAAAAAAGCAACTGAAAAAACACCCATAACAAGTGGTGAACACACAGGCAAAAAAGGTGGTGACAAAATAATAGAATTATTAAGAAAGAGAAATAGTGGGAGTGTGAGTGGGAGTGAGATAAAAAAAAAAGAGAGGTAGACCTCGTAAAATAAAGTAATAACTTTTATCTAACACAATAGTATATGTCAAACTATAGAGAATCGAAATATATCGAACGGTATGAAGATGTGGTCTTTGAACTAGAGACAGCATTAAACACTGTTGTTGCAAATAATGCTCATCAGAAGAAAACAGGCTACCGTTTCGTTGTTGATAACAGTGGAGAGACTACACCATTTGATTGGTTCAATGCCCGTTTAGGTGTTGATTTCGTTGTCAAAAAGCTTGCAGATGGAGCTGCTATAGCTGCTAATGATAGAAACGGTATCGTTAATTCAGTTTACGCTGTAATTAACACCATAAACGTAAAAATAAACGGAATCGATGTTTATGAATGCCGAGATGCTAACCATGCTACAAATATCAAGTCTTTGCTTGAGTATTCACAAGGTTACGCTTCAAGTCAAGGAACAAATGAGTTCTTCTATCTTGACACCAACAGACATGCTGAAGACAGAGTGGCTCAAGCTAATTATAACAAAGGATTCGCATCTCGTAAATCGTTGTTGAATGGCGCAAATGGTTCTGCAAATGAAGAATTATCATTGAATAGATACGGATTTTTCAAGAGCCTTATGGGTGAACTTTTGCCCAACTCTAAAATTGAGTTGAACATACCACTTGAAAGTGATGATAATTTAATTTGGCAGGCTGCTGATAATTGTCGTGTGGTACTCACCAAATTTCAGCTAATTGTTCCTCGTATTGTTTTCAATGCTGATGGAAAATCACTATACATGAGCAAATATCTTGACACCAGAAAGTGGACTTATCTGAGAGAAATGGTTGAGAGAGGTAATTCAACAAGACAACAGACTGCTAATTTCCGTATTACAACTGGAATAAACATCGGGTAGAATGGCCGGACATCATTACTTATTCATGAGCACTGAAGCGGCAACATTTGAATGCTAATGCACTTTGAATAGCCAAGAATAAGAGAGAAACGGCCCTTATTTGCCTGCAGGGCATTAATAATACTCGCTCTTTTGACTTTCCCAAGTCGTATATAATGTTTTAAACAACGGGTTTTTCAAGAGGAAAGCTATATCTACAATTGTAGCCAAAAATTGTGAAGTTTTATGAAGTTTTCGCACTAAAAAGCTTCCTGCGTTTGAAAGTTGGGAAAAAACGGCCTTTTCAGTGGGGACATGTTCCTGGCACGAAGTTAAGAGCAATTTTTTAAGCAAGTGAGACTGGCTTCTAAAAAGTAAACAACGGCAAATAAAAGTTTGATGTTTTTCTGAACTGATCCCGTCTTTACTTTTTAAATCAGCTTGAAATAACTACTAGCTAGTTGACATTTAAAATTGCTAGTTGGAGTTGCGTTCAAATATGGCGCGTCTTTGCTTAGTGATCCATTGTTCGAAGGACACGGCTGCATAGCAATGGCTGTCAAGAAATTACCGCATCTTTTCAGAAAATCACTCAGTCGTTAAATGCGAATCATAGATCAGTAGCCCGCCAACTTTGAAACTCACAATCTTTCGGCTCCCAGGTGTTTTGGCTGGCACAGTATCCATACCATTTAACCATGTAGCAAGGTCTGCCGTTAAGAATCTTTTTGGCCATGATGCGCTCAGCCTCGAAGGTGCCAAGAACTTCAGGTTTTCTTTCACATTTACGGCCACGGGGAATCGAAGGCGTGTCAATGGACTTCTAAAATCCTTGAGGCGGGCGAGAACGTTTCTCCATGGTCTTTTCGTGTCACTCTCAGCTAGAACTGTTTATACTGTATCTGTAGGTTGCCATGGACTTTATAATGACAAATCCTGGAACAAAGGAAGGCCGCAGGATCGAAAAGCGCCAATGGCGTTCAATGTAGACCAGACTACCCAAATTAGCATACCCGAACAAAAGTCATCTTGTTGTTCTTAAACTCGGTGTCATAGCTTGCAGCTTTTTCACGTTTCTTGGCAAAATGTTCTAGTTAAAGCTTCTCTTTCTTTCGCAACAAAGAAAAGGCAAGCGCGCGCTAGCTTTTTCGATCATAAGCTACTCAAGATTCAGGCGAAACAAGTCTATTCACTTTATTTAAAAATCGACATTTAAGTTTTCGCAGGTTCGAATGCCTGTGAAGACACCACATTTGTTGCCGTAGGTTTGGCGGTGGATAAGACTGGCCCTGGTCACAAATAGTACGAAGCAGGCCAAACGGCTTTTAAAAATTTCGATCCTGTTATAATATTGAACGTTAATACACTTGCTGCCGCTGCGCACTTATTCAGCCATACTGTAAATGTGCGACATTACGAAACAATACAACGAACAAAAGCTCATGTGGCCTTTGTCTTTAAGATCCGCCCTGACAAGTTGATGAGCTAAGCGGTACTCCCAACGGAGCACAGCGCGCGTAGATTTGAACCAATGAGAGTCACTCAGTTTACGCTTCACCGCTAATATTACAGATCTATAACTTTTGCCGTACAGTAAGTAAATGTTCCCAAAACAATAGGCATTCTGCGCGATGACAAACCTAGACATGTTTTTGTTTTCATTATCAACGATTTTTTTTTTTTTTTTTTTTTTTTTTTTTTTTTAATTTTTATTTTATTTATTCCAACAAGAAGAAAAAACACTTTTACAATTAAAACATTTGTGTTACTAACACTACTAATAATACAATACTTGGACTACTTAAATATTCTAACAATTACCGCACTAACAGTACAAATGATACACTAAATACACTACTACAACAACACTAACACTGACTAACAATACGGCACTAGCTCTACTTATGGTCATAATTCACAAAAAAAAGAAACATCGTGGGAACATTATATTCCCTATATGAAAAGCAAGAAAAAACTAAAAACTATATAAAGGCCGCGCTTGACTGATAATATTCCGATCCGTTTACTAAGAAAGAGAAGCTTCCGAAAAAATAAAGCTAAATGACTCCCATTTAGCTAGATGTTTCAAAAGGTTGCCATTTTCCTTAGCAATAAAATGTTCCAAGTCATGAGTTGCTCTAAGTTTGACCTTGAAAACGTCAATCAATGGAATGGTTTTACGTAGTTTACAACAATAAATGAAAAATTTCGCTTCTAGAAGGATATGATTTACAACTAAGAAATCGTTTTGAATATCAAATTTACCAAACAAAACATCTGACAATGATAATTCGAAGCCCTCCTTAACATTGCGAATTAACCATGATAACACCTCTTTCCAGAAAAGATCGGTTACTTTACACGTAAACAGTAAATGCTCAAGGGATTCTTCTTCGACATCACAAAAATTGCACATCGGTGAATCTACCATTTTAAAAGCAAACAATTTGACGTTTGTGAAAATAATACGATTTAACAGTTTATATTGAAAAGCTCTAAGCCTTGTGTCCAAAGTGACCTTGAAAGCCAATGAGTAAACATCCTTCCAGTCCCTAGAAAGCATAGGGTATTCCACTCGAAATTTGGCTTGAGCAGATGGGGGAGACCCTTTGCGAGAGGAAAATTCTTTGTAAAGCAGTTTAGAAGTAGCATCAAGAAGATCAATTGTCGCGCCATTAACAGACAAATAAAAAACATTTTCTTTTAGAATAGATGGCTTAGAGAAAACATTCTCCCTTACCATAGAACGCCACTTCATAGGAATTGCATTTGTCACTCCCATCAAAGCAAAAAGTTGACTTGGTACATTTATCCCCAAAACTATATCACTCTTGAGAAAACAGCGATCCTTAGAAACCAAGTCACCAACCTTAACAATTCCCCATTTATGCAGAAAAGAATTATAAAGAGATTTCCCTTCGCTAAGAATATTCCTATGATTCCAAATTACCTGATTCATTATATCCTGATAGGTAATAACATCTCGCTTATTTAGAGAGGACCATGCGTCAAGACACTCCTTGTAAAAAACAGGGAGAGCTAAAGGTAACTTACTAAGATCAAACTGGCACTGCAGAATAAATCTTCCACCTATTTTATGTAAATAACTGTCCAGAAATAATTTCCAGGAGCTGGGATAATCCTCAATATATTTCTTCAAGCACATAACTCTCTGAGTCTTTAACATGCTTTCTATGTCAAGCATCTTCAACCCACCGAACTCAATCTCATTAATTAAGGATACACGCTTGACCTTGTCCTTACCCCTCCAAATAAAATTATAAAGTTCCTTATTCACTTCCTGTATCAGGTCTTTAGAAACATGCACCAGAGATGCCTTGGCCATAAATTTGGGGATCGCAAAAGATTTCACAATTTGAATTCTGCCTATCAGTGTGAGCCCCCTCCACCTCCACAAATTTAACGTTCTTTTGATAGATTTCAAGATCTCATCAAAATTTTGTCTTTTCCTCGCCGTCTCATTGTAGCAAAAATAAATGCCAAGAATCTTTAATGAAGTCTTGAAATCATGAAGGAAACCCCCAATTCGTTTTTGACATCCTAGGCTAAAAAATTCTGTCTTTTCTGCATTAACTCGCAAGCCCGAGACACAAGAGAAATAATCAATACACTTTACTAAGTGTTCGTACGACCCTCTGCCTGTCAGAAAACAAGACATATCGTCCGCAAACAGAACAAGTTTGACTTCGTCGTCTCCAACGGTTATACCTTGAATATTATTATTCTGCCGAATACAGCATGCAAGAACTTCTAGACACATAATAAATAGAAGCGGAGACAAAGGATCACCTTGTCTCACCCCTCTGCCCACATTGAAATGGTCTGTAGCGAATCCGTTATTAAGGACACAACTCGAAACGTTAGAGTAAAAAGTACGAATCCACTGAACAAATAAGGGTCCAAAATTAAAAGCTTCAAGAACTTTAAATAAGTATTTATGGTTAATAGAGTCAAAGGCTTTTTCAAAATCTATAGTTAACAAAGTACCTGCCATGTCAAATCGACTGCAGTATTCCAAGACATCGTCGATCGTCCTAACGGCATCGAAAATCGATCTACCTTTGACATATGCACTCTGATTATGATGGATTAAGTCAGGTAAGATAGGTTCTAGTCGCTTAGCCAAGGCTTTAGATCCGATTTTTGTATCTACATTTATTAAAGATATGGGCCTCCAATTTTTTATCAACCTTTTGTCTTTATCCTTTTTCTCCAATAAAGTAATCACAGCCTGTTTCTGAGAATTGGACAGTTCTCCATGCTCGTGGGCATGGTTGAGACTAGCCACTAAATGTTTTGCAAGAATTGGCCAAAACATCAAATAAAATTCTGCGGTAAGGCCATCATTACCGGGAGATTTGTTTTTTTCAAACGTTTTTAGGCTATTGTAGCATTCGTTGATCGTTAACATTTTCTCGCAAGTTTGTTTTTGCTTATCAGTGAGACTTGGTAGAGAAACTTTACTCAAGAAAGAATCTAATTGCGCATTATTCAAACTTGAATTATCAGTATACAGGTTAGAGTAGAATTTGCTCAGTTCGGCAGTAATAACAGAGGGGTCTGTCGAGAGAGATTCATCTTCCGTGAAAATCTTCCTAATGGAACTCTTTTTTCCTCTTGAGCTTTCCAAATTTAAAAAATATTTATTGCTCTTTTCCCCATATTCATACCACCTTGCTCTTGAGCGAATTATCGCTCCCCTAGCAATATATTCATATTGGCGATCGTACTCAGATTTCAAAATTTCCAACCTATTCAAATTTTCTATTGTTGGATTTTGATCACACAATTCTTGGCCTAACTTTAAATTTTCCTCCAGCTTAGATATTATGGCCCTTCTTTCTTTTGCTTTACATTTACTATACGAGATTGTGTCTTGTCTAATCTTGTATTTCAAAAGATCCCAGAACAGCCTAGGGTCCTGAACGTCCTTAAATTCTTCAATCCAAGTCTGGTATCTATCGTTAATTAGGGCTACGTAGTCTTTGTCATCAAGTAGGCTAGCATTAAATTTCCAGAATGAAGGCCCCCGCGTATAATTCTCGAGACCATTAATAGATAATACGATCGCCGAATGATCCGATTTAATGGAAGGTATAATAAGAACGTCGTCTATCTCTTCTTGAAATGAATCCTGTATCAACCAGAAATCGAGTCTTCTCTGCACCAGAGGTTTTTTTTGCCGCCAAGTAAAACGTTTTGTTTCCGGATTTCTAACTCTCCAAATATCTACTAAATCATGAGCCAGGCAAATATTTTCAATATGTTTTACGGATTCTCGCAATTTAGGATTACCCCCATGACCATCTAGATCAGGGTCAAGCATTACGTTGAAATCGCCGCCGATTATGATTTTACAGTTATCATCTGTGAGAATAATATCCAGCTCATCATTAATTTGATCAAAAAATACAATTTGTTCTTCAGTCTTATTTGGAGCGTAAATATTAGTTAGGATGAATCTCTGACCTTGTACTATCGCATCTAACACAATAAACCGCCCCTGGCTGTCTTGACGTACATGATTTAGTTTAAATTCTAACTCATTTTTGACTAGTATTAACACCCCTCTACTGTGCACGGTGCCATGCGAAAAAAACATATCCCCTTGCCATTGAGTTTTCCAAACTTTTTCCACCTCCTTAGTACTATAAGTCTCTTGCAAAAAACAAATATCAACACCTTGCCTTATTAGCCACCCAAACACTGCTTTACGTTTTTCCAAAGATCTCATCCCTCGAGCATTTACCGAAAGCATCTTAAATGTTACATTCATTTAGATAATAAAACTGATTGAAACGAAAATTGTCATCCGCACGGAAACAAAAGAAAACAGCGACCTTGTGATACGCATTAATTATTACGAACATTGACATTTCATACATCCGATGATACAATGCCCCCTTAACAATAAGACATAACAGCAGAGATTTGAAACCACCACAAACAAAAAACGATCAAACACACTTTGGTATTCGACAGCCAGAAAAAACTGTTGTGCTATCGTTGAACGACTCGAGGGAATATATACACCAAACAATAAACACATAAATCCAGAAATACATTTAGGTACGTAGCGGAGATAAACAATCCTTCCCAAGAAAAACACAAGCTCTCTGAAATAATTCTCAATTACATTAACACAAAGTTTCATTGACTTAAAAACAGAAATGTCCTTTAAAGTTTATTCAGATTGGATCAACGGCCGTCAAAAACATTTATAAAGGAGAAAGAACTTTATCAATATACAACTTATCAGGCTCCGTACGGCTAAAATATGCACTCTTACCCTCCTTCCTTGCATCATATAGTTTCTTTCCTTGTAATTTCCTCCGTCGGACAATTTCGTGCGGGAAATCGGCGGACAAGCCGAAACCTGAATCCTTCAGGACTTTAACTTTCGAAAAAACGAGTTCTCTGTCTCTGTAACGAAGGAAGCGGGCTATCACAGGTCTTGGGCCGTCACCTTTAGGTTTGCCAATTCTATGTACTCTTTGAAATTCAATCCCGTCGGACTTAACGCCTAATTTCTGCTCCAAAAAAGCACGAAGAACTGCAGTTGAGTCTTCTCCTTCGCCATGCTCGTCTATGCCGTAAAAACGTAAATTTTCCCTCCTTGAATAAACCTCAGCGTACAATAATCTGTCCTCAATTTCCTTACACTTTTCACCACAAACTTTCTGAACATTTTCACTGGCATCTTTGACTTCGTTTAGTTGGGTATTCAGCTCGGCTTGACTCGCCTGTACCTCGGCGACCTTCTTGTCCATTTCCTTCTGGGCGGATTCAAGCTTTAGGACCCTGCTGTCGAGTTTATTGAAATTCTTTTCAAGATTCGTGACAAAACAATTTAACCGTTCGAGCTTCTCATCAATTCCGGACAGCCTCTTCAGCACCAAATCTATTTTCGTATCAAGTTCACATGCCATGTCTTGAGCAGTCATACCTTGGGCGTTCGATGAACCGTCGCTCGAAGAACCTGAACTTGACAGCTTTTCTCTCACTCTTTTCTCGTCGGGAGACCCTAATTCACTATCCGAACTAGAAATACTTGAATTACTTTTACGGTCTTTCCTTTTTAAGGGCATAGAAAGATCTAGATAAACATAAAAAGCCAAAAAAACAATGAGAAATTCAGAGAGCGAGCAAACGTTTCTACACGCTATGCATCCCTCGACCCAGTCCTTCATTATCAACGATGCCAATGATTCGTCTCAGACAGCTAACAAATTTCTTTATAATACATTTTCAGTTGCAAATGACCGAACAATGACAGATTGTTATCTCGAAGTTGGTAATGGAAATGATTATCCAGAGGTTCATTATAAACCATCAACAGAACCATCAAGAGTATTCAGAGATGTTTTGAAATACGTTCAAGCAGTCAACGACTTCAGTGATAGCACCTTACTTAACAGAGATAACTTCGGTTCAATATTCCCTTTCATTTATTTTGATTTGACGAAACAAAAACAGGACATAAAAGATGGGATGACAAAACTGACTTTCAAATACACTTTGAGTGCGGGAACAAACGCTGATTACAGTGTGTATGCACTAGTCCTCTATGAACAGGACATTGAGATGAGAAAGACAGATGGTAAAATTGTTTTGAGATCTATGTTATTCTATCTTATTAAATATTAAACAATAAAATAATTAAATAAATAATTAAATAAATAATTAAATAAATAATTAAATAAATAATTAAATAAATAATTAAATAAATAATCAAATTAATAATTAAATGAAAAATCATTGTTTATACTAAAATTGTATTTAATATAAATATATAATATATGACTACTTATCATCCTCATGGAGCGAAACTTTCACAAGGTCAGAAAGAAAAACTAGCAAAAGCCATAAAATCAAATTCAGCTGTAACATTGAGGTTATCGCATAGTGAATTATTAGGCAATGATTAACTCATGTTGACTTAAAGACAAATCAAAAAACTGATGAAATCAAAAAGATCAGGCAAAGGTTCAGATATTTCTATATCAAAAACTCAAATCAGAAAAGCTGTTGTACATGGAGGTTCTCTTTGGACAAGTCTTTTTTCACTTGGAACAAAACTATTGCCATATGAAATTACAGCTGTATCAAAAGCAGCTCCAGCATTAGCTACAGGTGCTCTTTCTTCATTAGCAAGTCTCGGTGTTGATAAATTATTTGGAAAGAAACAAAATGGAGGTTTTCTTATTCCACAAGACAAAATTAATATGTTAATAGCTTACAAGAATATGTTGACAAAGAAGCAGAAAAAAGATATTATCAATGCGATGCAGTCCGGTGGACAACTTGTTATCAAACCAACAAAAACTCAGTCTGGTGGTTTTCTTGGAACACTTTTAGCAAGTATTGGAATTCCTCTGCTTATGAAAGCCTTGACTGGAAAAGGTTTGAATGTTGAAAAAAGTCGTCCTAGACGGTCATTACCAGTTCACGTTCCAGATTCCATCACAAAAAATAAAAGTGGTGGAAAACATGATTTGATTCCATGGATGTCACCCCCAGTTGTTGGTACATGGGATAACCCAATCGGTTTTGGAATGAAAAAAAAAAGAACTTCAAAAAAGACCTCAGGAAAAGGACTTCTATTAGGAAAAAACAGTCCATTCAATTCAATCCCAATACTAGGAACAATTCTTTAAAATTCATAAATAAACCATTATCCAACTTCGATTTGTTAGATTGGGTGAAAAATTTAAAGATTAAACATTTTAGAGGTGTTTTTAGTCGGGATGCTTTGCCAAGACAAATCAAAAACAAAGAATGTGGAATAGTCAATCTTGACAGTCGGATTGGACCTGGCACTCATTGGGTATGTTATCGGAATATGGACATACTGTGAATACTTCGACTCTTTTGGTTTGATGATGCCAACAGAAGTTCAAATATATATGGCTACAAGCGGTAAACAACTTGAATACTCTGGTGATGAGATACAAGAAAGGGATTCAGTCTTGTGTGGATATTGGTGTTTGTACTATCTTCTGGAGAGACAAAAAGGCAGATCGATTCTGGATACAATACACAATTCCAAATTCAGTTCAACAGATGCGAATGTCAATCACAGATTCATCATAGACTACTTTGAAAATATCTAACTCACTTGTATATATGTCTAAACTTTTTGAAATCAATGTAAAACTATCTGAGAGACAAAGACAGAAAATAATTCATGCTAGCAATAATTGTAAAACAATTTTGTTAAGAATTTCAAGGAACTCTCTTTTTGGTAATGACGTTTTATTTGTATTAGAAGGAACTAAATTAAAACTTGAAAGTGAAAGATTATCAAAAAGGAGAGGAATGGATATCAAAATATTTCCACAAAATGATATTGAAGAAAGAAATGGTGAATTATATTTAATTCATTGAAAATATCTAACTAATATATATAATGGTAAAATCATATTGTGTTAAACAGAAGAAAGTAACTGAATGTGTGCCAGGAAGTGAAAGATATGAAAAGACAAAAAATGGTCGAACAATGCTGAAATGTACTTGTGCTGAATGTGGGATAACAAAGACTAAATTCGTCAAGAGACTGGGAAACGGATTGGCCCGTCTGAAGGGGCGGGCATTTTAACAACTGGATTAGATCTGGCAGGAATGGCAATGAAGGATGTAATTCTTCCACAGGCTTGGAAAGCTGGCAGATATTACGCTTCTGAAGATCTCAGAAATCCTAAAAATCAACAATATTTAATTAATAAAGGTATTGATTTAGCAAAGCCTGCAATTTCAAAAGTAGCTCAAGAAGCATTATTCGATTTAAGTACGAAAATACGTCCAAAGCGTGCTGACAAGAGACAAACTCATAAAACAGATATTAAGGGCATTGATTATACACGTGGTGGTTCACTAAATTCATTAATTGGTGATATCATGTATGCAAAGCCTGAAGATATTCAAAAATGGGTTAACTATATCAAGAAAAAAGGCGGAGCAATTGATGTAAATAAGTTATTAAAGAGTGGTGTTGCAGAGTCTCCATGGCAAGTAGATCACAAAAAAGGAATTCAATTATTGACAGATCCCAATCTGTTTAAATTTCCTAATCCGAGTGAGATAAAAGATGCAAAAGAAAGAGTTAAAGTGTATAAACAGTTGTATGAGACTGCAAAGAAAAATGGATATAAAAAGAGTTATAATAATTTTATACTTGAAAGCGGTTTTGGATCCAAGCCCACATTCACAATTCCTACATTTGGAAAAGGTTGGGGAGATAAAGTCTTTGATACAAGATTTATTAAACATGGGGTTTTAATTCCAAAGCCATTCACTAATCCTAAATTTATGAGTGCATTTGGAAAAGCGATTAAGGGAAAAGATAACAAAGGTTGGACTTCTTATGGACAAATAATTGCTGACACAGCAAAAAATTATTATGGAGGTGCAATAGACATTCACAAAGTAATTGGCAAACTACCAAAACCAAAAAGTGGATGGACTCCTGGGAATTATAAGTACTTGGGGCCTTATAATCCACTCGATCAACAATTAGAATATGATAAAAACACTGGTGAGGTGATGAAATGGAATGTAAAACCTTATAACAAGGTGGATGAAATAGCAGCTTACCATGATATTTGTTATGATATGGGAAGAATAAAGGAGACTGCGACAAAAAGATGGTCGAGTCACTTGATCAAATACCATACGGTGAGATGCCAAAATGGGGACAAACAGCGAGATTCTTAATAAACACAAAACAGAAACTAGGTCTCGGAGTTCCAAAAAACGGAAAAAGCCGTCGAGTGAAGAAAACTGGCAAGAAAAATTAGCAGATGAGTTACATGCACCCATAAAACGCAATTTCACTCGGCGGCGTGTAATCACAAATCATATTGATGAAATATGGGCAAGTGATCTAGTTGAAATGCAACAGTTTAGTAAATGGAATAAAGGTTATCGATATCTTCTTATGGTTATTGATGTCTTCAGCAAATATGGTTGGATTGTCCCATTGAAGGATAAGAAAGGTGACAGTGTTACAATAGCATTTAAATCAATATTTAAGGAAGGTAGAAGACCACAGTATTTATGGGTTGATAACGGTAAAGAGTTCTATAACAAACATGTGAAAGACCTATTAGAAAAAAATGGAATACATATGTACTCAACTGAGAATGAAGAGAAGTCATCAGTAGTTGAAAGATGAAATAGGACAATTAAATCCAAAATGTGGAAACAGTTCACAGTTCAAGGTAATACAATCTATCTCGATATGCTCCCAAAACTAGTAAAACAGTACAACAACACAAAACATTCAAGCATAAAGATGACACCTACAGAAGCTAGTAAAAAGAGGAATGAAGGAACTGTTTACTTTAATCTATATGGTGATATGGAGCCATTATCAGCTAAACCAAAATTCAAGGTTGGTGACAAGGTACGAATATCTAAGTATAAACGGAATGTGTTCGACAAGGGCTATACACCAAATTGGACAGAAGAAGTGTTCACAGTTGATAAGATCCAATACACTAATCCAATAACATACAAACTAAAAGATCTCAGAGGTGAAGATATTCCAGGGAGTTTTTATGAACCTGAGTTGTTAAAGGCTAAACAAGAGGTATTTAGAATTGATAAAGTCATTCGGAGAGATTACAAGAAGAAACAAGCTTTGGTGAGGTGGAAGGGATATAGTGATGACTTTAACAGTTGGATACCGTTCAAGAACTTACAATAATCCAGTAATATATTATATGATAGTGACTGGTGATGATTTTGATTCATTAAGAATGAGAGCTCGAGATAAATATGGAGCAAAAGACCTTGATTATTCAGATCGTAAGAACAAAAAATACATGGTTACCCTGAAAAATGGTAATAAAATCCATTTTGGGGATGTGAGATATGATGATTTTTTGACACATCAAGACTTGGAAAGACGTACACAATACCGAAAAAGAGCTTCCAAGATAAAAGATAAACAAGGTAAACTAACGTATAAAGATAAAAATTCTGCAAACTTCTGGAGTTATCACCTTCTATGGTGAACTAGTTAAATATTATCTAACATATATTATATCAAACGATACAGTATATACTGTTTATTTGCTATTATGTAGCCAAAAATATGATTGTTTCTGGCTATTTACATTTATTGTTGTGATATTGTCTATTACTATTTTTCATCAATTTGTCACATCTTTGACATTTGTATTCTTTATTTATCCATTTCATCATAGCTTGTGTATGGCTTATCTTCTTTTCTTCTTCAGACATTTTTGGACGTTTTCTTGATGATTTCTTGCAATTCTGTTTCTTTGTAACAAGCTGTAAATTACATAAGCGATTATCTTCCTTGTTATTATTGATGTGATCAATCACTTTCCCTTCTGGTATGAGACCGTTGTGACATTCCCAAATAAATCGATGGACATAATACATTTTTTGACCCACTTGGCCATATATCCTCACACCACATAATAAATAACCAGATTTATTTTTGACTACTTTCATTGGTACTTTTTTGACAATACTTATAAAATTTCCATCTTCATCAGAAGCATATAAGTCGTAAATTGGGTTAATATAATAAACGCATTTCTTTATTTCAATCTTACTCATATATATATAGTTTTATATAATAATAATTATTTAAGTAATTTTTGTGTGCAATTATTTAAAACCTATTTAAAAATAAAATATTATATTATACTATTATATGGATAAAAGAATTCTCGAAAAACTAAGCAAATCTCAGCTCATCGAATTGCTATTAAAGCAACAGAATAAGAAGCCTAAAATCATTGTTGTAGATGATACCAAACCAGTGCCGAAGCCAAGGACTGTGAAACCGGTACCAGCACCTCGAACTAGAGTAAAACAGATGGTTCAAGATTATGAGAAAAAAATAATTCTCCCACCTGTTCCAGCACCAAGAACCAAAAAACCAGTCCCAGTACCAAGGACCAAGATAGAGCAAGTTGACAAAGCTCTGAAAGGCTACACAAAGTCTTTTGAAGTTAGTGTGAAAAATGACAAAGACCCACTAGCGCAACTATATGATACAAGAAAAGCAATCGAAATACATATCAAAAAATTATTCAACGAAATGAAAGGTCTGAAATTTGTCGAAACACTCAAATTGACATTAGAAAAAATATCAGATGGAAAAACAGAGTATAAGACTGCATATTTCAACAGTCCAGCTCAAACAATTATAAATGATCTAGAAATTGCTGAATCATCAGAATTATCAAAACAGCAAATATTGAATAAAATAGCTAAATGGGTATCTGAAGGTTCTGGTTGGACCATTGAATCTGTTGACAATCATTATCTCAATATAGTAAAATACGAACCAATGAAAGGTTCCTCATATATTAAACTACCACAAGAACTCAGAAACAGTGCAAAGGGTTTGATTAATATGAAAAATGAGGATAATGAATGCTTCAGATGGTGTCATATCAGACATTTGAATCCACAAGACAAAAACCCACAAAGAATCAAAAAAGTTGACAAACAATTTATTGAAAAATTGGATTATTCGGGGATTGAATTCCCAATAACAACAAAACAATATAACAAGATTGAAAAACAAAATGAGATCAATATCAATGTTTTCGGTTATGAGGACAAAAAACCATATCCAATTTATGTCTCAAAAGAAAAATATGCAAACTGTATGAATCTGCTTCTGATAGCTGAAAATGAAAAAAAGCACTATGTACTCATCAGAGATTTCAACAATTTAATGTACAATCAAACAAAACACAAAGAAAGAAAACATTTCTGCATGCATTGTCTTCAATGCTTCAGCTCTGAAAGAGTATTAACTAATCACAAAGAAAACTTTATACAAGTCAATGGCACACAAGCAATAAAAATGCCAGACAAAAATAACAACACACTAAAATTCAACAACTTCCATAAACAACTGCCAGTGCCTTTTGTAATATATGCTGACTCTGAGGCTATAACAGAAAAGATATCAGGTTGTCAACCAAATAATGATGTATCATATACTGAAGCATACCAGAAGCACACAGACTGTGGATATGGCTATAAGATTGTTTGTTGTTATGATGATAAATACAGCAAACCTGTGACAATATACAGAGGTGAGAAAGCTGTGTACAAATTCATGGAAAAAATGTTAGAAGAAGTCAAATATTGCAAACAAATTATGAAAAAGGAATTCAACAAACCATTAAAAATGACAAAAGATGATGAGGAGGAATTCCTAAAAGCCAAAGAATGCCACATTTGCAATAAAAAATACATTGATAAAGATATTAGAGTCCGAGACCATTGCCATATTACTGGTAAATACAGAGGCTCAGCCCATCAAGAATTATTATTATTATTATTATGATAGTTTGCAGTTTATGAGCTCTAGTTTGGAACAACTTGTGAGTAATCTACCAAGAGAATCATTAAAGTACACATCTCAAAAGTTCAAGGGTAATGATATTGAGTTGATGGCACAAAAGGGGGTCTACCCTTATGATTATATGGATAGTTTTGATAAATTCAATAAAAAGCTGCCATCAAAAGAAGAATTTTACAGTGTATTAAATGATGAACATATAAGTGATGAAGACTATACGCATGCCCAGAATGTGTGGAATACATTCTCTCTCAAAAATATGGGTGAGTATCATGATCTGTATCTTAAATCAGACATCCTTCTGTTGGCTGATGTATTTGAAAACTTCAGGAAAACATGCCTTGAATACTACAAACTGGACCCGTGTCATTATTTCACTAGCCCTGGGCTATCTTGGGATGCTATGTTGAAAATGACTAACATAAAACTAGAATTGATGACTGATATAGATATGTTCCAGTTCATTGAAAAGGGTCTGCGTGGTGGTATTAGCTATATAGCCAATCGTTATGGTAAAGCAAACAATAAATACATGAAAGAATACAATGAGAAGGCGCCCTCAAAGTATATCATGTATCTTGATGCAAACAATCTGTATGGTTGGGCAATGAGTCAATACCTTCCAACAGGTGGATTCAGATGGATGACTGAAAAGCAGATCAATAAGTTGAATCTAGCCAAGCATAAAGAAGATAGTGCAAAGGGTTTGATTCTTGAAGTTGACCTGGAATACTCAAAAGAGTTACACAATCTTCATAATGATTACCCACTTGGACCAGAAAAGGTTAAAGTAACTGAAGACATGCTATCAGATTATTGCAAAAGCATTGCTGAGAAAAACAATATATCAACTGGTTTGGTACATAAACTGATACCAACACTAAACAACAAAGAAAGGTATGTACTACACTACAGGAACCTTCAATTATACACAGATCTCGGCTTGAAAATAACTAAAGTTCATCGAGTGTTAGAATTCAATCAAACCCCTTGGCTTAAGCAGTATATTGATTTCAATACACAGAAAAGAACTAATGCCAAAAACGCTTTTGAAAAAGACTTTTTCAAGTTGATGAATAACAGTGTATTTGGTAAAACAATGGAGAATCTCAGAAAGAGAGTAGATGTCAGATTGGTAACTGATGAAAAGAAACTATTGAAATTAGCCAGTAAACCAACTTATGTTAGCAGTAAGATCTTCAATGAGAATCTGGTAGCTGTGCATAAGATCAAAGAAACACTAACCTTAAACAGGCCGGTATATGTGGGTATGTGCATTCTAGATCTCAGATCTAAGACACTAATGTATGATTTTCATTATAACTACATCAAACAGAAGTATGGTAATAAGGCTAAGTTGCTATTCACTGATACAGACTCTTTAACCTATGAAATCGAAACAGAAGATGTTTATAGGGATTTCTGGAAAGATCAAAATAAATTCGACAACAGTGACTACCCAGAACACTCTCCATATTTCGATAAGACAAATAAAAAAGTAATCGGAAAATTCAAAGATGAAGCTGCAGGAGTTCCAAGTTGTGAATTTATCGGTCTAAGATCAAAAATGTATAGCTATATAAAAGACAACCAAAAAGTAGGAAAAACAGCCAAAGGAATCAAAAAGAACATAATCAAAAAGAAAATTCAACATGAAAACTATAAAGATGTTCTATTAAATAATAAACAAATGTATCATAAGATGAAAACAATTCGAAGCAATAACCATCAACTTGGAAGCTATGAGCTTAATAAAGTGTCATTATCTTGCTTCGATGACAAGCGGTATATTCACAATGATGGTGTTACTAGCTATGCATATGGACACTATTATATTAACAACTAATATTTATATAATTTTTCAATATATCGTCATTCATTTGTTTTAAAGATATAGAACCAAAATTGTACCATAAATTTTGAAGATATGATATCACCAGATTGTAATCATCAAATTGTACCAAACATATAGATTGTATCAAAATACGAGATCAAAATGTGGAATCATCAAATTGTACCAAAATACGAGATCAAAAGTTGGAATCACTAAATTTTACCAAACATATAGATTACAAAAATACGAGATCACCAGATTGTACCATCCGATGGAGAGTAGTATAGTAGTTGGGTTGGTTTGAAAACATACCCACAACTACTATACTACTTTTGTTTAAGAAATACCGAGATGTGTTTGCTTATCCAGGTGATCAATTAGGTAGAACTTCGCTTGTACAGCACGTTATTGACACAGGCGACGCCGTCTCTATTAAACAGAGCCCTATCGTACCTCCCCAGAGGGTAAAAAGGAAATCGACCGTCAGGTTAACGACATGCTCGCATTGGAGAGCCCCTGTTGTTTTAGTTAAGAAGAAAACCGGTGATTTTAGGTTCTGTGTTGATTTTAGAGCTATTAACCGGATTACCAAAACTTAGTTTTCCGATGCCCTAGATTTTTTAGCTGGTACCAACGTTTATTCTACTTTGGATTGTAAAAGTGGCTCCTGGCAGATACAAATGCACCCAGATTCTCGCGAAAAGACTGCTTTTGTGACTCATAACGGACTTTACGAGTTTTGACAATGCCTTTTGGTCTCAATAATTCAGGGACAAGTTTTCAGAGGCTTATGGGTCTCATTTTAAGGGGGTTGGAATACCGTTTTGCTCTTATTTATATTGATATATTTTCTAAGTCTATAGAGGAGCATTTGGTTCATTTAGAAGAAGTCTTTAGGAGATTCCGCGATGCTAATGTGAAGTTGAACCCTAGAAAGTGCAGTTTGGTCAAGCAGCGTGTAAAGTATCTTGGTCACGTGGTCTCGCCCGATGGTATTAGTCCCAACCCTGACAAAATCAAGGTCGTTAAATCCCTATCATGTGTTAACCAAATGTATCCCTTTTTTTCCCTCTGGGTTCCTTTTTTGTTTTTTCTCGTTTGTTGTTGTTGTTGTTGTTGTTGTTCAGATTCTCAATATTATACGTTGCAGAGTTTTAATAAAACAATTACTCAACTCAGGCTTGCTGGATATGAAATGATTATAATCAACTCGACTCTACGCGCCTCGTTGGTTATTTATCACTTGATATTCAGCTCGTCCTCGTAGAAAAAAATTGTTAAATAACCCACCCATTAAATTTTGCGCGATTTTATTGGGTATTTTGGATCACGTGGTGCAAATCGGATGGCAGGTATCAGACAACATACCCCGTCCGCGTCGATATTTGTCTTCCGATATTTCGGTCGTGAAAAAAGACAACACAAAGCCTTTCTTTTAAAATTTCTTTAAATCTAATAACAGCTTAAATAAAGTAAACTCAACCAAAAAATGCAATAATTTACGCTATCCGCAATCGTCGTTAGATCACTTTTTTTAACATTTTCAAATTTCAACTGTGTATACGCGATATGAAGATTAATTGGAGGTTATAAAACAAATAAATCCCTTTCTGGGTTGCTGGTATATCGTAAGATAATGTTTTTAGTTGACTGATGGATTGTCCTTTTAATTTCACAGTCGACCTCGAAGCTTGGCTTCTCGGCCGACTCAGGGGCGGACCTAGGAGGTGGCAGAAGGTACTCACACACCCTAAGATGAGCTACGGCTTTCTAATCTAAAAAGAAGAGAGGGGGGAGGGGGGATGCATCCCTTCCTAAGAAGAAAAAAATAAAAGGAAAGATGCACCCCCTCCTAAGAAAAATCCTGCCACTGTTCATTTTTCGGACAATCTGTCAGCCGTGGAAATTATTCTCCGATACCAGCCGCCGATTGAGGGCTTTATTTACTTAACTCTTTGTCTTCCGGCTTACCAAATACCGACCGT
Source organism: Pachyseris speciosa (assembly GCA_016490735.1). Taxonomy (NCBI): domain Eukaryota; kingdom Metazoa; phylum Cnidaria; class Anthozoa; order Scleractinia; family Pachyseridae; genus Pachyseris; species Pachyseris speciosa. The sequence goes on along the minus strand of JAEMWC010000850.1, from coordinate 36,110 downwards.
ATGCGAACGATGGCATTGAAAACATGCAACTTTCCCAAATCCCGGACTTTGGTTGAAATGGACCACTGCCGTTGCCAAAAGGTCATTTTTGTAGACCTTATCACCCTGGAAACTGACCTAAACTCCCAATTTTCATTTAATATGACTGTTTATTCTCTTGCAAAACCAAAATCGCCCTCGGACAGCAGCAAAATTCACGCAACTTTGTCTTGAAGTCTTGGAAACAAAAATTCCTATTGAGGTTAAAAGTTTACATTGGCAGCAAACTTCGACTCCACTTCTTGCAATCTGTTCCACATTTTCCTGCTCACTTCTTTAGCGAGACCCCGATAACGCTATTTGATTTCTCTTGCTCTCACTGGTGTCATGTTCGCGTTTGTGACCCAAAGGAATTCTGGGACTTTCTTGGATAAGGAGCGAATGAGAGTCCGCCAATTCCCATTTCAGACATTTTTTAGAGCCGTGTCGAGTCGTCCGGTCCTGCTGACAAATATTGCACCGATTGCATTATTTGCAAGTCGAAACTCGTCAAAATTGCCATGCCAGGTCCCGGAATCCACTCACAAAAGGGCTAAAGACACAACTTCACTCCGTGAATTGCCATCACTCGCTCGAATACTTTGAGCGGCCCACCTCGTGTGAAATTGCTTCTTACCTCTGTTTTCTTTCAAAGAATTGATTCTACCCATCAACCCAGCTTTATGATGCCACGCAGGGGGCTTCTGAGGTGGAAAATGCCTTCAAAAACACACTTATAAAATCAAATACGTAACGAATTGTAGCTGCAGTGATCGCTTAGAAATAAACGACAGCTAGCGTGACGAGTGTGACAATAAAGGAAAGGCCTTTGGTGTTGTGGACCAGCAAATTCTCCGTGGTAACCCAATATATGGAATAGCCACGCCGATTTGACCCCCTACCCTCCGGAAATTGCAAAACCAAGTCGCCGGAGGACAAAGGGTTAAGTATCCCCCATTACGTACAGCAGTTATTGAAATATATGGAACACACAACAAAATTATCAAATTCCGATTGGTCGAAAGCACTATTTGTAAACCTAGATTAATTTCAATCCATTGCATTGGCGATCCACATTAAAGTTAAACAAAGGTAAACAAAGCTTACTCCTTACCTTCACAAGTTCTTCCATCACCTTGCAGGATAAACCCCGAATAACAGCTGCAAAGGAAGGTTCCATAGGTATTGCGGCAGGTCTGAACGCAGTTGTGAGTATTTAGCTGACACTCGTCGACATCTGGATGACAACAATATGAAAAAGGTCATGTGCTATGTTGCATGTACACTGTTAAAGGTATTTTTTTTCTAGGCGGGAAATGAGAAAAAATCATTTTACTCCTTATGACATTTGATTTGACATGTGAAAGGTGGACCTTAGCATCCACAAGTACAACTCTTATTGTAGACATTTTTGGCGAATATAAAAACCAGCTTTTTGCTGTGGTCTATTACAGAAAGAGTATAATTAAGAGCTCTGGATGTCCGTTCGGCGCATTTTACCTAAGATTTCTTGGCTTTGTGGAAAAATCATTTGACTCCTTATGAGATTTGATTTGACAAGTGAAAGGTGGACCTTAGCATCTACACATACAACTCCAATTGTAGACATTGTTGCGAATATATATAAAAAAAAAACTAGCTTTTTGCGCCGGTCTCTTACAGAAAGAGTATAAATAAGAGCTGTGCATGTCCGTTCGTGCCATTTCGCTTAAGATTTCTTGGCTTTGCCAACAGCCGTGACGAGATATCTTTTATCGTTTTCTTTCCCTCCGTACCCTATCCATTTGCACTTCTAACTTACTCGAACGCGGTTGCATTAGTCCATCTCTTATTCAACGAGAATACAAATACTTATCGTAAAATTAATAAAAAAAGATAAAAAATAAATAGATAGATAGATGAAGCAGATTATCAGAGAAGAGTTTCAGGAGTTAATGGCAGGTTCAGCTCCTAAACCTAATGCGTGTAGTCAGCGCCCTAACTATCGTGGTAACCAGAATTTTCAGTCAAGGGGTTTTCGCTCCCGTTTTGGCGATGCTTTTTGTTATAATTGTGGTAGGAAAGGGCACACGTATTATTTTTGTCGTTGAAAACCTGACCCGAGGGTGCCCCGTCGTGGCGGCGGTAGACAAAACTTTTATCAACCAAGGAATTAAAGTAACTCTAATTGGTAATCGAAGCAGGGAAACTGAAAAACGCCCCTGTCTCGTCGCTGAATGAACCCGTGGCGGGGGCGTCTAAAGTAGTAGGAAAAAGCAAAAGTTCGTTGGTAGGTGTTAGCCAAGCTGATAAATGTGCTTTCAGTGAAGTGCAGCCTACCGAGACTTCTTGCTTTTCTGGAAAAGGTTGAGTTCAAAGTGTTAATAGTGTGAATAATGTTCAAGTTTCGTCCGAACGAAGTCCGGAAGTTTCAAGTGTGTTTACGTCGTGTCAAAGTCGCGAGCAAAGAAATTGGGGCACTTGCCTCGAGAGTAATATTTTCATTATTTTATCGCTTATTTTTGCTGTTATTATTAGCCTCCTGGAGTTGTGTCGAGGGATTTTGTATTGTCTGGTTACGGATGTGAATCTTTTATCGTCTTGTCTGAACGAAAGTGATTGTTTTCATTCCGGTGTCCGGCTGGGAACTTGAGAGTAAAGAAACCGCATATTTTTAGTTTATTTGCTGCTGAAAAGGACCAATTTAGCCTTGATGGAGTTAGTGCTGATGTTGTTGATACTCTGGATGCTCGTGACGTTGTTTTTTCCGAAATTAAGTCAAGTGATGTCGTGCTTGTCAAGGTTGACGACAACAATTCACCTACGGGTTCTTGTGAAAATGATCGCGCTCCAAAGTTGACTAGTATGGCAGTTACAGAGGATGTTATTGATTATTGTTGTAGCCGTTCAACGGACACCAGTAGTAGTATAAGGGCTCACTTATCTGTGTGTTCATCAGTAGAATGTTCCCCAGGTTTAACCCAGACCAATCCGAAGCGGAGTTTGATGAAAGTGTTTCTTTTCCTTTTTCCATTGTTAGTTCTTTGTTGACTGTCAATGTTGAGGGTTATTATTTTCGTTGTTTAATGGATTCTGGAGCAGCAGTGACCGCGATTAGCGCCAGTGTATGGCAGAATTGTTTGCGTTATGCTTGTGGAAATTTGGACGAATCTGCCCCTGCAGGTGTGACTTCTGTAGATGGTCGCCGTTTAGTTTCTTTAGGGAAAGTCTTGGTGAAATTTGGTATCGGTTCTGGAGTTTTTCCTTTTGAAGCACACGTGATTGATGGTTTGACTTATGATGTGATTCTCGGCAGGGATTTTCTTCAAGAATTTGGTTTTAAAATTGATTTTGAAAACGGATTGTTAAAATGTGGTATTGAAGAGGACCCGTTATCTTTTAGTACTGGCCTGGATGGTGTTGGTCAAGAGGAAAATTTTGTTTGTTCTGTTAGTTTATGCTTCAAGAACATTTGTGATCCAACCTCAGTCAGAAATTTGTGTGTCCGCCGAATTGAATTCGTTTCCTCGTCAGGCTGGAATAGCTGGTATGGTCTTACCAAGGTCAGAACTGCATCATCGGTATTCTTTTTTTGGAGCTTCGGAGCTGGTTAAGGTTGCAGCAGATGGGTCTGTTCCTGTAAGAATGGTGAACCCTTCCCTTGAACCCGTTGAAATTTATCGTCGCACTAAATTGGCTGTTTTTGAGGAAGTGGATCAGAATATAGCAACTTTTGAGCTTTCAGCTACTGAACCTGAGGTGTCTACTTCTTCTCAAGGCTCTTATGAGTGTCAATTTGAACGGAATGATTATTCTCAGTTGCAAGATTTGTCTGATTCATTTTTTTCTGATGGTGACAAAGTTAAGTTTCAAGCTTTGTTAGTATAGTAGTTGGGGGTACGAGAACATTTTTGAAAAATGTTCTCAAACCAACCCAACTACTATACTACTCTCCATCGGATGGTACAATCTGGTGATCTCGTATTTTTGTAATCTATATGTTTGGTAAAATTTAGTGATTCCAACTTTTGATCTCGTATTTTGGTACATTTGATGATTCCACATTTTGATCTCGTATTTTGATACAATCTATATGTGTGGTACAATTTGGTGATATCATGTTATGATCTCATATTTTTAAAATGCATGACTTTCTCGGAAAAATCACCAAGCGTGACTTTCTCGGAAACACAGGAAGTCGATGATGTCATACAAATGAGTCATCACGAGACGGTCGTATGATCTCTGACCGGCACTGCTGTGCCGTGACGTCATGTTAAAGTAACATGAAAATAATATCTCAAATAATAGTATAGAATGAGTTGTAATTCAGTAATTCACAATGAATTAAAGAATATGGGGGAGTTGACATGTCCTTTTTGTGATCAGCAATTGGAAGAAGTTGTTAGTAGTGTGGTAGTGTCATGCTGTAGTAATCAGGAAATGTTTAACGATGATGGTAAAACTGTTTGTCTAAATTGTGGTTCCGTCCATGGTTATGATTATTGTAAAGAGTATGTTGACTTTTATGAGAATAAATATAAAATAAGAAGAAAATCTGTATATTATCGGAAGTACCATATTGAAAATGTGATGAATAGAATATGTTGTAAGAATGGATTTCAAATTTCTCTGAAAGATACTGGTAAAATATTGAAAATATTCGAAGAGATAGACACAGTTCTTCCTTTAGTGAATAAGGATCGGAAAAGAATGGTAAATATTGATTTCATTCTCAAAAAAATATTCACAATGATGAAATTGGATATTGGAGGTGATATTTTAATAACTAAATCCAAAAAAACATTAGTTGAATATGAAAAATATTGGCAAAAAATATTATCACTGATCAGAGACAAAATTAATCCTGTACTTCAGAAGTGAATTTTTTGTCGTATTCAATCAAAAAGTTGTCTATTATTGGACTGTTATCTACAACGTAATCATCAATATGCTTCATTGTGCTATGGATGATGGAAGGATCAAAATTTCCACCTCTCATTATATCTTTTATATTGTTCAGCAAATGTTGATAGCTTTGATAAGCATATGTACAATTTTGGATTTTGAGATCGAGGTTTTTATGCTTCATCCACCCTTGTATCAAAAGTGCTACTGTGCTGATGGCTACCAAACTAATACCACCAGTTGCCATGCTTGTGGCTAGACCCCCAGTTGCAAAGATGATAGACAATGAGTTCCCCAGTAATTTCCATTTTTTGAACCGTTTTACCGCCTGTTTGTGAGCCCAACACTTTCTGTGATATGTGTAGTAATAGGCTTTTAATTCCTTAATCTGGTCTTTTGTTAATTTACCTTAAATATGGTTTCAGTTGAATATGCTTTTTCGACGCTCTGTCATATATATATTTTATATATAATTCTCTTGGATACGCAATATATTAAACCGGAAATCTGGCCACATAATGGAGATCTTTTAATCCATTTTGGTGTAAGAATCTTGGGTATGACATATGTGTACCCTCGGTATAATGAATAATGGTCATAAAAACGACCAAAAGCATCATGCAAAATGCTATGCGAGTGTAATATGTCTAACGGACTGAAAATTGTTTCCAAGAACTGTGTAAGGCAGCCATTGCCAGGTCCGATTAGACCTATTTCGTTGTTATTTAGTTCGAGGACATCATTCACTGATATGAATACACCGAAATTTATATGGTACAGATATTGATATACTAAAGCTGACTTTAGTATGACATCATTAACGCTGTTGTGTTGTTGTTTAGTTTCTTTGAAGAAGTAGTTAACATGTTTGATCACTTCTTTTATCATATATGTATTGTTTGGATTGTACTATCTTGATTTGGTAAAAAATTGAACATACCCATATAATAATAGATTAGATGACACCACAAAAGTTCCTCTTAAATGCTTCCAACGAGGTTTGACCCAAGCGCAATCTATATAATACATTTGAAAATAGCAAAGACGTTTGTGGCGATTCCCTTAATAAAAACATTAATTTTATTTGATGAATCAATATGTATAATTGAGAAGTTGGTTTTATCAAAAATGTCATAATGATTATTGGATGTTGGGGAAGAAGAATAAGAATAATCATGGTTAACGATATTGTTATTGTTTTGGAGTGTTATACGAACAGTCTGTGGACCATTTGATGTACCAACATAATAAACCTTTAAACCAATTATAGCGGAAATGAAATTTTCAAGTGGATTCCACACAGGCGGAATAGAAAGTTTTGTAAAAGTTCTATTTGTTGAGTTTGATGCTAAACTATTTATTTCATGAGTCATCCCCCAAACTATTAAAGGGCGTCGAATAATTATTTTATTTGAGGTATTTTGAATTAAAAGATTATTACCATTATAAATGTCATGTCCGTTTAAGTTTAAATTCCCACCCATTTTTAGATCTTTAATTAGAAAGGTATTCATGTTAATGTTATTTAACATTGTAAGTTCCCCATTTTCTCCATCAAATAGTTGATTATTGCCGTCTTTTACCAGTTGCCCATTTAAATCAAAAGGTCCACCCAATTTTGCTTCTTTAATTAGAAAGGTATTCATGTTAATGTTATTTAACATTGTTAATTCACCATTTTCACCATCAAATAGTTGATTATTGCCGTTTTTTACCAGTTGCCTATTTAAATCAAGATCCCCACCTAACTTTGGTTTAAACAAATTATGCCCATTTAAATCCAAATCAACTTGCATTTTCATTTTTCCGTCTTGCGCAACAACATTTTGGTCAAACACAGTGAAGGGAACTTTTGACACGGTGCCATTCAAACCATAAACAACAATATACCCAGTGGGGTTGGTAAACGCAGTTTTTCCATGCAGATCAAGGTAAAGGTATTCTCTTTGACCCGCCTGTCGTTTTTGAAAGTGCAGCACTGTTTTGACACATGCAGCAATGGTTGAAGTCGCTTGAAATGTTTTCGAGGTTTTTGTGCCAAATGACAGCGTGTCGGCAGATGCATAAACACTGACACTCCGCATTTCCGGAGGGAAAAACTCCACAACAAGGGTATAAAAACCTATTGGAAGTCTGAAAAGATTGAAACCAATTCTGCTACGATATTGTTCAGTTCCATCTTTGTCATCAATGAGCGTAAAATTGTACGCGTTTCTGTTTATTTGGTGAGGAGAGGCTGAAAAGCTTGTAATGGAATGCACAGTTATGTTATTCTCAAAAGAAGATTCGTTAACGTTTTCCATGAGATAATCAAAAGGGTTTTCTTGCGGGCCTGTCCCTAAAGCTTCCACATGGGTTGCGTCGACATATTTTTTTTTTGCTCCACTGGTTGGATCCACAGGGTCTTTTAAGTTTGCGAGCGTGTTGTTGTGCATGTCAATGTCACCAGCCATTTGACCCCCAGCAAGTTTCAAAATATTATTGTTCAAATATTTTCTATTTACAGCTGAATAACCGAATCTTGGGTTATCTGGTATGCCAAATAGTTCATTTCCATTCATGCTGACAGGTGCAAAAATTACACCACCTGTGTTTTTATTAAGGAAATCAGCTGTTTTATTATCAACATAACTTTTGTTTACAGCGTCTTGTGGGTTTGAGGGGTTATCCTGTAGGTTGAGAATTTTGTTTAATTTCATGTCAATATTCCCACCATTTTCAATTTCATAAGCTGGGTCATGGACAAAGTAAGACAAATTGGTATGAAAGCCAAAGGCTCCATAAACAATTATATGTGTTTTGGTGTTAGACGCAGGAGCTGTGCTGGAACGTTCCACCTCAATTGCCGCTTGGCCGCCGCCTGTTTTTTCAATTTGGAAAAGCTTTTTCATGTAACCATCAACGTGAGGGGTTTTAAGAAAAGGTTTTTGAAACTGCTGGCCCACGTTGCGCATATTTATAGTTTTAACTGATAAATCAATTGTTGCATTTTGAGGGTTTGAGGGTGAGTAAAACTCAACAACAAAAGTGTACTGACTGTTACTCAAAGATGAAATATTAAAACGAATTTTGGATGTGAAGCTACCACTATTTTTAACATTGAAAGACAATGATGACTTGTTTATGTGATATGGTGATTTATCAAAATTCTCAATTTGAAGGTTTTCCACACTTTGAACCGCAGAAGACTTGGATATGTCTTTTAACAAAAAGGCAAATGGGTTGCGTTGAGAACCAGATGCTAAAAAAACAAGGTCATCAACATACCCCTTTGTTGCTGTATCAGAATTAACAGTTGGTGTTGCTACATTAGTCAATTTTTTGTTTTCTATATCATAATTCCCATTTTGTGTCAATATAAATCCATTTCCATTATCACCTTTATTACCTTTTGGACCAATTAGACCTGTATCACCTTTATCACCTTTATCACCTTTATCACCTTTATCACCTTTTGGACCAATTAGACCTGTATTACCTTTATCACCTTTATCACCTTTATCACCTTTTGGACCAATTGGACCAGCTGGACCTCTGTTACCAGTTCCTGTATTGTCCTGTATTGATTTGGTAAATAGTTGAATATACCCATATAATATTAGATTATATAACATCATAAAAGTTTCTCTTAACAGTTTTAATTGGCTTGTCAATATGGTTTTTAGTCTAATGTTATCGGATCATGGTCAATATTGTACCAATTCTTACATAATACGTGATGGTGTAGTTTGATATCACGATCCAATATGACTGTTTCTTTATAAAGTACAAAACAAGCAATTGAACCTTTTAAGCCTGCAATACCATTGGGGTTTATGTCTCCAAACGTCATTTGATTTGATCCCGATGATGTTATTGCGGTAAAATTGCATAGTTTCTTACCGTTGCACCAAACACTAGAATTGTTTGCTCCTCCAGGTACGTTCCAATGAACAGATAAGCAACACCATTTATTTAATTCACCAGGATTAGCTTTTGTTTGAAATGGTGCTGTGGGTTGTATCACTACATTTTCCCAAGTTGTAACAGAGTTTGCTCCTACAACTAGTGGTGTGTTACCAGTGCCAGTGATAATTAAATCCCGAGATGGTCCAAAGCCAACAGCTTTATCATAACCTCCATTGTCATGACCGAATAGACCTGATTTAATCCATTGACTTCCTGATATCGAGTTCAATTTATAAACAATAAAAATATTGACAATGTCCTGACCGCCACTTCTCACATTTAAATTGATATCACTTATCATCCTTTGACTGCCATCGAAATTGAGATAATACCTGTTATTATTTTTGTTTGCTTTAGTGCATAATGTAGGTTGATTAGCTAAGGTTGTTTGTTGAGCATGATTTTCATACAATGTTTGATCATAAAGTTTAGACACTTTTCTTGTTGAAGAGTCCGCAACAACTTCTGATGGAATACCACGATCTATTTTGTATAATGCTGTCCCATATTTCGTATAGTATTCCCAGAGAAGGGTCTCGGATGTTTGGTTATATGCATATGATATCAAGTGTGTTAGAACTGAACTGTCTACATAACCCTTTGTGCTAACATCATTTGAATTAATTGGTTGTGCATTGTCTGTTACTCTGTATAAGCCACCCATACTGATATTTCCATTCATTGACTGCGTACCATCTCGTAGAAGTGTATCTCCTATATTACTTTTTGATGCTAATTGTGTGTCTATATAACTCCTATTTACAAGATCTGCTGGTTGGTTTCCTATCCCATGAGCAGTAATGATAAAACCTCCCATGTCTAGATTACCATTCATATTGACAGACCCATCTCTTTTAAGCAAATTAGGGATTTGGTTGTTGATTTGGGTTATACTACCTTTGGTAGTAGTATCTTTTTGGTCAACGTATGACTTTGTAGCCGCGTCATTGTTTGATTGTGGGTGTCCAACATTAGTCAATTTTTTGTTTTCGATATCATGATTCCCATCTTGTGTCAATTTAAATCCATTTCCATTATCACCTTTATCACCTTTTGGACCTTTGTTACCTGTTCTTATATCATTTTGATTTTGTGAATGATTGAATATACCCATATAATAATAGATTATATAACACCATAAAAGTTTCTCTTCACAGTTTTCATTGGCTTGTCAATATAACAGAAAGAATATGGGTTTTTAGTTGCTTCAATATACTTATGCTTATCGATTCCAAGTTCTTTGGATATAAAGTTTCTCTCTCTTGTAGATGGAAAATCGTAAAGGCAGAAGTGGCTACAATTAAGCCTAACAGATTTTGGACATCCATAGAATGACTGTTAGGTACAGTACTGAACAATTTTTATGACGACCTTGAATAAAATAGCTGATGATTTGATCTTGTTTTTTATCCGTCACGAAATCATCGAACACAACCAGTCGCTGCAATTCAGTGTCCTGAATTTGTTCAACAGGTAAAATTTCATCTTGACTACAAATTAAAACGGGGTAACCAACTTGTTTGCTTATTTTATCCATCTCTTGCTGTAAATATTGATATTTATCTTGATCCAAGTTTTTGGCGTATAGATGTATTTGATCATAATAGACTAACGGTTCCATAATCAAATGCAAAAATAATGTTGTCTTTCCGGATCCAGAATTTCCAGCCAATAACATTCTAAATGTATCTTTCGGCATATATGGATACAACTGTCTGAAAGACTTGTTTGAATTCTGAAAAATGTCATAATTTGAAGTTTCCATATGTTAACAGTTTAGATTAGATTTTATCCAATGTACTTGTATGGATATAGAGCGTATGAAAAGGCTTCTTCAAAGTGGAATTGAAGCTGGAAATAGGACGAGAGAAGTTCGTGAGGTTATCAAGACTTATGAAAACAGAAAACTGGATGCATATGATGAAACATTAGAATTACTAAAACCCTCTATTGATGCTCAGAAGAGTGTGAAAGAAAGTGTCGACAAAAAACAGGATGAAGTTATTGAACAGTTGAAAAAGAATCAAAAAGCATCGACAAGTGGATTTGAAGATCTTATGCTTTTAAACACATTACCTGCATCGGAACCCACGGAAACAACAAAATTACCAATTGATTATAAACCAGAAATGATGTCTGATACAAAATCACCTCATAAGTCAAATATTGATAAGGGTTTTTCACTTGAGGAGGTTCAAAAATTAATGAAATATAATTTATCTCCTCCATCACAAATACTCGATCAACATATGAATGGAACAATAAATATTAATGACTATGATGCAAAAATTGGTAAATTAAACAAAGAACTTGGAGGTAAAAAAGGAGTACTATCAAAAACCAAAAAGGATAGGGATAATAATAAAGGAAAAATATATGAATTAACTCAAGACATCAAATTACTACAAAAGTACCGAAAAAGAATTGATCTTATTGAAGAAGGCTCAAAAACTCTCGGTGAAGGTATTAGAAAGAGAAAAAGACAATATGGAGCAGGTGTTGTTCATTATAATAATATTGGTGACTTGCTTTCACGACTCCAGTTACTTGGTGGGTCTATTTTTGCTGGTAATAATAGTGCAGATGACAGAGATGAGTTTGTAAATATATTGCATGTATTAAGCAGACTGGGTATTGTTTCAAACAAGGAGCTCAATAAAATAATAACCAAATATCTAATGTAATATTATATGACAGAAATTTCATTACGATTCAACAGTAAAAACAGAGACAAAATTGGTGTCAGTCAGAGTCACGATTTCACAAAAAGATTTAATACTCCTATCATATTATCGAATGATATGAAATATGAAATCGCAGTCAAGACTATCAATATGACATACAGTTGGTATAACATTAGAGAATCTTTTGGGAATAATCAATTGAAATATAGCCATGACAAAGGTGCAAACTGGGAAACAATAACATTCGTTGACGGGATGTATTCATACGACGATATCAATAGTTACATTCATGAATATATGAGAAAAATGAACATATATTGAATCCATCTGAAACAGACGAATCAAAATTCGAGTATGGTATCAATATGTTTTTTGTTTTATCAACATATCGTATTTTGATCAAACTTGATGAAAACTATCGAGTGGATCTGAGATATTTTGAATTCAGAAAACTTATCGGTTTCGATTCAAAAATAGTTTCAGCCACAGAGTATGGAACAATCTTGCCAGATATAACACGCGGAGTAGATGAAATTTATATTAATTGTGATAAGGTGACAGATAGCATCGTTGATGGAAATTCCACAAGTATTATTGCAGTTATTCCAGTCACAGAACTTGTCAGAAGTTTACCTTTCACTTACAAACCTCGTTTTCTTTCATGGAATCCTGTATCAACACATACAATCAGCTCAATACATTTTTATGTTACTGATTCTTCCGGAGCTCCAATTGATTTAAATGGGATAGATTGGTATATTGAGATATTCTTGAAAGGGATGGAATTATAAAACCTAATAGTATATGAAACGGTTTGAATATAATAAATATGAAAAACATGGTGAAAGTGTCATGACCAACGTTATTAAAACAGTTGAAAAAAAAGCAACTGAAAATATGGTGACAAAATAATAGAATTATTGAGAAAGAGAAATAGTGGGAGTGTGAGTGGGAGTGAGAAAAAAAAAAGAGAGGTAGACCTCGTAAAATAAAGTAATAACTTTTATCTAACACAATAGTATATGTCAAACTATAGAGAATCGAAATATATCGAACGATAGGAAGATGTGGTCTTTGAACTAGAGACAGCATTAAACACTGTTGTTGCAAATAATGCTCATCAGAAGAAAACAGGCTACCGTTTCGTTGTTGATAACAGTGGAGAGACTACACCATTTGATTGGTTCAATGCCCGTTTAGGTGTTGATTTCGTTGTCAAAAAGCTTGCAGATGGAGCTGCTATAGCTGCTAATGATAGAAACGGTATCGTTAATTCAGTTTACGCTGTAATTAACACCATAAACGTAAAAATAAACGGAATCGATGTTTATGAATGCCGAGATGCTAACCATGCTACAAATATCAAGTCTTTGCTTGAGTATTCACAAGGTTACGCTTCAAGTCAAGGAACAAATGAGTTCTTCTATCTTGACACCAACAGACATGCTGAAGACAGAGTGGCTCAAGCTAATTATAACAAAGGATTCGCATCTCGTAAATCGTTGTTGAATGGCGCAAATGGTTCTGCAAATGAAGAATTATCATTGAATAGATACGGATTTTTCAAGAGCCTTATGGGTGAACTTTTGCCCAACTCTAAAATTGAGTTGAACATACCACTTGAAAGTGATGATAATTTAATTTGGCAGGCTGCTGATAATTGTCGTGTGGTACTCACCAAATTTCAGCTAATTGTTCCTCGTATTGTTTTCAATGCTGATGGAAAATCACTATACATGAGCAAATATCTTGACACCAGAAAGTGGACTTATCTGAGAGAAATGGTTGAGAGAGGTAATTCAACAAGACAACAGACTGCTAATTTCCGTATTACAACTGGAATAAACATCGGGTAGAATGGCCGGACATCATTACTTATTCATGAGCACTGAAGCGGCAACATTTGAATGCGAATGCACTTTGAATAGCCGAGAATAAGAGAGAAACGGCCCTAATTTGCCTGCAGGGCATTAATAATACTCGCTCTTTTGACTTTCCCAAGTCGTATATAATGTTTTAAACAACGGGTTTTTCAAGAGGAAAGCTATATCTACAATTGTAGCCAAAAATTGTGAAGTTTTATGAAGTTTTCGCACTAGCTTCCTGCGTTTGAAAGTTGGGAAAAAACGGCCTTTTCAGTGGGGACATGTTCCTGGCACGAAGTTAAGAGCAATTTTTTAAGCAAGTGAGACTGGCTTCTAAAAAGTAAACAACGGCAAATAAAAGTTTGATGTTTTTCTGAACTGATCCCGTCTTTACTTTTTAAATCAGCTTGAAATAACTACTAGCTAGTTGACATTTAAAATTGCTAGTTGGAGTTGCGTTCAAATATGGCGCGTCTTTGCTTAGTGATCCATTGTTCGAAGGACACGACTGCATAGCAATGGCTGTCAAGAAATTACCGCATCTTTTCAGAAAATCACTCAGTCGTTAAATGCGAATCATAGATCAGTAGCCCGCCAACTTTGAAACTCACAATCTTTCGGCTCCCAGGTGTTTTGGCTGGCACAGTATCCATACCATTTAACCATGTAGCAAGGTCTGCCGTTAAGAATCTTTTTGGCCATGATGCGCTCAGCTTCGAAGGTGCCAAGAACTTCAGGTTTTCTTTCACATTTACGGCCACGGGGAATCGAAGGCGTGTCAATGGACTTCTAAAATCCTTGAGGCGGGCGAGAACGTTTCTCCATGGTCTTTTCGTGTCACTCTCAGCTAGAACTGTTTATACTGTATCTGTAGGTTGCCATGGACTTTATAATGACAAATCCTGGAACAAAGGAAGGCCGCAGGATCGAAAAGCGCCAATGGCGTTCAATGTAGACCAGACCACCCAAATTAGCATACCCGAACAAAAGTCATCTTGTTGTTCTTAAACTCGGTGTCATAGCTTGCAACTTTTTCACGTTTCTTAGCAAAATGTTCTAGTTAAAGCTTCTCTTTTTTTCGCAACAAAGAAAAGGCACGCGCGCGCTAGCTTTTTCGATCATAAGCTACTCAATATTCAGGCGAAACAAGTCTATTCACTTTATTTAAAAATCGACATTTAAGTTTTCGTAGGTTCGAATGCCTGTAAAGACACCACATTTGTTGCCGTAGGTTTGGCGGTGGATAAAACTGGCCCTGTTTACAAATAGTGCGAAGCATGCCAAACGGCTTTTAAAAATTTCGATCCTGTTATAATATTGAACGTTAATACACTTGCTGCCGGTGCGCACTTATTCAGCCATACTGTAAATGTGCGACATTAGGAAACAATAGAATGAACAAAAGCTCATGTGGCCTTTGTCTTTAAGCTCCGCCCTGACAAGTTGATGAGCTAAGCGGTACTCCCAACGGAGCACAGCGCGCGTAGATTTGAACCAATGAGAGTCACTCAGTTTACGCTTCACCGCTAATATTACAGATCTATAATTTTTGCCGTACAGTAAGTAAATGTCCCCAAAACAATAGGCATTCTGCGCGATGACAAACCTAGACATGTTTTTGTTTTCATTATCAACGATGCCAATGATTCGTCTCAGACAGCTAACAAATTTCTTTATAATACATTTTCAGTTGCAAATGACCGAACAATGACAGATTGTTATCTCGAAGTTGGTAATGGAAATGATTATCCAGAGGTTCATTATAAACCATCAACAGAACCATCAAGAGTATTCAGAGATGTTTTGAAATACGTTCAAGCAGTCAACGACTTCAGTGATAGCACCTTACTTAACAGAGATAACTTCGGTTCAATATTCCCTTTCATTTATTTTGATTTGACGAAACAAAAACAGGACATAAAAGATGGGATGACAAAACTGACTTTCAAATACACTTTGAGTGCGGGAACAAACGCTGATTACAGTGTGTATGCACTAGTCCTCTATGAACAGGACATTGAGATGAGAAAGACAGATGGTAAAATTGTTTTGAGATCTATGTAATTCTATCTTATTAAATATTAAACAATAAAATAATTAAAAAAATAATTAAATAAATAATTAAATAAATAATTAAATAAATAATCAAATTAATAATTAAATGAAAAATCAATGTTTATACTAAAATTGTATTTAATATAAATATATAATATATGACTACTTATCATCCTCATGGAGCGAAACTTTCACAAGGTCAGAAAGAAAAACTAGCAAAAGCCATAAAATCAAATTCAGCTGTAACATTGAGGTTATCGCATAGTGAATTATTAGGCAATGATCAACTCATGTTGACTAAAAGACAAATCAAAAAACTGATGAAATCAAAAAGATCAGGCAAAGGTTCAGATATTTCTATATCAAAAACTCAAATCAGAAAAGCTGTTGTACATGGAGGTTCTCTTTGGACAAGTCTTTTTTCACTTGGAACAAAACTATTGCCATATGCAACTACAGCTGTATCAAAAGCAGCTCCAGCATTGGCTACAGGTGCTCTTTCTTCATTAGCAAGTCTCGGTGTTGATAAATTATTTGGAAAGAAACAAAATGGAGGTTTTCTTATTCCACAAGACAAAATTAATATGTTAATAGCTTACAAGAATATGTTGACACAGAAGCAGAAAAAAGATATTATCAATGCGATGCAGTCCGGTGGACAACTTGTTATCAAACCAACAAAAACTCAGTCTGGTGGTTTTCTTGGAACACTTTTAGCAAGTATTGGAATTCCTCTGCTTATGAAAGCCTTGACTGGAAAAGGTTTGCATGTTGAAAAAAGTCGTCCTAGACGGTCATTACCAGTTCACGTTCCAGATTCCATCACAAAAAATAAAAGTGGTGGAAAACATGATTTGATTCCATGGATGTCACCCCCAGTTGTTGGTACATGGGATAACCCAATCGGTTTTGGAATGAAAAAAAAAAAGAACTTCAAAAAAGACCTCAGGAAAAGGACTTCTATTAGGAAAAAACAGTCCATTCAATTCAATCCCAATACTAGGAACAATTCTTTAAAATTCATAAATAAACCATTATCCAACTTCGATTTGTTAGATTGGGTGAAAAATTTAAAGATTAAACATTTTAGAGGTGTTTTTAGTCGGGATGCTTTGCCAAGACAAATCAAAAACAAAGAATGTGGAATAGTCAATCTTGACAGTCGGATTGGACCTGGCACTCATTGGGTATGTTATCGGAATATGGACACATACTGTGAATACTTCGACTCTTTTGGTTTGATGATGCCAACAGAAGTTCAAATATATATGGCTACAAGCGGTAAACAACTTGAATACTCTGGTGATGAGATACAAGAAAGGGATTCAGTCTTGTGTGGATATTGGTGTTTGTACTATCTTCTGGAGAGACAAAAAGGCAGATCGATTCTGGATACAATACACAATTCCAAATTCAGTTCAACAGATGCGAATGTCAATCACAGATTCATCATAGACTACTTTGAAAATATCTAACTCACTTGTATATATGTCTAAACTTTTTGAAATCAATGTAAAACTATCTGAAAGACAAAGACAGAAAATAATTCATGCTAGCAATAATTGTAAAACAATTTTGTTAAGAATTTCAAGGAACTCTCTTTTTGGTAATGACGTTTTATTTGTATTAGAAGGAACTAAATTAAAACTTGAAAGTGAAAGATTATCAAAAAGGAGAGGAATGGATATCAAAATATTTCCACAAAATGATATTGAAGAAAGAAATGGTGAATTATATTTAATTCATTGAAAATATCTAACTAATATATATAATGGTAAAATCATATTGTGTTAAACAGAAGAAAGTAACTGAATGTGTGCCAGGAAGTGAAAGATATGAAAAGACAAAAAATGGTCGAACAATGCTGAAATGTACTTGTGCTGAATGTGGGATAACAAAGACTAAATTCGTCAAGAGACTGGGAAACGGATTGGCCCGTCTGAAGGGGCGGGCATTTTAACAACTGGATTAGATCTGGCAGGAATGGCAATGAAGGATGTAATTCTTCCACAGGCTTGGAAAGCTGGCAGATATTACGCTTCTGAAGCTCTCAGAAATCCTAAAAATCAACAATATTTAATTAATAAAGGTATTGATTTAGCAAAGCCTGCAATTTCAAAAGTAGCTCAAGAAGCATTATTCGATTTAAGTACGAAAATACGTCCAAAGCGTGCTGACAAGAGACAAACTCATAAAACAGATATTAAGGGCATTGATTATACACGTGGTGGTTCACTAAATTCATTAATTGGTGATATCATGTATGCAAAGCCTGAAGATATTCAAAAATGGGTTAACTATATCAATAAAAAAGGCGGAGCAATTGATGTAAATAAGTTATTAAAGAGTGGTGTTGCAGAGTCTCCATGGCAAGTAGATCACAAAAAAGGAATTCAATTATTGACAGATCCCAATCTGTTTAAATTTCCTAATCCGAGTGAGATAAAAGATGCAAAAGAAAGAGTTAAAGTGTATAAACAGTTGTATGAGACTGCAAAGAAAAATGGATATAAAAAGAGTTATAATAATTTTATACTTGAAAGCGGTTTTGGATCCAAGCCCACATTCACAATTCCTACATTTGGAAAAGGTTGGGGAGATAAAGTCTTTGATACAAGATTTATTAAACATGGGGTTTTAATTCCAAAGCCATTCACTAATCCTAAATTTATGAGTGCATTTGGAAAAGCGATTAAGGGAAAAGATAACAAAGGTTGAACTTCTTATGGACAAATAATTGCTGACACAGCAAAAAATTATTATGGAGGTGCAATAGACATTCACAAAGTAATTGGCAAACTACCAAAACCAAAAAGTGGATGGACTCCTGGGAATTATAAGTACTTGGGGCCTTATAATCCACTCGATCAACAATTAGAATATGATAAAAACACTGGTGAGGTGATGAAATGGAATGTAAAACCTTATAACAAGGTGGATGAAATAGCAGCTTACCATGATATTTGTTATGATATGGGGAAGAATAAAGGAGACTGCGACAAAAAGATGGTCGAGTCACTTGATCAAATACCATACGGTGAGATGCCAAAATGGGGACAAACAGCGAGATTCTTAATAAACACAAAACAGAAACTAGGTCTCGGAGTTCCAAAAAACGGAAAAAGCCGTCGAGTGAAGAAAACTGGCAAGAAAAATTAGCAGATGAGTTACATGCACCCATAAAACGCAATTTCACTCGGCGGCGTGTAATCACAAATCATATTGATGAAATATGGGCAAGTGATCTAGTTGAAATGCAACAGTTTAGTAAATGGAATAAAGGTTATCGATATCTTCTTATGGTTATTGATGTCTTCAGCAAATATGGTTGGATTGTCCCATTGAAGGATAAGAAAGGTGAAAGTGTTACAATAGCATTTAAATCAATATTCAAGGAAGGTAGAAGACAACAGTATTTATGGGTTGATAAGGGTAAAGAGTTCTATAACAAACATGTGAAAGACCTATTAGAAAAAAATGGAATACATATGTACTCAACTGAGAATGAAGAGAAGTCATCAGTAGTTGAAAGATGGAATAGGACAATTAAATCCAAAATGTGGAAACAGTTCACAGTTCAAGGTAATACAATCTATCTCGATATGCTCCCAAAACTAGTAAAACAGTACAACAACACAAAACATTCAAGCATAAAGATGACACCTACAGAAGCTAGTAAAAAGAGGAATGAAGGAACTGTTTACTTTAATCTATATGGTGATATGGAGCCATTATCAGCTAAACCAAAATTCAAGGTTGGTGACAAGGTACGAATATCTAAGTATAAACGGAATGTGTTCGACAAGGGCTATACACCAAATTGGACAGAAGAAGTGTTCACAGTTGATAAGATCCAATACACTAATCCAATAACATACAAACTAAAAGATCTCAGAGGTGAAGATATTCCAGGGAGTTTTTATGAACCTGAGTTGTTAAAGGCTAAACAAGAGGTATTTAGAATTGATAAAGTCATTCGGAGAGATTACAAGAAGAAACAAGCTTTGGTGAGGTGGAAGGGATATAGTGATGACTTTAACAGTTGGATACCGTTCAAGAACTTACAATAATCCAGTAATATATTATATGATAGTGACTGGTGATGATTTTGATTCATTAAGAATGAGAGCTCGAGATAAATATGGAGCAAAAGACCTTGATTATTCAGATCGTAAGAACAAAAAATACATGGTTACCCTGAAAAATGGTAATAAAATCCATTTTGGGGATGTGAGATATGATGATTTTTTGACACATCAAGACTTGGAAAGACGTACACAATACCGAAAAAGAGCTTCCAAGATAAAAGATAAACAAGGTAAACTAACGTATAAAGATAAAAATTCTGCAAACTTCTGGAGTTATCACCTTCTATGGTGAACTAGTTAAATATTATCTAACATATATTATATCAAACGATACAGTATATACTGTTTATTTGCTATTATGTAGCCAAAAATATGATTGTTTCTGGCTATTTACATTTATTGTTGTGATATTGTCTATTACTATTTTTCATCAATTTGTCACATCTTTGACATTTGTATTCTTTATTTATCCATTTCATCATAGCTTGTGTATGGCTTATCTTCTTTTCTTCTTCAGACATTTTTGGACGTTTTCTTGATGATTTCTTGCAATTCTGTTTCTTTGTAACAAGCTGTAAATTACATAAGCGATTATCTTCCTTGTTATTATTGATGTGATCAATCACTTTTCCTTCTGGTATGAGACCGTTGTGACATTCCCAAACAAATCGATGGACATAATACATTTTTTGACCCACTTGGCCATATATCCTCACACCACATAATAAATAACCAGATTTATTTTTGACTACTTTCATTGGTACTTTTTTGACAATACTTATAAAATTTCCATCTTCATCAGAAGCATATAAGTCGTAAATTGGGTTAATATAATAAACGCATTTCTTTATTTCAATCTTACTCATATATATATAGTTTTATATAATAATAATTATTTAAGTAATTTTTGTGTGCAATTATTTAAAACCTATTTAAAAATAAAATATTATATTATACTATTATATGGATAAAAGAATTCTCGAAAAACTAAGCAAATCTCAGCTCATCGAATTGCTATTAAAGCAACAGAATAAGAAGCCTAAAATCATTGTTGTAGATGATACCAAACCAGTGCCGAAGCCAAGGACTGTGAAACCGGTACCAGCACCTCGAACTAGAGTAAAACAGATGGTTCAAGATTATGAGAAAAAAATAATTCTCCCACCTGTTCCAGCACCAAGAACCAAAAAACCAGTCCCAGTACCAAGGACCAAGATAGAGCAAGTTGACAAAGCTCTGAAAGGCTACACAAAGTCTTTTGAAGTTAGTGTGAAAAATGACAAAGACCCACTAGCGCAACTATATGATACAAGAAAAGCAATCGAAATACATATCAAAAAATTATTCAACGAAATGAAAGGTCTGAAATTTGTCGAAACACTCAAATTGACATTAGAAAAAATATCAGATGGAAAAACAGAGTATAAGACTGCATATTTCAACAGTCCAGCTCAAACAATTATAAATGATCTAGAAATTGCTGAATCATCAGAATTATCAAAACAGCAATATTGAATAAAATAGCTAAATGGGTATCTGAAGGTTCTGGTTGGACCATTGAATCTGTTGACAATCATTATCTCAATATAGTAAAATACGAACCAATGAAAGGTTCCTCATATATTAAACTACCACAAGAACTCAGAAACAGTGCAAAGGGTTTGATTAATATGAAAAATGAGGATAATGAATGCTTCAGATGGTGTCATATCAGACATTTGAATCCACAAGACAAAAACCCACAAAGAATCAAAAAAGTTGACAAACAATTTATTGAAAAATTGGATTATTCGGGGATTGAATTCCCAATAACAACAAAACAATATAACAAGATTGAAAAACAAAATGAGATCAATATCAATGTTTTCGGTTATGAGGACAAAAAACCATATCCAATTTATGTCTCAAAAGAAAAATATGCAAACTGTATGAATCTGCTTCTGATAGCTGAAAATGAAAAAAGCACTATGTACTCATCAGAGATTTCAACAATTTAATGTACAATCAAACAAAACACAAAGAAAGAAAACATTTCTGCATGCATTGTCTTCAATGCTTCAGCTCTGAAAGAGTATTAACTAATCACAAAGAAAACTTTATACAAGTCAATGGCACACAAGCAATAAAAATGCCAGACAAAAATAACAACACACTAAAATTCAACAACTTCCATAAACAACTGCCAGTGCCTTTTGTAATATATGCTGACTTTGAGGCTATAACAGAAAAGATATCAGGTTGTCAACCAAATAATGATGTATCATATACTGAAGCATACCAGAAGCACACAGACTGTGGATATGGCTATAAGATTGTTTGTTGTTATGATGATAAATACAGCAAACCTGTGACAATATACAGAGGTGAGAAAGCTGTGTACAAATTCATGGAAAAAATGTTAGAAGAAGTCAAATATTGCAAACAAATTATGAAAAAGGAATTCAACAAACCATTAAAAATGACAAAAGATGATGATGAGGAATTCCTAAAAGCCAAAGAATGCCACATTTGCAATAAAAAATACATTGATAAAGATATTAGAGTCCGAGACCATTGCCATATTACTGGTAAATACAGAGGCTCAGCCCATCAAGAATTATTATTATTATTATTATGATAGTTTGCAGTTTATGAGCTCTAGTTTGGAACAACTTGTGAGTAATCTACCAAGAGAATCATTAAAGTACACATCTCAAAAGTTCAAGGGTAATGATATTGAGTTGATGGCACAAAAGGGGGTCTACCCTTATGATTATATGGATAGTTTTGATAAATTCAATAAAAAGCTGCCATCAAAAGAAGAATTTTACAGTGTATTAAATGATGAACATATAAGTGATGAAGACTATACGCATGCCCAGAATGTGTGGAATACATTCTCTCTCAAAAATATGGGTGAGTATCATGATCTGTATCTTAAATCAGACATCCTTCTGTTGGCTGATGTATTTGAAAACTTCAGGAAAACATGCCTTGAATACTACAAACTGGACCCGTGTCATTATTTCACTAGCCCTGGGCTATCTTGGGATGCTATGTTGAAAATGACTAACATAAAACTAGAATTGATGACTGATATAGATATGTTCCAGTTCATTGAAAAGGGTCTGCGTGGTGGTATTAGCTATATAGCCAATCGTTATGGTAAAGCAAACAATAAATACATGAAAGAATACAATGAGAAGGCGCCCTCAAAGTATATCATGTATCTTGATGCAAACAATCTGTATGGTTGGGCAATGAGTCAATACCTTCCAACAGGTGGATTCAGATGGATGACTGAAAAGCAGATCAATAAGTTGAATCTAGCCAAGTATAAAGAAGATAGTGCAAAGCGTTTGATTCTTGAAGTTGACCTGGAATACTCAAAAGAGTTACACAATCTTCATAATGATTACCCACTTGGACCAGAAAAGGTTAAAGTAACTGAAGACATGCTATCAGATTATTGCAAAAGCATTGCTGAGAAATACAATATATCAACTGGTTTGGTACATAAACTGATACCAACACTAAACAACAAAGAAAGGTATGTACTACACTACAGGAACCTTCAATTATATACAGATCTCGGCTTGAAAATAACTAAAGTTCATCGAGTGTTAGAATTCAATCAAACCCCTTGGCTTAAGCAGTATATTGATTTCAATACACAGAAAAGAACTAATGCCAAAAACGCTTTTGAAAAAGACTTTTTCAAGTTGATGAATAACAGTGTATTTGGTAAAACAATGGAGAATCTCAGAAAGAGAGTAGATGTCAGATTGGTAACTGATGAAAAGAAACTATTGAAATTAGCCAGTAAACCAACTTATGTTAGCAGTAAGATCTTCAATGAGAATCTGGTAGCTGTGCATAAGATCAAAGAAACACTAACCTTAAACAGGCCGGCATATGTGGGTATGTGCATTCTAGATCTCAGATCTAAGACACTAATGTATGATTTTCATTATAACTACATCAAACAGAAGTATGGTAATAAGGCTAAGTTGCTATTCACTGATACAGACTCTTTAACCTATGAAATCGAAACAGAAGATGTTTATAGGGATTTCTGGAAAGATCAAAATAAATTCGACAACAGTGACTACCCAGAACACTCTCCATATTTCGATAAGACAAATAAAAAAGTAATCGGAAAATTCAAAGATGAAGCTGCAGGAGTTCCAATTTGTGAATTTATCGGTCTAAGATCAAAAATGTATAGCTATATAAAAGACAACCAAAAATTAGGAAAAACAGCCAAAGGAATCAAAAAGAACATAATCAAAAAGAAAATTCAACATGAAAACTATAAAGATGTTCTATTAAATAATAAACAAATGTATCATAAGATGAAAACAATTCGAAGCAATAACCATCAACTTGGAAGCTATGAGCTTAATAAAGTGTCATTATCTTGCTTCGATGACAAGCGGTATATTCACAATGATGGTGTTACTAGCTATGCATATGGACACTATTATATTAACAACTAATATTTATATAATTTTTCAATATATCGTCATTCATTTGTTTTAAAGATATAGAACCAAAATTGTACCATAAATTTTGAAGATATGATATCACCAGATTGTAATCATCAAATTGTACCATATAGATTGTATCAAAATACGAGATCAAAATGTGGAATCATCAAATTGTACCAAAATACGAGATCAAAAGTTGGAATCACTAAATTTTACCAAACATATAGATTACAAAAATACGAGATCACCAGATTGTACCATCCGATGGAGAGTAGTATAGTAGTTGGGTTGGTTTGAAAACATACCCACAACTACTATACTACTTTTGTTTAAGAAATACCGAGATGTGTTTGCTTATCCAGGTGATCAATTAGGTAGAACTTCGCTTGTACAGCACGTTATTGACACAGGCGACGCCGTCTCTATTAAACAGAGGCCCTATCGTACCTCCCCAGAGGGTAAAAAGGAAATCGACCGTCAGGTTAACGACATGCTCGCATTGGAGAGCCCCTGTTGTTTTAGTTAAGAAGAAAACCGGTGATTTTAGGTTCTGTGTTGATTTTAGAGCTATTAACCGGATTACCAAAACTTAGTTTTCCGATGCCCTAGATTTTTTAGCTGGTACCAACGTTTATTCTACTTTGGATTGTAAAAGTGGCTCCTGGCAGATACAAATGCACCCAGATTCTCGCGAAAAGACTGCTTTTGTGACTCATAACGGACTTTACGAGTTTTGACAATGCCTTTTGGTCTCAATAATTCAGGGACAAGTTTTCAGAGGCTTATGGGTCTCATTTTAAGGGGGTTGGAATACCGTTTTGCTCTTATTTATATTGATATATTTTCTAAGTCTATAGAGGAGCATTTGGTTCATTTAGAAGAAGTCTTTAGGAGATTCCGCGATGCTAATGTGAAGTTGAACCCTAGAAAGTGCAGTTTGGTCAAGCAGCGTGTAAAGTATCTTGGTCACGTGGTCTCGCCCGATGGTATTAGTCCCAACCCTGACAAAATCAAGGTCGTTAAATCCCTATCATGTGTTAACCAAATGTATCCCTTTTTTCCCTCTGGGTTCCTTTTTTGTTTTTTCTCGTTTGTTGTTGTTGTTGTTGTTGTTGTTCAGATTCTCAATATTATACGTTGCAGAGTTTTAATAAAACAATTACTCAACTCAGGCTTGCTGGATATGAAATGATTATAATCAACTCGACTCTACGCGCCTCGTTGGTTATTTATCACTTGATATTCAGCTCGTCCTCGTAGAAAAAAATTGTTAAATAACCCACCCATTAAATTTTGCGCGATTTTATTGGGTATTTTGGATCACGTGGTGCAAATCGGATGGCAGGTATCAGACAACATACCCCGTCCGCGTCGATATTTGTCTTCCGATATTTCGGTCGTGAAAAAAGACAACACAAAGCCTTTCTTTTAAAATTTCTTTAAATCTAATAACAGCTTAAATAAAGTAAACTCAACCAAAAAATGCAATAATTTACGCTATCCGCAATCGTCGTTAGATCACTTTTTTTAACATTTTCAAATTTCAACTGTGTATACGCGATATGAAGATTAATTGGAGGTTATAAAACAAATAAATCCCTTTCTGGGTTGCTGGTATATCGTAAGATAATGTTTTTAGTTGACTGATGGATTGTCCTTTTAATTTCACAGTCGACCTCGAAGCTTGGCTTCTCGGCCGACTCAGGGGCGGACCTAGGAGGTGGCAGAAGGTACTCACACACCCTAAGATGAGCTACGGCTTTCTAATCTAAAAAGAAGAGAGGGGGGGGAGGGGGGATGCATCCCTTCCTAAGAGAAAAAAGTAAAAGGAAAGATGCACCCCTCCTAAGAAAAATCCTGCCACTGTTCATTTTTCGGACAATCTGTCAGCCGTGGAAATTATTCTCCGATACCAGCCGCCGATTGAGGGCTTTATTTACTTAACTCTTTGTCTTCCGGCTTACCAAATACCGGCCGTATGCGAACGATGGCATTGAAAACATGCAACTTTCCCAAATCCCGGACTTCGGTTGAAATGGACCACTGCCGTTGCCAAAAGGTCATTTTTGTAGACCTTCATCACCCTGGAAACTGACCTAAACTCCCAATTTTCATTTAATATGACTGTTTATTCTCTTGCGAAACCAAAATCGCCCTCGGACAGCAGCAAAATTCACGCAACTTTGTCTTGAAGTTTTGAAAACAAAAATTCCTATTGAGGTTAAAAGTTTACATTGGCAGCAAACTTCGACTCCACTTCTTGCAATCTGTTCCACATTTTCCTGCTCACTTCTTTAGCGAGACCCCGATAACGCTATTTGATTTCTCTTGCTCTCACTGGTGTCATGTTCGCGTTTGTGACCCAAAGGAATTCTGGGACTTTCTTGGATAAGGAGCGAATGAGAGTCCGCCAATTCCCATTTCAGACATTTTTTAGAGCCGTGTCGAGTCGTCCGGTCCTGCTGACAAATATTGCACCGATTGCATTATTTGCAAGTCGAAACTCGTCAAAATTGCCATGCCAGGTCCCGGAATCCACTCACAAAAGGGCTAAAGACACAACTTCACTCCGTGAATTGCCATCACTCGCTCGAATACTTTGAGCGCCCACCTCGTGTGAAATTGCTTCTTACCTCTGTTTTCTTTCACAGAATTGCCTCTACCCATCAACCCAGCTTTATGATGCCACGCAGGGGGCTTCTGAGGTGGAAAATGGCTTCAAAAACACACTTATAAAATCAAATACGTAACGAATTGTAGCTGCAGTGATCGCTTAGAAATAAACGACAGCTAGCGTGACGAGTGTGACAATAAAGGAAAGGCCTTTGGTGTTGTGGACCAGCAAATTCTCCGTGGTAACCCAATATATGGAATAGCCACGCCGATTTGACCCCCTACCCTCCGGAAATTGCAAAACCAAGTCGCCGGAGGACAAAGGGTTAAGTATCCCCCATTACGTACAGCAGTTATTGAAATATATGGAACACACAACAAAATTATCAAATTCCGATTGGTCGAAAGCACTATTTGTAATCCTAGATTAATTTCAATCCATTGCATTGGCGATCCACATTAAAGTTAAACAAAGGTAAACAAAGCTTACTCCTTACCTTCACAAGTTCCTCCATCACCTTGCAGGATGTACCCCGAATAACAGCTGCAATGGAAACTTCCATTGGTATTGTGGCAGATCTGCTCGCAGCTGTGAGTATTTAGCTGACACTCGTCGACATCTGGATGACAACAATATGAAAAAGGTCATGTGCTATGTTGCATGTACACAGTTAAAGGTATTTTTTTTCTAGGCGGGAAATGAGAAAAAATCATTTTACTCCTTATGACATTTGATTTGACATGTGAAAGGTGGACCTTAGCATCCACACGTACAACTCTTATTGTAGACATTTTCGCGAATATAAAACCAGCTTTTTGCTGTGGTCTATTACAGAAAGAGTATAATTAAGAGCTCTGGATGTCCGTTCGGCGCATTTTACCTAAGATTTCTTGGCTTTGTGGAAAAATCATTTGACTCCTTATGAGATTTGATTTGACAAGTGAAAGGTGGACCTTAGCATCTACACATACAACTCCAATTGTAGACATTGTTGCGAATATATAAAAAAAAATAGCTTTTTGCGCCGGTCTCTTACAGAAAGAGTATAAATAAGAGCTGTGCATGTCCGTTCGTGCCATTTCGCTTAAGATTTCTTGGCTTTGCCAGCAGCCGTGACGAGATATCTTTTATCGTTTTCTTTCCCTCCGTACCCTATCCATTTGCACTTCTAACTTACTCGAACGCGGTTGCATTAGTCCATCTCTTATTCAACGAGAATACAAATACTTATCGTAAAATTAATAAAAAAGGATAAAAATAAATAGATAGATAGATGAAGCAGATTATCAGAGAAGAGTTTCAGGAGTTAATGGCAGGTTCAGCTCCTAAACCTAATGCGTGTAGTCAGCGCCCTAACTATCGTGGTAACCAGAATTTTCAGTCAAGGGGTTTTCGCTCCCGTTTTGGCGATGCTTTTTGTTATAATTGTGGTAGGAAAGGGCACACGTATTATTTTTGTCGTTGAAAACCTGACCCGAGGGTGCCCCGTCGTGGCGGCGGTAGACAAAACTTTTATCAACCAAGGAATTAAAGTAACTCTAATTGGTAATCGAAGCAGGGAAACTGAAAAACGCCCCTGTCTCGTCGCTGAATGAACCCGTGGCGGGGGCGTCTAAAGTAGTAGGAAAAAGCAAAAGTTCGTTGGTAGGTGTTAGCCAAGCTGATAAATGTGCTTTCAGTGAAGTGCAGCCTACCGAGACTTCTTGCTTTTCTGGAAAAGGTTGAGTTCAAAGTGTTAATAGTGTGAATAATGTTCAAGTTTCGTCCGAACGAAGTCCGGAAGTTTCAAGTGTGTTTACGTCGTGGCAAAGTCGCGAGCAAAGAAATTGGGGCACTTGCCTCGAGAGTAATATTTTCATTATTTTATCGCTTATTTTTGCTGTTATTATTAGCCTCCTGGAGTTGTGTCGAGGGATTTTGTATTGTCTGGTTACGGATGTGAATCTTTTATTGTCTTGTCTGAACGAAAGTGATTGTTTTCATTCCGGTGTCCGGCTGGGAACTTGAGAGTAAAGAAACCGCATATTTTTAGTTTATTTGCTGCTGAAAAGGACCAATTTAGCCTTGATGGAGTTAGTGCTGATGTTGTTGATACTCTGGATGCTCGTGACGTTGTTTTTTCCGAAATTAAGTCAAGTGATGTCGTGCTTGTCAAGGTTGACGACAACAATTCACCTACGGGTTCTTGTGAAAATGATCGCGCTCCAAAGTTGACTAGTATGGCAGTTACAGAGGATGTTATTGATTATTGTTGTAGCCGTTCAACGGACACCAGTATTAGTATAAGGGCTCACTTATCTGTGTGTTCATCAGTAGAATGTTCCCCAGGTTTAACCCAGACCAATCCGAAGCGGAGTTTGATGAAAGTGTTTCTTTTCCTTTTTCCATTGTTAGTTCTTTGTTGACTGTCAATGTTGAGGGTTATTATTTTCGTTGTTTAATGGATTCTGGAGCAGCAGTGACCGCGATTAGCGCCAGTGTATGGCAGAATTGTTTGCGTTATGCTTGTGGAAATTTGGACGAATCTGCCCCTGCAGGTGTGACTTCTGTAGATGGTCGCCGTTTAGTTTCTTTAGGGAAAGTCTTGGTGAAATTTGGTATCGGTTCTGGAGTTTTTCCTTTTGAAGCACACGTGATTGATGGTTTGACTTATGATGTGATTCTCGGCAGGGATTTTCTTCAAGAATTTGGTTTTAAAATTGATTTTGAAAACGGATTGTTAAAATGTGGTATTGAAGAGGACCCGTTATCTTTTAGTACTGGCCTGGATGGTGTTGGTCAAGAGGAAAATTTTGTTTGTTCTGTTAGTTTATGCTTCAAGAACATTTGTGATCCAACCTCAGTCAGAAATTTGTGTGTCCGCCGAATTGAATTCGTTTCCTCGTCAGGCTGGAATAGCTGGTATGGTCTTACCAAGGTCAGAACTGCATCATCGGTACTCTTTTTTTGGAGCTTCGGAGCTGGTTAAGGTTGCAGCAGATGGGTCTGTTCCTGTAAGAATGGTGAACCCTTCCCTTGAACCCGTTGAAATTTATCGTCGCACTAAATTGGCTGTTTTTGAGGAAGTGGATCAGAATATAGCAACTTTTGAGCTTTCAGCTACTGAACCTGAGGTGTCTACTTCTTCTCAAGGCTCTTATGAGTGTCAATTTGAACGGAATGATTATTCTCAGTTGCAAGATTTGTCTGATTCATTTTTTTCTGATGGTGACAAAGTTAAGTTTCAAGCTTTGTTAGTATAGTAGTTGGGGGTACGAGAACATTTTTGAAAAATGTTCTCAAACCAACCCAACTACTATACTACTCTCCATCGGATGGTACAATCTGGTGATCTCGTATTTTTGTAATCTATATGTTTGGTAAAATTTAGTGATTCCAACTTTTGATCTCGTATTTTGGTACATTTGATGATTCCACATTTTGATCTCGTATTTTGATACAATCTATATGTGTGGTACAATTTGGTGATATCATGTTATGATCTCATATTTTTAAAATGCATGACTTTCTCGGAAAAATCACCAAGCGTGACTTTCTCGGAAACACAGGAAGTCGATGATGTCATACAAATGAGTCATCACGAGACGGTCGTATGATCTCTGACCGGCACTGCTGTGCCGTGACGTCATGTTAAAGTAACATGAAAATAATATCTCAAATAATAGTATAGAATGAGTTGTAATTCAGTAATTCACAATGAATTAAAGAATATGGGGGAGTTGACATGTCCTTTTTGTGATCAGCAATTGGAAGAAGTTGTTAGTAGTGTGGTAGTGTCATGCTGTAGTAATCAGGAAATGTTTAACGATGATGGTAAAACTGTTTGTCTAAATTGTGGTTCCGTCCATGGTTATGATTATTGTAAAGAGTATGTTGACTTTTATGAGAATAAATATAAAATAAGAAGAAAATCTGTATATTATCGGAAGTACCATATTGAAAATGTGATGAATAGAATATGTTGTAAGAATGGATTTCAAATTTCTCTGAAAGATACTGGTAAAATATTGAAAATATTCGAAGAGATAGACACAGTTCTTCCTTTAGTGAATAAGGATCGGAAAAGAATGGTAAATATTGATTTCATTCTCAAAAAAATATTCACAATGATGAAATTGGATATTGGAGGTGATATTTTAATAACTAAATCCAAAAAAACATTAGTTGAATATGAAAAATATTGGCAAAAAATATTATCACTGATCAGAGACAAAATTAATCCTGTACTTCAGAAGTGAATTTTTTGTCGTATTCAATCAAAAACTTGTATATTATTGGACTGTTATCTACAACGTAATCATCAATATGCTTCATTGTGCTATGGATGATGGAAGGATCAAAATTTCCACCTCTCATTATATCTTTTATATTGTTCAGCAAATGTTGATAGCTTTGATAAGCATATGTACAATTTTGGATTTTGAGATCGAGGTTTTTATGCTTCATCCACCCTTGTATCAAAAGTGCTACTGTGCTGATGGCTACCAAACTAATACCACCAGTTGCCATGCTTGTGGCTAGACCCCCAGTTGCAAAGATGATAGACAATGAGTTCCCCAGTAATTTCCATTTTTTGAACCGTTTTACCGCCTGTTTGTGAGCCCAACACTTTCTGTGATATGTGTAGTAATAGGCTTTTAATTCCTTAATCTGGTCTTTTGTTAATTTACCTTAAATATGGTTTCAGTTGAATATGCTTTTTCGACGCTCTGTCATATATATATTTTATATATAATTCTCTTGGATACGCAATATATTAAACCGGAAATCTGGCCACATAATGGAGATCTTTTAATCCATTTTGGTGTAAGAATCTTGGGTATGACATATGTGTACCCTCGGTATAATGAATAATGGTCATAAAAACGACCAAAAGCATCATGCAAAATGCTATGCGAGTGTAATATGTCTAACGGACTGAAAATTGTTTCCAAGAACTGTGTAAGGCAGCCATTGCCAGGTCCGATTAGACCTATTTCGTTGTTATTTAGTTCGAGGACATCATTCACTGATATGAATACACCGAAATTTATATGGTACAGATATTGATATACTAAAGCTGACTTTAGTATGACATCATTAACGCTGTTGTGTTTGTTGTTTAGTTTCTTTGAAGAAGTAGTTAACATGTTTGATCACTTCTTTTATCATATATGTATTGTTTGGATTGTACTATCTTGATTTGGTAAAAAATTGAACATACCCATATAATAATAGATTAGATGACACCACAAAAGTTCCTCTTAAATGCTTCCAACGAGGTTTGACCCAAGCGCAATCTATATAATACATTTGAAAATAGCAAAGACGTTCGTGGCGATTCCCTTAATAAAAACATTAATTTTATTTGATGAATCAATATGTATAATTGAGAAGTTGGTTTTATCAAAAATGTCATAATGATTATTGGATGTTGGGGAAGAAGAATAAGAATAATCATGGTTAACGATATT
The DNA here is from genome assembly GCA_016490735.1 of Pachyseris speciosa. NCBI lineage: Eukaryota > Metazoa > Cnidaria > Anthozoa > Scleractinia > Pachyseridae > Pachyseris > Pachyseris speciosa. The sequence goes on along the minus strand of JAEMWC010000850.1, from coordinate 4,029 downwards.
GTTATTGTTTTGGAGTGTTATACGAACAGTCTGTGGACCATTTGATGTCCAACATAATAAACCTTTAAACCAATTATAGCGGAAATGAAATTTTCAAGTGGATTCCACACAGGCGGAATAGAAAGTTTTGTAAAAGTTCTATTTGTTGAGTTTGATGCTAAACTATTTATTTCATGAGTCATCCCCAAACTATTAAAGGGCGTCGAATAATTATTTTATTTGAGGTATTTTGAATTAAAAGATTATTACCATTATAAATGTCATGTCCGTTTAAGTTTAAATTCCCACCCATTTTTAGATCTTTAATTAGAAAGGTATTCATGTTAATGTTATTTAACATTGTAAGTTCCCCATTTTCTCCATCAAATAGTTGATTATTGCCGTCTTTTACCAGTTGCCCATTTAAATCAAAAGGTCCACCCAATTTTGCTTCTTTAATTAGAAAGGTATTCATGTTAATGTTATTTAACATTGTTAATTCACCATTTTCACCATCAAATAGTTGATTATTGCCGTTTTTTACCAGTTGCCTATTTAAATCAAGATCCCCACCTAACTTTGGTTTAAACAAATTATGCCCATTTAAATCCAAATCAACTTGCATTTTCATTTTTCCGTCTTGCGCAACAACATTTTGGTCAAACACAGTGAAGGGAACTTTTGACACGGTGCCATTCAAACCATAAACAACAATATACCCAGTGGGGTTGGTAAACGCAGTTTTTCCATGCAGATCAAGGTAAAGGTATTCTCTTTGACCCGCCTGTCGTTTTTGAAAGTGCAGCACTGTTTTGACACATGCAGCAATGGTTGAAGTCGCTTGAAATCTTTTCGAGGTTTTTGTGCCAAATGACAGCGTGTCGGCAGATGCATAAACACTGACACTCCGCATTTCCGGAGGGAAAAACTCCACAACAAGGGTATAAAAACCTATTGGAAGTCTGAAAAGATTGAAACCAATTCTGCTACGATATTGTTCAGTTCCATCTTTGTCATCAATGAGCGTAAAATTGTACGCGTTTCTGTTTATTTGGTGAGGAGAGGCTGAAAAGCTTGTAATGGAATGCACAGTTATGTTATTCTCAAAAGAAGATTCGTTAACGTTTTCCATGAGATAATCAAAAGGGTTTTCTTGCGGGCCTGTCCCTAAAGCTTCCACATGGGTTGCGTCGACATATTTTTTTTTTGCTCCACTGGTTGGATCCACAGGGTCTTTTAAGTTTGCGAGCGTGTTGTTGTGCATGTCAATGTCACCAGCCATTTGACCCCCAGCAAGTTTCAAAATATTATTGTTCAAATATTTTTCTATTTACAGCTGAATAACCGAATCTTGGGTTATCTGGTATGCCAAATAGTTCATTTCCATTCATGCTGACAGGTGCAAAAATTACACCACCTGTGTTTTTATTAAGGAAATCAGCTGTTTTATTATCAACATAACTTTTGTTTACAGCGTCTTGTGGGTTTGAGGGGTTATCCTGTAGGTTGAGAATTTTGTTTAATTTCATGTCAATATTCCCACCATTTTCAATTTCATAAGCTGGGTCATGGACAAAGTAAGACAAATTGGTATGAAAGCCAAAGGCTCCATAAACAATTATATGTGTTTTGGTGTTAGACGCAGGAGCTGTGCTGGAACGTTCCACCTCAATTGCCGCTTGGCCGCCGCCTGTTTTTTCAATTTGGAAAAGCTTTTTCATGTAACCATCAACGTGAGGGGTTTTAAGAAAAGGTTTTTGAAACTGCTGGCCCACGTTGCGCATATTTATAGTTTTAACTGATAAATCAATTGTTGCATTTTGAGGGTTTGAGGGTGAGTAAAACTCAACAACAAAAGTGTACTGACTGTTACTCAAAGATGAAATATTAAAACGAATTTTGGATGTGAAGCTACCACTATTTTTAACATTGAAAGACAATGATGACTTGTTTATGTGATATGGTGATTTATCAAAATTCTCAATTTGAAGGTTTTCCACACTTTGAACCGCAGAAGACTTGGATATGTCTTTTAACAAAAAGGCAAATGGGTTGCGTTGAGAACCAGATGCTAAAAAAACAAGGTCATCAACATACCCCTTTGTTGCTGTATCAGAATTAACAGTTGGTGTTGCTACATTAGTCAATTTTTTGTTTTCTATATCATAATTCCCATTTTGTGTCAATATAAATCCATTTCCATTATCACCTTTATTACCTTTTGGACCAATTAGACCTGTATCACCTTTATCACCTTTATCACCTTTATCACCTTTATCACCTTTATCACCTTTTGGACCAATTAGACCTGTATTACGTTTATCACCTTTATCACCTTTATCACCTTTGGACCAATTGGACCAGCTGGACCTCTGTTACCAGTTCCTGTATTGTCCTGTATTGATTTGGTAAATAGTTGAATATACCCATATAATATTAGATTATATAACATCATAAAAGTTTCTCTTAACAGTTTTAATTGGCTTGTCAATATGGTTTTTAGTCTAATGTTATCGGATCATGGTCAATATTGTACCAATTCTTACATAATACGTGATGGTGTAGTTTGATATCACGATCCAATATGACTGTTTCTTTATAAAGTACAAAACAAGCAATTGAACCTTTTAAGCCTGCAATACCATTGGGTTTATGTCTCCAAACGTCATTTGATTTGATCCCGATGATGTTATTGCGGTAAAATTGCATAGTTTCTTACCGTTGCACCAAACACTAGAATTGTTTGCTCCTCCAGGTACGTTCCAATGAACAGATAAGCAACACCATTTATTAATTCACCAGGATTAGCTTTTGTTTGAAATGGTGCTGTGGGTTGTATCACTACATTTTCCCAAGTTGTAACAGAGTTTGCTCCTACAACTAGTGGTGTGTTACCAGTGCCAGTGATAATTAAATCCCGAGATGGTCCAAAGCCAACAGCTTTATCATAACCTCCATTGTCATGACCGAATAGACCTGATTTAATCCATTGACTTCCTGATATCGAGTTCAATTTATAAACAATAAAAATATTGACAATGTCCTGACCGCCACTTCTCACATTTAAATTGATATCACTTATCATCCTTTGACTGCCATCGAAATTGAGATAATACCTGTTATTATTTTTGTTTGCTTTAGTGCATAATGTAGGTTGATTAGCTAAGGTTGTTTGTTGAGCATGATTTTCATACAATGTTTGATCATAAAGTTTAGACACTTTTCTTGTTGAAGAGTCCGCAACAACTTCTGATGGAAACCACGATCTATTTTGTATAATGCTGTCCCATATTTCGTATAGTATTCCAGAGAAGGGTCTCGGATGTTTGGTTATATGCATATGATATCAGTGTGTTTAGAACTGAACTGTCTACATAACCCTTTGTGCTAACATCATTTGAATTAATTGGTTGTGCATTGTCTGTTACTCTGTATAAGCCACCCATACTGATATTTCCATTCATTGACTGCGTACCATCTCGTAGAAGTGTATCTCCTATATTACTTTTTGATGCTAATTGTGTGTCTATATAACTCCTATTTACAAGATCTGCTGGTTGGTTTCCTATCCCATGAGCAGTAATGATAAAACCTCCCATGTCTAGATTACCATTCATATTGACAGACCCATCTCTTTTAAGCAAATTAGGGATTTGGTTTGTTGATTTGGGTTATACTACCTTTGGTAGTAGTATCTTTTTGTCAACGTATGACTTTGTAGCCGCGGTCATTGTTTGATTGTGGGTGTCCAACATTAGTCAATTTTTTGGTTTCGATATCATGATTCCCATCTTGTGTCAATTTAAATCCATTTCCATTATCACCTTTATCACCTTTTGGACCTTTGTTACCTGTTCTTATATCATTTTGATTTTGTGAATGATTGAATATACCCATATAATAATAGATTATATAACACCATAAAAGTTTCTCTTCACAGTTTTTCATTGGCTTGTCAATATAACAGAAAAGAATATGGGTTTTTAGTTGCTCTCAATATACTTATGCTTATCGATTCCAAGTTCTTTGGATATAAAGTTTCTCTCTCTT
>JAEMWC010000849.1:360000-381846 GCA_016490735.1 Pachyseris speciosa | reverse complement strand
CATTCCCTTGCAATCAAACTTGTTTTAAGTGCCAGTGCTTTCCTCATGATCTTCGCTGTCCGCAGATTACCCTGATTGGGCTGCTAAAGACCGCTCGGCTGCTGAGGCTGGTTCGGGTGGCACGCAAACTGGATCATTACTCAGAGTATGGCACTGCAGTGTTACTTCTCTCATGTGCTCGTTCGCTCTGCTTGCTCATTGGCTGGCTGTATTTGGTATTTCATTGGAAATATTGAGCTGGATAACGATAGCCTGAATACCATCGGTTGGCTGGATTCACTGGGAAAACAGATCAACCAGCCGTTTAACAAGAGTGATCCAACGAGTGGCCCGGATCTTAAGTCCAAGTACGTGACGGCGCTGTACTTCACGCTGAGCAGTTTGACGAGTGTCGGGTTTGGTAAGTGTCCCAAACACCAACACAGAGAAGATCTTCTCTATTTGTGTCATGTTGATTGGATGTAAGTGTTTTCTTCATCTGTAAGTTGTTGTTGTTGTTGTTAGTTGTGATTAAGCTGACGATTTTTAGAGCTAAAGAGATGTTCTGTGGTTTTGCGTACAGAGTTTCAGTTTTTGGGTGGCGTACTCCACATTTTGCTATCTATTGAAGATAAGGTACGCCGGGAATTGCGGTATTTTTTTTCTCTAACAGCAAAAGTGACAAGTAATTTATCCCATCATTCTCTTTTCAGCCCTTTTTTACGCTGCCATATTTGGGTAATGTGGCCGCCATCATAGCGAGGCTGTACTCCACCACTTCTCGTTACCACGCGCAGATGCAGAAGGTTCGAGAATTCATCCGATTTTACCAGATCCCCAGTCCCCTCGACACAGCGGTCGAGGACTACGCCCACCACGTGTGGTCTTACACCAACGGTATAGATATGGAGCAGGTTAGTATTGACCAGATACGGTTGTTATGACCGCTTGGGTCGGGATAATAACGCTGTTGTTTTTTAGCACTCACACTAGCAGATTTGGACAGATGATTAAGGGTCCACCGATCTAGATTCTCTCCGTGGGTCGCTTTTGTACTATACAGAGATGAGACTAGGGCTATATCGTTATAATTAATATATATATATATATATCAGTAGGTATATTCTTAGGTAGTTTTATCGTTTAAATCCATGTAACACTTGATATGTGTTTTTTATGTGATTCTATACATACTATACTATACTATACTATACTATACTATACTATACTATACTATACTATACTAGTATAAATCTACTAGCGTTCTATCACAATTACCGTTCTCTGATTGGCTACGCTACTCGCTATCTATTCTGCGATAGATAGTGAGTAGCGGTTAACAAAAATTGGGCGGCTTCTTCACGTTTTCGAAGTGTATGCGAGGAGGATTTAGATAATTTACTTGTTTAGTTTTTGAACGACTAGTAGATTAGACGACTAGTAGCGTGATAGCTGATTCGGGCTGCGCCCTCATCAGCTATCACGCGATAGAAATCGACAGCGAATAATCTAATTGTTAACTATACTATTCACGCTCCTGCGAGATGAGGGTGTCACTTCGTCAACAGAGTACAGTTTCCGATGACCATTGACGGATGGAAGACGGCGATGAGCACAAATATAACATGCTGTTCCTTGTAACTGTTGACCCTCCTCATTGCAGGTACTCAAGCATTTTCCTGAGTGCCTTCAAGCGGATATTTGCCTGCATCTTAACTCCAGTCTCTGCAGTCTTACCCAGCATTCACCTCGGCACCTCATGGCTGCCTGCGCGCGCTTGCTCTTCGCATAAAGACCACTCATCTCCCCCTGGGGATTATATTATTTTACCAGGGTGATGAGGTGAATCATTTGTATTTTGTCATAAGAGGAACAGTGGAGGTGTTGAGTGGTGACGTCATTATGGCCATTTTAGGTAAGTATTCTTTATGACGTAATCAGAAAGCGGAACTGGAAACTGAGCATGAGACTAGTGAGATTGTTTCGCCGATGCCCTTATTCGGGTAGTTTTGTTTTGCTTTTTTTTCACTATGTTGTTGTTAGGGACCGGTTTGTTTGTAAATTGCCCGAGACTGTCAGGGAGGGGGGAGAGGAAGGTAAACTACAGAATTAGGATCAAAATTCACAGTTTAAGTACATTTTGTGGTCAAAAAGTGCCGCTCAAACTGAAGCTAAGTACCTTTATTCGTTCACAAAAAATGTTTCTAGAATACCAAGGACAGGTGAACGAATGTTTTTAATTAGAGGGAATACAACCGTAAAAAATATTTCTCGTCCCTCCCTCCCACACAACGGGAAGCTTTAGCAACGAGGACGGCAACGGCAAGAGAACGTCGCAAAACAATAGGGTTAGTGGGGTGTTCACATGGGGTCACGGCGGCCATGTTGGTGTTCCAAAACAAAGACATGGCGGCCATGTTGGAGTTCTAAACTAAATCTCTGGGAATTGAACTCTATTTTTATGCAAATACTTTCTTTTTTTCCAGTAAACCAATATGGCCGGAGTCACTTGAATGAAAACGCTCTATGAGTAAAAAACAATCGCTCTGCACGTGCTTTTGGTACATTTATTTTGCCGTCCTCTGCAAAACAAAATGTGAAATGACCAAATTTTAGGTTTTCTCCAGAACGTGAGCGCATCACGGTAAATGTTTCTTTCTTTTTTCCTTATTCTAACTCCATTCATAGTAATTTAGTTCCTGGATAGTTCGCCAGCTTTTCTCAAAGTTAAATAAATTGGAATAATCGCGAAATAGTTAGGAAAACAGGAAGTTAGATTGTGAAATGACGTTTTCGTTGCCGTCGCAGCAGTCTTTGCTAAAGCCCCCTAATGTACCCTGACTAGGGGTCCCCTCGGTATTTTAGTCACTCTGTCTCCAGGTTGCGCTCGCCGTTACGACCAAGATGGCGGCCGTTTGATCCAAGAGTAAGAGTCTCGATAATGCAGCAAAAAGAGTGAATTGTGAACACAAATAAATTACAAGATTAAGTAACACATTGGGCTACTTTGCTCGAAGACCTACCACCAATCGTTGGAAAGTGGATTTGAAAAAATACTTTCCGAAACCGAAAACTGTTTGGACGTTTTCAGAAACAGTCTCCCGTCATTAAAATATTTTTTGCTTTGATCTTTACAGGAAAGGGCGACTCGTTTGGCGAAAACTTCGCCATCGATCCCAGCAAGCCAGTGGTCAACTCCAATGCGAGCATCCGTGCATTAACGTACTGCGAATTGCGCATGATTTGGCGCGAAGATGTGCTCCACATATTACAACAGTACCCTCTGTTCCGAGAAAACTTCATAAAGGATCTAGAAATCACTTACAACTTACGTGGAGAAGACATAGAGGTGGTTAGTCTTTCAGATGAACTGCTTAGCTTTGTCCAAAGTAAAAACTTCTAATAACCGAGATTTCCACAAACAAGAGCCCATTTTACAATTGCGTGCTCAGGCCAATGAATGGAAAAGTGGCTGGCGGTGACCTTGTTTTGGTACAAACCTCACTGCTTTTCTCATGTAAATCATGTTGTTCTTATGCTAACTTGTCCACATTTGCATGAGAAAGACAGAGAGGTTTCTATCAAAACAAGGCCACCTCCAGCCTCGCTTCCACTCAAAGGCCAGGTCACTGAACACACAACTGTAAAATGGGCAGGGAATCTTGTACACTACTCCATCTTGTTTTACTGGATCGACAATGTCCTTAGGTCGCACTGCGTGTGATCTAAGAGTTGTGTCGGATCTGAAAACAGTCCGTATGCCTTGTTGTTGTAGACAACGGCGAAGAGCCTCCGATGTGCCTTTGACGTATGGCAGAACCACAGTAGATTTAATTTCGGGTTCAGGTTCTTTAGTGGTTGTTCGTCCCTTGGTTTTCGTAAGATTATTTACAAACGAAAACGGATAACCGTTGGAAACAAGGACCGATGAGAGTTGTTTCTTTTCATGAGAGATAACTGATGGTTTTGTTATGAGGTAGGATCGAAACGCACCAATCACCACCAGCCACGGTGCTTCTTATACTCACACGCAGCCAGTCAATCGTGAGACAAAAGATTAACTCAGCTATCATTTGAAACCACGATGACGAACACCTTTCATAATAATAAAATAATTATCCTGCTCAATCTTGCGGAATATCCCCTGATTTTAGCCAACTCGGCCTACGGCCTTATCGGCTAAGTATCAGGCGATATTCCGCGCGATTTCCCGGGATAATTGTTAAATATCTTTTCACAGGGTTATCACAGGTTTGCTGAAAATGAAAGGAATTCGTACTCCCGGGTTGATTCTGACAGGGAAGAGAATTCGTTACCATCTCTGAGTGAGCCGACCTTTGTCCTCATGCGGCAGCGAGGACCAAAGGTCAGAAATCCACATGTACCAGTGAACGGAGGCGTGGAGTTAGGAACAGGTGAAGTCGCAAACAAGACCAACAAGTTTAAATATTCCAAATCACTTGAGTTTGAAGGACCAGACTACGTTAAGGCCAAAAACTGACACTTTATTGCGTGACTGCGACATAAAGCCGTGTATGGCTGAACCGATCGGTGTTAATGTCATTGAAGAAAGCAGAACGTGTCACAGAAATGATGGGTATTCGCGGAGAGCATCTGAGCTTGAAACGGAACAGTGCAGTCAGGCTGTGTGTAGAGACTGTTGTAAATCTCTCAGAGAAGTGGAAAACAAACTGGAGAATTTATCAACTTGTTTACAGAGGCTTGAAACAAAACTGTCGCCGGATGTCGAGTCAATCTTTGAAATTTTAAGAGCTTATAGGCATCCTAAGGACGTTCAAACACAAGTTTAACGACGCCGAGCATTTGTAAATTCTCTCCACTTTTCTAACAAAGGAAAAGCAAAACCAAACCCAATCGTGACCCGCTGCCGGTTGAATGTTATGGTGCTATTTGCGCTTGTTGTGGTTGGCCAGAGTGACATTTGCAATTATTTATTTAGTTAGTAAGGGTCTAAGGGAGTGTTATTTAGTTCCTTGAATTGGACCGAAGCAAGGTATGTGGCATGTCAGTTTTACGTCTGAACTTTTGAACTTTATACGCTACGCGACTACAGGCTATTATTTTTAGTGTAACGATGGGGGTGGGGGGTTTGCAGGGAGGGGGTGAGGGGGACATCCCTTGGTAAATGGTACTCAGACCCTTTGGCCAAGACAAGTGATGCGCACCATTTCCAACAGACTTTGCCGTTATCGGAGACTGGAATCGAGATAAGCTTTCCAGTGGACCAAAATTGACAGCTTTCCTTTCGCACTGAAAACGGGAATGAAACTACTTTTATTGACTCCTGAAAATTAAGTGATTGTTAGTTTCCCAAACCAAATCTAAGGATTTTCCGTGGAAGCTATAAGCACCCCTCGATCGGCGCCACTAAAAGGCTATAGAAAATTCCTTTAAAGATAAGGGCCCAGTTTTTCAAAGAGCAACTAAATCTATCCAGCGGATAAAACGTATTGCAACTGATAGTAACTGGCAGTAATTGGCTACTTAGCTGTTGCGATGTCCCTGCCAAACGTATTGATTGTAACGTTTTTTGTGTGTGTGTGCGTGTGCGTGCGCGCGTGTGTGTACTAAAATGGCAAAGCTAAGAAAATAAAATAAAAATGATACATTTTATCCACTGGATAGAGTTATCCGCTCTTTGCTGGACCAACTGGGGCAAGGTGGGTGATGTGGTTTTTTGTGAGTCTTTAAAGTTTAAAGTCTTTTTAGCGAAAAGTACGTCAGTATTTGGCGGTGTCTTTGTTTTCTGTTTTAGTAAAGAAATGAAAAACGCGCTGAGTGCTTTGTTGAGTTTGTAAACCAGTATATTTATGTTTATTATCCGGTACAACCACCTTTCAAGGTTGGTATTCGGCTGATGAACAGTTGTGTTTAGTGAAGTGGTGGGGGAATGTTGGTGGATATCTAGTTTATTCACCGGCAACGAGAAGAGTAAATAAATTGTTTTAGTACATTCCAAAACAGTGGATAGCAAGCTTCAATATAACACCTCCCACCTGACAAACGAGCCGACAAAATCAAACGCAAACTTGAGGCCCATGCCGTGAGGAACGAAAACTCTCCGGAGTTTACATTGGTTAACAGGCGATACCATCGGCTACATCCCCTCAGGACACTTTATTCAGGCGTTTACACGATGGAATAATCCCCACACTTATGGGACTAACGTACACTCGTAAGGAGAATCCCAGGTATCAGATACAGAACTGGCAGGATATACACCTTTAGGCCAGCTAGGAACAGTGTTTCGGGGTGTAGCGCTGATATGAAACAGTTAGCTTGCAGTTATTGTGACTGTAACTCTATGTTAAACATGTTAAAAACTGGCAAATTTCAACAGCTGGTTCCGGTTGGTCCAGTGGATCTGGATATATTTAAAAAGCGAACGGTTCGGGTTCGAGGCGTCGATTCACCAGAATTTTCCCTTCTTTTTTAAGCTTGGTTTGAAATACGTTTTACTTCATGTAATTTCAAGTCAAAGGGAGAAGGGGCTGAGGCTTATGGGATATCATCATGGCGACCGTTTACAATATACACTTAATGTATGGTCCCGAGGGAAACTGTTAGTTTTGTTTTCCCGAGAGTCCTGATGTTTCCCGAGACGTAGTCGAGGGACACAGGACTGGAGGGATAACAAAACTAACTAGTTTCCCGAGGGATCATACATTAAATGCTTTGTTATACACCGAGACTTTCCCTTCAACAACCACAGCAAAATGAACTGACAAACAAACAAAGACGGCACTACAAGAACACGTGTTTGTTCACAAGCCTGCTGAATGAATAATATACAAATGGCTAAACGTACCTGAAAAAGTAGAATATGCCTTTTTTGTATTTTCCGAATCTTTTCTTCCTGTTAGATGCGGAATTTCTTCGGTTGATACTGGAGAAAATCGTTTCCTTCTAGTCTCAGGTTTCATAACTTTTGTATTATCGTTGGTTTAAACTGAAAATTGGCAGTGTTCTCAGGTCCTCCGTCGTCAATCAAGCTGACGTGTGCACGTGCTGAAGATCATGCCACTTTTTAGTCACGCACTAATCACGTGCTGCTGTATCCTACGCGCGGGCAACAACTGCGGAATTGTATCCCGATCGGGATACATTTGAATTTGGTCAGGGACACGTGACCAGGAATCAACCAATTGCAGTGCTCGTTTTGTTGAGTCAAAGTCTAGCGTCGATTGCATCTACCCGTGAACGTAGTGCCCGAAACATGTTTTCAGTTGACATCAAACGTCTACGTTTCGGGTGTCAAACTTTAAAGTTCCCCGCCCAAATGTGAAGTTTCAGCCAGTGTTTCACTACTCACAGGGATATGTTTTCAGTCAACAAGAAAGTAAGAAATTATCAAAAAGGCGTCCTGCTTTCAATATATATCAGGGAAAGAATTTTCGCTGACTTTCCTCAGATTTCTTGACTGCGTTGACAGTGAATTGAACCACGAGAACACCGAAGGAACTTCACATTTGGGTGGGAAAACTTTGAAAGTTTGACACCTGAAACACAGACGTTTGACATCACGTGAAAACATGTTTTGGGCGCATGCGTTCACGGGTAGATGCAATCGACGTATATAACAATGGCCAATAGTCCATTTTACGGTTGCATGCTCAGTGACCTGGCCTATAAATGGAAACGAGGCGATACAGAACTCTGTCAGGGCTCCTGACTCTGTACATACATACATGCTTTACTGCAACTCCCTACAAGGGTTTTTCAGTTACAAAACTACAGGACTACCTGTGTTGCCAATCGTTTCAAAACTTTTCAAAACTTGTTAAAATGTAGGAAGTGAATATTTCTTGGAGTCACTACGTTATACAATGTACCTGTTGTAAAGTAAAGATAGTCTCGTTGAACACAAGTTTAGGGAATCTCAGAGGTCCATGTTTCTTACCTACCGTGCCTTTTTCTGATACATCATTTTCACAGTACTATTGGTTCACTGAGTTGAGTCAATAAAGATGAAAATTGCAGCACCATGCTATTTTTGTTTTGCTAACCTGTGTGCAGTGGTCTGTGCAGTGTGATCCAGTGAATTTAAACGTTAAAGCCGCTGTTACACGTTGAAACTTTTAGCTGAAACTTGTGTGCAACAGCACTGCGAAACATGTTTCAGCAGGCGTTGCACCCTGTAACATGGTCGGTTTTGTAAAACTTTTTCGAACTTCCGTTGCGAGACAAGTTTCACGAAAAGTAGAACCGCTTTCTACTTCTGCAACGGTCGCAACGATCGCAATGGTGATAAAAACAAGAGTTTCACCGTGTAACACCACTTCGTGAAACTGGTCTCGCTCGGTCTCTCATCGCCGTTGCACACAAGTTTCAGCTAAAAGTTTCAACGTGTAACAGCGGCTTAAGTAAAACACCGCCTCGTGTGTGCTTGAGAACACGCATGACCCACGCATGCGTGTTATTCGAGCTAGATTTTAATTCTTATTGACCACATATGGTTTCTCAGTTGGGGATTCATCCGCGCGATTACGTACTTTCCTTTTTTTGTCACAAACATCACCGCCCAATCGGAGTACTTGTCCCTGCAAAACGACTTTCCAAATTAATGCTAACTGAATCTATATTCAGACTGTATTTCGTCCTCTTCAAAGATAACCCTTTTTAATGAAGCTACAAAAACATGAAACCAGCGGGACGCTGTAAAACTGGAAAACTACGAACTGGAAAAGCAGCCAAGTATTACTCAAGTACGTGTAGTCGCTAGCTGAAACAAAAGAAACTATTTGCATTAAAATAGAGTTCAATTTCCAGGGGGTTTAGTTTGGGATACCAACATGGCCACCGTTTCTTTGTTTTGGGACACCAACATGGCCGCCGTGACGTCATGTGAAAACACTTTATTGTGTAAATGTACTTAATGTAAAAAAAGTGCATAAGTGAGATAGAGAGAAGACTGGGCGACCGCTTCCGCGAACACGTTTCATACCAACATTTTGGAGTCAACTTATAAAGTGTAGTTGTGTTGATGTATCAAAGCATAAGTGCTGGAAACTAGTCTGAACCACCTTAACTAAAACGCGCCCGTCAAATTAACATCCTCTCCCAAGTCGTCAAAATTATAACCAAAAAAATGCCTCGTCTCAGCTATTGGCTACTCCAAACAATGAAGGTTCACCTGAGACTCTCAAACCCAAGAATCATCCTTATTCTGCAACAATTCAATCTCGCAACGTGCTTTATGATATAAGTACTGAGATTTACTCACAGAAATGACAGTGATGAAACAATCGTTTTATTTTTAGTCACAGCCAATCAGCGACGCGAACGATGAAATTTCACTAGTGCAAAATCGCTGCGTCTGATTGGATAACGGTGCTTTTCGCCAGTGAAAAGTGATCGTTCTAGAAACTACGTCATCGCTGGCGCGAAAACTTGCAAGCCGCCCTTTTATTTTCAAGATGTCGGAAAGGTTTGTGGACGCCGATTCGGTTGACAATTTCAAAACTAATGAAATTAGAAAAGTTGAAAACATTCCAGCAACGGAGTCGAACCCAATACTTTGTGTAAGCTTACCATTTCGGTCAAAACCAAAGATGGCAAGGACTATGAGCCTTCTTTGCTCCGAAGCCTATTGGTATATTTTAAATGACATCTGAAGAGGTACATGTAACTACTCTTCCAGTATGATGAATGACCTGTCCAAATAGAAAGAATTCAAGAAGCAAGGAAAGGTAGCCCACCATTAGATGCTACAAAATGTCGTGCTTGTAAAGGTAAGTCGGATAACTAACGATAAATAAACAAAGAGGAGTAGAAGAAAGAAAAAAAATTCAATCAGTTTACGTTTTTGAGTGAATAAACTCAATAATTTTCATCGTGTACAAATTTTGAAAGATGTTTGAACTTTTAGAACCTTGGAGTGAATAAAAGTCACTTCATCGTCTAATGTTTGATGTCATAATTGTTTGAAAGAAATCTCATTACTTATAAAATAAACAAATTACTTCATGGTTGGTTCGATCGTACGATTTTTATGCACTCGTTGTGAAGAATCGCAAACGAACGAGTGAGCGTAGCGAACAAGTGAGTTTGCGATTCTTCACAACGAGTGTAATCTCTGTGTTTTGCCTGGAGTTGTTTTGAATGAGTTGCAAAGAGGAGAAACGAGGTGAAAAAGAAGCGCTAGTTCCTTTATCAAAAATCCCCAATTCCTCCCACTCCAAAGGTGTTGGTATAGTTACTGAAGGTTTACCACTAACTTCAATTGTCAAAATAACACGTCTAGTTCAATGTGATCGACCACCGTATCTTCCCCCGGAAGACGACCATTGTTCTGCAACCTCGAACCCAGGATCTCTCTCTTTTCCTCCGTTGTCGACGAGAGAGACCTGATCACATGACCAGTAATAGCAACAACATCGCAGGGAGGGTGGGTGATTAAAGCCGTTTTGTCAAAGCGAACAGTGTCTTGACTTTGCCACCCCTAGCTGCCATCAATTTTTTTACCACCCAGATTTTTGGTGGTCACGTGATCAGGTCCAACCAGGATCTCTCTATCTCGACGACAAGGGAGGAAAAGAGAGAGAGAGCCTGGGTTCGGGTTGGTTGTTCCGGAAGAGAGAATATAAAATAAAACAAACCTGTGAACAAACTCAACTTTTCTTTTGCAAATCAATAATTTCATTTTACATTCAACTGTACAAGTAGAAACAGGCACTGGATAGCAAGAGCTATTTACAAACCATTTACAATTGAATAACAAACCATTTGCAAGATACTTACAAATTTGTATTTGAAACACATATTACATTCTCCAAAGCCGGAAGTAAATAAATATCTTTTCTCAGTTACTTAATAAGTATATCTTATTAGATGTTTTGGCGTGAAGTACCGCGGAGTATTTTTACGACTTGTGCTGTATTTTGACGAGCCCGTAGGGTCCGTAGGGCAAGTCAAAATACAAACAATAGCTAACAGAACGGCCAGGCTAAAGTACAGGCCACATTCCACAGACATACAAGTCACCATGCTACAGATAAATAAAGAAGCTCAAAAGTGTATCCTAGCCCTAATCACTATCCAAACGTTTGTTTTAGATTGAGGAGAAATTATTTGGCTTAGTTACAAATCAATAAAACAGTGACCTGTACCTGTGACCTGTGGAATGTGACCTGCACTTTAGCCTCGCCACTAACCGAATTGGATAATACTGGAAGTCTGGTACTTAGGCATCAAAACGAAGATCGCATAACCTTGAGAACTTTCAAAATAACTCGTACCTATTAATCACTTGGAACAAGGTCCAAGGCATCAAAACGAAGATCGCACAACGTTGAGAACTTTCAAAATAACTCGTACCTATTAATCACTTGAAACAAGGTCGTGCGATTATTTTTAGTTTGCTCAACAAAACGACGAATTGTATGAACACGCGTGATTTGTAATTCAACGTGTATTCTACTAAATTACGCCACAAAATCATTCCAGAGAATCACAACTTTTCTTCCAATTTCACCCGTCAAAACGTACCACGTTTGGCTGTGATTACACGCCGTTGCCAAAGAAACTTAATAGGTACTCCTACTGAATACAATTTGGGATTAATTTTACTGCTCTCGACCAATCAGAATTGAGTAATTTTGTTGAGTTTACTATAAGAGGAGAAGCAAAAACGTATTTTTCTTCACTTCCAAAGTAAACTCTATCGCAATCTCAAGGCATAGCAAATAAAAATTTGATGTCACACAGACCTCAGTATTCACCGGCAAGTATGTAAAGTGCTGGAGCTATGTAGCACGTGTTAATTTGCTGAGACTGATCAGGTGAATCGAGCACTTCATAAGTTTGGTAGACACCTGTTGTTTTCACTGTCATACACATATCCAAACGCACATTTGCATCTGAAGTCTCCATTGCTGTCAAATGTCTCTGCCACTCCTCCACGGTCTCTACACATCATCTCGAACACTGTCATCATTTCTGAGAATACACAGAGCACAAAATGTTCATACAATTCGAACAAACGGAACAATTTGACATTACGATTAAGCCCTGGCCAAACAGAGTCATTCAGAGAGGCAGATTTAGCAAAGACAATGCAACGTCAAATGAGAACGCGAAAGCGAGCGGAAAGGACTGAACGCGACTTCCGGTGCTCAATTTGCCATTCTGCCATTGGTCAAATCGGTTTTTAGATCTCCGCGCGCCGTCGTCACTGTTGTTACCTTGTCTTTGCTAAATCTGCCTAATGTTCACACAAGTCGGACAAACGGAACAATTTAACACTAAGATTAAGCCCTTAAGCGATTATGTAAAAATTAGAGAATTTTAAACCAGCTGACTAAGTTTTGTTAGGGTTGAATTCATTTCCACTAAAAAAAAGTTCTCTACAAATACGGATAATTGAATTGAAAACCAGGTAGTGTAAAACGTGTTCATAGAGATGATGTTTATATTAGGCGGGGAGATATTCCCAATGACCATTATTTCTGTCATCAGTCCTACGTAGAATCCAAATCAAACTTCAACTTACAGGTAGGTCTCGTTTAATTGGAGAATTAACAGACCCTGGGAACGAGGCTGGACCATTAATCGGAAAATGTGACAGATTAGTTTGTAGCTTGTGACTAACCTTGGCATGTTCGCCCATCTCCTAAATATCCTTCTTTGCAAGCACAGAAAAAGGAACCATCAAAGTTGATACAATCTGACAGAGGACTGCAGCCTAGGGACTCTGGACTGTGTACACATTCGTCAATATCTGTAACAGTAACACAACTGAAATGAATATGTGAATGAACATCGCAGGTAAGAAGTGAAAATAAAGCCTGAAAAAAAAATTTCAGGCTTGTACTTTTGATATCTACAGAATGGGGGAAAGAAACTACTCCAAAAGGTTGGACCTTTAACCTGCAGAACTTTACGGCCTGAACACAGCACGATTGAACCCCCCTGTCACCCACGCCTCGTTACTTTGTTTGGCAGGTTAACCTGTCAGAGCTTTTAGAGAGTGTGTGTCAAACTTATCTCCCGAGGGGGAATGGGGAGTGGGGAAGGGGAGGAAGCGAGGCTATGAAAAACGTTTACAAGAGATTGGGGAATCTAAATATGACCTTGTGAGAAAATAGTAAAGCACACTGCTCTTGTCCACGCCTTTTCGAGATCTTGACAAGAGATCTAGATCAATTTCACTCTCATGTGCATGCTTCACTGTTGTTTTCTGCTGAATGTGCTAAAGGTTTCTGGCCGGCGCACAGTCTCTTTCAAACGGCAGAATAGGTCATTTCCGAATTACCTTTGGCCTCTTTTTCAAAGCGAGTCCTGTTGCTCATCTTTTCATATGAAAATTAGTTTTCATTCACACGCAAATTTGAAAATCTCATTTTCATACGAATGGTTGAGCACCATGCCTCGCTTTGAAAAAGAGGCCAAAGGTGATTCGGGAATACCATCAGTCGACTCGAGAACTGGATTATCAACTGGGTTGAGAAGGGGACTACAGTAACCACTTTATTTTTAAATTTCTAGGGACACACATTTTAGATTTACAAGTGTGAGACTATTCACATTTGCCGCTTTGGCTTCCAGAGCAGAGAATGTTTTCGGTATTAATCATAAAAATTACAATTTCCTCGATTGTGATTGGTTTAAAAAGCTCCTATTTTCCACTAATTCACGTGCCAAGTTGTTATCGGACAGTTTGTTATTGGACACTTTGTTATTGGACAGTTTGTTATCGGACAGTTCAATAAGCCAATCACATTCAAAGTACTATTTTAAATCAACCAATCACATTCAAAGTTGTAGTTTAAATCAACCAATTGCAACCTTGGTTACAATCAGCATAAATTGTATTTTTTATTGGTTTAAAAAGCTCCTATTTTCCACTAATTCACGTGCCAAGTTGTTATCGGACAGTTTGTTATTGGACACTTTGTTATTGGACAGTTTGTTATCGGACAGTTCAATAAGCCAATCACATTCAAAGTACTATTTTAAATCAACCAATCACATTCAAAGTTGTAGTTTAAATCAACCAATCGCAACCTTGGTTACAATCAGCATACATTTTGATCGTAGTCAATTTCAGAGCGACATTAAACAATTTACGCTTCCTTCGTCAGTCTTTTAATGCAAAATTTCCTTCCCTTTTATAACTTGGCTCTTCCTCTTTTCTCGGAAATTGTAATTTTTATGATTAATTGGTAATAAGACTTCGTATCGTCCAATTCGGTCTGTAATCATACTGGTGATAAACAAATCGGACTCCCGCTGCGCGGTCGTCCGATTTTGTTATCACTCGTATGATTACAGACCGAATTGGACTCCACTCAGTCCTATTACCATTACTTATCAAGTTTAAACACACACAAAAACTGCGGCCGCATCACGGAATGATGTGTCTTATTCAGATAACTTTTTTGACCTTTTGTTCCAGTATCGTAATGACACACGTCTGAGCTGCTTCTTGTTTGCACAGTGCCACTTTATTTTGCACCATATACACCTCTGCAGTTTAGGGGACCACCAAAAACTGGTAAAGTTTCCAATGGGGTGCTACTATACTAAGAGATGTCCTTGAAAAAAAAGATCAATCTACATACCCCAACATCTCAGGGAAAATTTAGCATGCTACCTTGGGTTTCATAGTTTTATCAGTCCGCCACAGAACCAGGAGCGCGTTTATCAAACTCAGTCCGGAAGACATTTCGGGATCGAACAGAATTTATCAAGTCTGTTCTCCATCGATTGGGCAAACTAGACCAGTGTATTTCTCAGTTTTGTGGCGTGGCTTCTCAAAAAAGAAAACTATTAAAAATATTAGAAATCGAATTTCTGGTAATAAACCTAGTGAACGTAAAATACGGTTTTCCGAGCCCGAAGCGTTTTCTTGAGTTTTGAGAAACGCGCGCCAGTTGTTAACTGAATCCCAGGAAAAGCGAACTAGACACAGTACAACCTTGCAGAAGTGAAGTGTCTTTGCATCACAGTCAGTTCATCACAGCACTAAACCCAGTCGGGAGTGATGCAACTGTCAACTAATTCTTCCTCTCAGGCTCTATAATCTCTAAACTAAAATCCTCATCGAATTGCTGTTCTTACACTTTTCGCAAACAGCAGAAAAAAAATCACAGTCACGCCTTTTAACCTTTTCATCGTTGCATTACCTGTGCAGCTTTGCCCATCCCCAGTGTAACCAACAGCACAAACACACTTATACGATCCTATCTGGTTGACGCAGTTTGAGGTGCCTCCACAGCCGTGCAAATTACGGGAACACTCATCCAAATCTGAAAACAACAACAACAAAAAAAAGAAAAAAAGAAAACGTCAACAGGGCCCGCGGAACGTTTTCCTCAGCCGGGGTGGGCTAAAAAAAGCGTAAGAGTGAACAGTGAGTACACTAGTGGGGTCCGGGGGCAGGCTCCGCAGGCAAAATTGAAATTGAAGTCTCCGGAAATGGCTAGACATACCTCTATAGCCGCATTCTCTCCATATTAATGTGAACTTTTAGTTACCGTAATATATAGACTAAACCATGATTGTTTTCTTTATAGTATCGAGACCGTACTGCAGTCTGGTCAAAAGAGGTATTTTGATTAATGATTTCCGAGCTATATTTAGCTCCCACAACATTTAAAGCATTGCTATATCGGCTTTTTTTCAAATTCGCCACGAATTTGTCTAGTTTATTTTACGTAATGTTCCTTTCAAGCGCTACTATTTTATATGAAAGACTCCAAATTTCAGCGATCAAACTATCCCTAAATTTTTAAGGTTTCCATGGATTGATGAGAAGTATCGCTTCTCGGAGCCATCAGTTGCCTTACTACATTGATTGAATTCAAGAGAGTAATCATACCAAACAAGAAATTTCAATCGGTTTCTAAATATCATAAGATTATAATCACAATTATACAGGCAGGCCGCCAAGCGGCCTGCCTATATTACACAAACTCCATTCGAAATATATGAGAGAACTATCAGGTGGAGTTCAACGCAAAAATCAGTGGTGCCAATAAAAGACAAGCGAACAAATATAACTGGTGATATTTTAATGGCACTCAAAGAGATCATCAAAGTGACAATGCTTATGAATAAGCAAGGAAAATGTCAACAATAGCAGGTTGTAAATCCAAAGTTCCGCACGCACTGTTTAGTCTCAATGAAGAACAGCATGAGCAAATGTTGAGTTGAACGGGTTCGTAATAAAAAAAACTCTGGAAAGTCCAAGGAGTAGACCAATCAACCATCCTTAAAATCTCTGACAAAGGAACATTGGCATTGGCTGCTGCCGTATTTGAAGCTCCACGCACGGAATGCGCTTTCAAAATATTGGTGTGGACAAAAGAGACATTCAGTAGTGAAAATAGCCACCTCCCGATGGATGGGGCTGTAATCGGTTTGTGACGCTTCACATAGGAAATAAACAATGGATCCACCCTGGAGGAGAGAATAGCTGGACGGATCGCACGTGTAGCCTTTAAGTACTAGCGAAATGTCTCAACTGGACATAGTTTGGGGTTGGAAGGGAAACGAGCAAAGAAGGCCTTCCGAAGCTGATCAGTAGAGTCTCTTTTACGAGAAGTCGAGAGTGTAAACTCCAAGCTCTATGGAAGGACGAGGCAGTGTGGCGGCAGAGAATAACATTGCAAGCTTTAATGACAATTGCTTGCGGGACAGTGACCTGCGGTTACTACCAAGCGATGCCAGGAATTTAGTTACAAACGTTACGTCCCAAGTGCGGGAGAACCTAGGTTTAGGGGGGCGATCGTTGAACATTCCTTATAGCAGTTGGGTAGCTAAAGGGTCTTGACCCACAGGTAGACCATCCAGCTTGGCATAAGTGGTAGAGTATAGGATGTCAGCTAAAGGTACCAAAAAAGGATCAAGCTTTCTTTTATCACACCAGTGACTCCAACGCCCCCACGCTGATTTATACGTTTTCCGTGTAGAGGAGCGAGATGATGCTGAAAGGAGTATCTTGGTAACATCTTCGGAAATTTGCCATGTACATGTTGGGCTGATATCACTGTCCCTCTCCAGACAGCATCTCCAGAGTTCCAAAGCTAAAGCTGTGAGGCAGGTCGACCTCGTACCACCCTTGTTGCTTACATGGGCTATTGCCGTAGTGTTGTCCATTCTCAGACAGACCACCTTGTGAGACTGGTGCTTTAGAAAAGACTTTAGGGCCAAGAAGGCAGCTTAAGCTCTAATATGTTTCTGTGAAGGGTGCTTTTGTCTTTTGACCGACGACCATTTGTGTGATGGCCTTGGCAGACCGCAACCCATCCTGTCTTGGACGCATCGGCCATTACAAAAAAGGTCGGATCTGGAGGTGTGATTGGGCTGCCATTCACGGAATCGATGTTCGACAGCCACCACTGGAATACTTCCAAGGGGTATTGATCTAGCGTGATGGTCACATAGAAGGTTCTGTGCGGACATGTGCAAAGCATGGATCAACTGGATCTGTAAGTGTCTGAATGAAAGATTGCTTACCAAACTGCCGGGTGACAGGACTCCAGTGTACCCAGAAGGCTTGCTAGCTGACGTGTAGGCATAACTGGAGTTCAGATTGCCCTCTTGCAAATACTCTTGACTTTAACAACTTTCTTCTGCAGGAGGCTTAGTGTTTCTACAGTGGAAGATATTATTTGGGTTGGGATTAAACATGACTTTTCCCGATTTACTATGAAGCCAAGGAATTCCAAGTTAAGAGAGTTACTGCCATAGTTGTGTTTCTCTGTACTTCCTGGTGAGAAGAAGCCAAGATAAGGACGTCGTCCGAGGTGGCCTCTCATATAAGCCTTGTGGTTTCCTGAGGTCTCCCCGCCACTAACTTAGGTGTATTACTTGTAAATATTATGAAAATGGCAAATAAATAAAATAAAATAAAATACAAAATAACAACAAAAAAAAAAGATACAGAATCATACGTCGGAACTCTCCGTTTGCGTAGGTATGCTGCTACCGGATTTAAGAGTTTGTTAAAGACCCTTGGAACGGTATTTTAGGAACGTCTGAGAGTCCTTATGGACTGGAACCGACAAGTATGAGTCTTTCAAATCTATGGTAGTCATGTAGTCGCCTCTTTGAGGAACAGACTTTAAGCAAAAGATGTTCTCCATCCAAAAATGTGAGTTCTCCATGAACTTGTTCCGGAAACTTTATAAGTCTATTACTGGCCGGAAGGTTCCCCCTTTTAGGGTACTAGGAACAGATGACTGAAGAAACCCTCTCTTGAAGGAGAGATCTGTGTTATGGCTCCTTTGGTTAGGAGGCTCGCCTCCCCAATTAGTAGAGCATCTGTGCTCAGCTAGAAGGATTTGAGACTTTAATATTGTTATTATATTATTATTATTATTATTATTATATTATTATTATTATTATTATTATTATTATTACTAGCAAACAAAGTGATTATTCCAAAGTAGATTTCATGTCTTCCTTGGGAACATCCTTGTTTGATGTTAATGCATCATGCAAACATAGGGGCCTGTCATTTTCAGAAAGGCCCTCTGCACAGAGGCTAGTTCTTTGTCTCGCTCTTGTGTATATTTTGGAGACTTCGGTGGGAAAATCTGATTAAGGATAGCGTTGTCCATGGTTGGAGAACACAAACAATCCACCGACGGAATGGAATAATTGTCAAGAATATCACTTACTTGATCGTAAGATAACTTCCGACGGACGATTTTTTGCAAAAAAGCGGTAAAACCCGTTTTCGGTTCCCATTACGAGTGTTGTGAATCTGGATCATAGAGATCACCGCCATTGGGGGGAACATTTGTCCCGTTACTCTGATTTCCAGCGTCGTCCCGCTTGGTGGCTCTCATTAGCCCGAGTTGGTGCCTCATTAGCCGGAGATGGTGGCTTAAAAGCCGTAATAGCGCCCTCATCGTTGGACACCAGGTCCTCATTTTGAGTATGCCAGTACAGAAAGTGCGTCTGATTCCACGCTCACCTTTGGCGGGAAAGCCGGGAGGCTCTGTTGCCAGCAATTTTCGATCGATGAGACGCGTGCGTTCGTGGACTTTAAGTCCTCCTGAAGGTCTTCAAAATAGTAGACAGAGATGCCTGGCGTGCGCTTCTCGAAACCCCGGAAACTTTTCGGGTCTATTTCGGGTGCCACGATTTCCTTCAAGACGTTTCCGGGCATGAAATTTTGCAACAAATTTGCCCTTTAGTATCTTGAAATCATAGTTAAAGGCCAGCTTTTTAGAATAGATGGATCTTAGTTGGTGCAAGTGCCTGAGAGTATAGCCTACATAACTTGCATCGCGCAAGTCACATTGAAATTTATAAATTACACGTTGTTGGTTAACAATAGGCGGTTTCTTCTCTTGCACTTTTATCTCTCGCTGGATTTTATTGCTGAAAAAACCGGTTGAATGACTGTGTGGGTCTTCATGCTCAGGTCTTTCAGCTGTTTGCGGACTAAGGCACTTGCACCAACGTGCGGCCGAACACACTAAGCAGTCCTCTTCCATTGGCAAACACTTCATTAACGAGCACTGTATTGTCCCGAAAGACCTTGACAGACATTTTTCCGTTCTCAACAAGTGCACGAATAAGTTCGATTGTTTAGTGCATGAAATGCTGTTACTTAGAGAATAAACACCATTTCTCAATGTCCAGTCGGACTCAATTCAAGCAAAACTATTTGCGTGACATTGCATATTTAATTAAGACGTATGTTAATCTTAAGCGAATAATTTTCTGACAGTTTACATTTGAACTTGAAAATGGTGTCACGATGTCACCGAAACGTTGACCTTTTATATCGCTAATTTTTACTTGTCTATGTTTTACTAAACCGTTGGATAATTTATTTGTGGTATATTTCAATCACACACTCAGTTGCTGATGTTTGGAAGAAGCCATGGCATTTATGAAAGCAGAAAAATATATCAAGTATATTTAATATACTTAATTGTGCACCAGAAAAGCTCTCTTATTTACTTTTATAATCAATTAATCACGTAATCAATTAATAATTTATTGATTAATTGTTTTGGACGACCAGCTTCTAGGCCTGGGTACCCTAGTCGGAATAGTTGAAATTTTTCTTAGAAAAAATTCAATGCACAGTACTCCTGTGTTTTTATTGGACAGGACTCGTATCTCGAAAAAATCTGGAAATCCCGTAGCAATATCACATTATCAATTTCAGTTATAATTCCACACGCCTGTTGCTTTGTAGTCTCCTCTGCACACAACTTCTTGAAACCCACTGGGTCTTGGGCTTCCTCACTGCCTAACTATCTTTGCAATTGTTTGCATAACAAAAGCACACGACTAGAAATGAACTGGGAATGAGTGACTGTCTTAAGACAGGAACCCTACAGTGAGCTAGTGGACAGTGATACCCTCCAGAGAGGCTCTAGATTCACAGGCAAATACTATCACATATATGTTCCCTACAAAAGGCACAAAAGGCAATAAACTTAGCAAGTTAAATTTCTAACATTCCGTCACATGTGTCTTCTAGTGATACCTGTGCTACAAAGGCTGGTAGACAAAGGTTTGGCTTTGTGTACCTTATCCACGAGTTAGCCATAGGCACCCTTTGATTCGATGTCTGTGCCTCAACAGCGTTAAGAAACGTTTGCCCGTATCTTATTAACACGTAATGATGATGATGATGAACTTTACTCATGTGTCGATGTATTTAGCTAACGCTGATTGGGGACACAACATAAAGATAAAATAAATAATGACTAATATGATAAATAAAAGATAAGAAATAAAAAAGCTATAAAAGAAGCTATAGCATAATCCTATATATATTATATATACATTTACAATATGCTAAAATAATCAAAACAATTCTAGGAACATGGTCACAACTTAAGAGATAAAAATTACGCGCGCGGAGTAATTGTTGCCATTTATCAGTTCCGTAAGATCCCTACATCTGATATGAAACTTAAACCTTGATAGGCTGCTCGTTTCAGTGATGTTTTTATCTAGCTTGTTCCATAAAAAGGGTCCAAGATATCTAAGAGAGTGTTTACCATACAATACAGAATTAAATCTAGGAATATCAAAATTTTGGTTTCTAAAATTATATTTACAAGGCTTAGTACTGAAAATGTCACAAATGAAATCAGGAACTAGCCTATATTTAACCTTATACATGAGTATAACTATGTCTTGTAATCTCCTAATAACCCTTTGACTACCAAAGACGCATATTTGCGTAAAATATACCGCTTTTGCTTTTATGATTTATTTCTTGTTTAAATTTTGTCACAAAGACATAATAATGTGTAAATAGCACTAAATGATGCTTTTTGCAATTATCAAATCCAAAAACCCGACAACAATACCCGAATTCCGCTGCATGGCACAGTTTTTTTGGCAGCGAAGCCCAAAATGCTAGTCTTTTGACCAAAGAACAACACCAAAAATTACACATTTTCGTGGTCAACTTTTTAATAAAAAACATTGCCCAAAAATCAAAATTCTACATTTACAGCAAACCTTAAAGCCAGACCTTGGCATCTGGAGGGAAATTTTCCTCTCACTTCTTCCACAAGCCACGCTTTAGCCATTTTATTGGAGCCAATCTCGCGTATCTCAAGTTGTCTTGTTCACGCCCCAAAAGAATTCTGGGAAAGTCAACTATTCCAGGAACATAGAACCCTTCCATTTCCTATTTCCAAGTTTTTTTGTAAGTGTCGGGCCACCCAGTACTACCAGGAAAATATGACGTCTATTGAATTTTTACCAGTCAAAACTAGCCCAAATTGCCTTGGTAGGCCCTGGAATCCTTCCACAAAGTTAGCAGAGAGACAGCTTCGGCCATCCACCGCCATATTGGCTACGAAGCAGATTTAGCGTCTCATTCAGCAAGAAACCGTCTCTCACTTCTGGCTTCTT
>JAEMWC010000849.1:300000-355000 GCA_016490735.1 Pachyseris speciosa | reverse complement strand
ACCTGCATATCCATTCAAAATGGCGACACTATCGATCACTTCAATGCTTTCAATCTTCTCAGAGGAGAAAAAATCGATCAAGAAGGCTGAAAACCACTATAAGTCGGATCACATAGAGGCATTTACATATCAGCGGGGCGTTTTACGCGGTGAAGTACACGCAAGCATGAAGAACAAGGTATACAAAGTCACGGTGAGTTTAACAACATGTTCCCTTAAAGCTGCGATGAAAAACGTCACGTTTATGAAACCTTTATAAAGCTAGATGCTGAATAATCTTAAATCGTTATGTATTGAATACATCTAAGGTGAAATTTGGACGCTCTTTGGTGCAATAGCGGTCATAAAAAAAACGAGAAAATGTGAGTGTAGTCGTTAGTTGGACGTCTTCTACGCACGAAAACGTTAGGTGCTACAATTTTACTGAAAAACACATTTCGCGATTTTTCTTACCTCCTACTAAGACATTTCATTTCACTCTTGCAGATTTATTTGGATGAGGAATTTGAAATAAAATCGACGGAGTGTGAGTGTCCGAGATAAAGGTTAAATGCAGTCACGCGGCGGCCGTTTTTATCCATGGCATTCACAACCTCAGCAAAACTGATGTTGAATGCCAGTGGAGGCTGCTGGCTGCTCAGCCCCGAGCCACCTGTTGCTAAAAAGCTGCCCATTCCAACAATAGAGGAGATAGTTTTTTCAGACGAGTTTCTTCAAACCGTGGGACATGAACAACAAATAGACTGTCTAGTAAGACACTGCAGAGTACAGGCAGGAGAAATTTCAAGAATTAGTGAGTTGACTGTTGGTCAGAGAGACAATCCTGCCTGGCATTTGGCAAGGAGGGGTCGTCCAAGCGTCTTTACACCGAGCGAAATCTTACAATTGAAGAGGCTGTTAAGTCTGCAACATTTTGCCTGGAAAAAAGTGAAACTATAGAGGGCTATTCCTTGAAGAAAGATCATGTCTACTGGCATCAGGTTCAGGGAGAAATGTTTTTCTCACATAGGAAATTTTGTTACTTTGTTGTGTGGACAACAAAAGATGTAGCTGTTCTAAAATAGAAAGGGATGAAACATGGGCAGCAAATATCTCTGTTTTAATAGACTTTTATTTTAATCATATTTTCCCCAACATTGTGGAAGGCAAACTGTAGTTTGTTAGTTGTGACTGGGGCTTTCTTCTACCTCATTAAAGATTCAAATGTAACTATTTTTTCTGTCATGAGGATTTCATGTCCTTGATTATAAATTGCCATTGTGGGGAGAATTTTGTAGGAAACCTTTCATAGCTCTTGCAGAGTTACTAAAATTAAAAATTGTTTGCTGCATTTAAATGTAACAAAATATGAAATCTTTTCAATTGAAACAAATCTGATAAAATTAGCTACCCTCAGGGGTGCTCGGTTAGGAGCAATTAAAAAGTACAAAGGGAGTCATAACCACGTTTAGTGTTAAACTGCCATTATCTGAATACACAAAATAATTGGTTGAAGGATTCTCGAAAGTTAGTCAAACGTTGCAGTTTCATTCAACAGGGCTTTTCTAATCAGTTGTTTGCAAACCAAGGGAGGTCATTGTCAAAGATATAGTCACTCACCAAATCATATGTGTTTATATGTATCTTTAATAAGCAACATAACACGATATTCCTTTTTACAATAAAAATAGTTACATGGTATTTATAACTTTGGTTTCTGTTTAGACTTACATGTATTGCGACAAACAGTTCACGATTGGCTTCTTCAAGTTCCACTTCCAGAATAACCTCATGGGTTGTTCACAGGTTTTCCTTCCTATCAGCTTCACAAATGGATGGTTTTTCATTTTTCCTTGCATTTTCTATTATCTCTGACAGAGATTGCCCCCTCGACTCAGTTGGCTTTTTTTTCTTTGGTTGTGGTCCCAGCTGCTTAGCAAATATTTTAACTTGATTGCGCTCAAAAACTTCAGGACCACTGGCTTTTTTACCATTCCTAAATTGACAGCTAAACACTCTTGAGTGCTTATTGGGGTCTTGGTCTTTCCTCCTGTTGAAAAAAGTGATTGCCTTTATTAAAAGTTGTACATGAGCAATATTAATGCATACACACATAGTTTATCTGAGCAGGTTACAAAATAGGCAAGACTAAAGTCTTGATGTGGACCTGCACTAACTGATATAATAAGACAATTTCTTAAATAAATCAAAAAAGGAGATTGACCTCTACAGTATACGTATAGTATTACATGTATAGCTAAAAATATTGAAAGGCCACTGACCTAAAAGAAATGCTGCAGGAAGCTTTGTCAAAACTTATGGTTTTTAGACATTTCTTGGCTTAAAATAACTAAGACTTGTAGGGTTTTAAAAGGAATAAGGGAGGAGGTTCCAACACAGGGCAGCTCTGTGTTTACTGAGATGATCTGCCGATCTCAGTTCTTGGCCTGGGAATCTCAATGTTTGCACGGGCCCATCGAAAACTTCAAAAAACGTCTCGATCGATGGAGGGGATTTTTCCTACCAAGGCATAATTCTCTAATAGTGTATTAAAACAAAGCAAAAGATACACAGTCTATGTTAAAGCCGTAAGAGATTCACGTTCTGTCTGATCAAGCGTTAAGCGATGTCACACATTTGGCATCAATCAGTGCCGGTAAACTCGCTTGAAACCACGCAATTCGCAATAACTACAGCGGTGGTCACATTCATGAATATCAGTTCTTACCTTATAAGTAGAATCCATCGCCGGTATTCGCTGTTATTCTTTAAAGCGCTTGGAAAGGCGAAGAACGAGCAAGTGTTGCCTTCGGATGAATGGTTGCAAGTCGGGGCAAAACAGAAAACCATTTCTTTCCGTTTGTGTATTTCCCCTCACAAATCTTAGACACCAGATGATCCTTTGATGTTCTTTCAACCTTATCTGTCTTTTCCAATGTCTTTCTTTGGTTAACAGTGGATAATTACAGGCTTCCACCTTTCAAACAAAGACTGCGTGACCCCCGCGCAAGTAATTCTGACTTTTGTTTGGAACTGAAAATTTTAGCGCCATGGCAACGTGACGTCACACTTAAGGACTCTATACCATATATCAGGCAGTGATCACTGATTTCTGGATCAAATGTCCCCGATTTAATAAAATAATCAGGCCTGTTTGTAAGCAGTACATCAATCAGCGTAGACGAAACATTAGTAATCCTTGTGGGACTGTTAATTAGACAGGTAAGATTAAAGCTTTCCTCTAAATCAATGAGTAATTTACCTTCTCTTTTGTTTGTGTCCATTCGATTGAGATTGAGATCTTCCATGAGAATCACTGTTTGTTTTTGAAGTTCAGCCCACATGCATAATGAGCTGAGGTCATCTTCAAGCTTAGAAAAATAATCGTTACCCGCAGTTTTCGGTGGTCTGTACACTCCGACTAGCAAAATTGTACTACAGGTGGTCTTGATTTCAATCGCCAAGACTTCTACATGTTTATATGCTGGTGCTGTAACTTTCTTAGATGCGATATTCGTAGAAATAAAGGCCATTAGACCCCCGCCACCCTTCTTTCGATCCTTTCTGAACATATTATATCCTCTCATTAAAAATTGATCGTCTTTGTACGAAGAATCAATTTTTGTTTCAGAAAGAAAGATCACCTATGACTTCAATTCTTTGTTCAAACATTTTGAGGTCATCAAGTTTATTTTGTACGCTGTTAATATTAAGATGAGCAATCATCAGATCGTGATGTTTATCTTTGCGGTAATCAATAATGTCATGTCGAAATACCTGAAGATCCAGATTGGTATCGATGATATTAACATCTTCAGTGAATGCCTCGTCATCATAGCCAGGCAAAAAGCTAAGAAGACAATTCGTGCAGTACCAGGTATAACTTGGTTTTTGCTGCAGTTGGGCATATTCTTTAGGTGAAACTCGAGAACACTTAACATGCGTTCGCCGTCCACATTCGGTACAAGTCATAACTCGATAATTTCGTGCCATCGTCCTGTCGCAAATTTGACATTTTTCCGGGCCAGGATTAACTGCTATATCTCCACTGAGCAAGAGTTTAGCATGTTGGAAGCTAGCTGTTGAGTTAGCGTAGAAGTTAACCCTCGAAAGGAAGAAACCCGTTCTCACAATCCTCCTTCTTGTACGTAGCATCCACCATGTCGAGTTCAGATCCAAGTTTAGGGATCCAATTAAAGCGTTTCTGGTGAACTTGCCAGTAGAGGAATTATTCGCATTTTTGCAGCAACCACTTGGTTGTAAAATTAGGAGATGAAAGACTAAACCACTGTACAAAAAAGCCAAAGTATTGATGGTTTTAATGTGCCCTCCAAGTGTACGTCCGTTCGCCATTGCTGACCACGTGCCTCCAAGGTAAGCTTGTTAACTGATAACTGATGAGTCCTCGTAAAAAACGATTAAAGCCCAGGCTAAACGATCAAACATTTTCATCCAACATTGTGTTTGTCAAACATAACGATGGGTGGCTGAACGCATAGACAAATGTTTGACCAAACACCAGACAGAGTGAGTCCGCAGAACGATTTTTTGCGTATTATCGCTGAAATTTCGACGTTGTTTGGTTCATTTGGCTGCTTTTTACCCGCTGTTTACGGTTTGTTGGTTGAGGCGGCTAAATGATCAAACATTTGTTCGTAACGCGAAATGTTGGATGAAAATTTTTTATCTCGATCAAACATGGAAAGCCATTTAAATACAATAATTAGGTTTATCAACGGAGTTGATAGTGTAAAATTAATTGACCACCGTACAGGGATTCGATTAGCTGATGTTTCGAGCGTTAGCCCTTCGTCGGAGCGAATCGAGGAATTGTGGGTTGTGTATGGTTTATATACAGAAAATGGAGCTACGGTATTGGTGGTAACATGGTACCGTGAAAAACAGGAATAAATTAATTGAATGAAAAGCGCTCGTTGATACCGTGAGGATTAAGAGTGCCAATTTGAAAGATCAGTTTTTTGCTCGAGATTTTTACGGCTTTCCGTGGTACCTTGGGAAAGGCCGGAGATCGACATGTGTTGTTTGGAATGGGAGAGATTAAAATGCCGGGCGACAGGTTTGGATGCGTCTTTGTCATCTTTGAGCATCTTCACTACAGAGACACAGTAATGACATTTAGGTGCATCAAGGGACTGGCCCCTACATACTTGTGTGAGCCTTTCCGAAAGCGCAATTCTATTCACTATCATACATAACACTAGAATCAGAGAATCCCTCGATATTCCTCTAAGTAAGACAAAGTCTGGCCAGCGACGTTTCCTCTACAGAGCAGTCAACATCTGGAACAATTTAGACAAAGACTTTAAACAGTTATCTTTAACATTTTAAAAAAGTTGAAAATGCACATGCTAGATAATTATTTTAATGATCGCTTTTTATAATTTTATTCATTTATTATCAAAATGTACTTTGCTTCTTAGTATTGAAAAGCCCCCGGGGAATGCTAATAAAGTATGTATGTATGTAGCTTCTCAACATCACGAAGATGTTCTCGGAATCGGTCACCTAGTTGTCTTCCTGTTTCGCCGATGTATAACTTTTTGCATAATGTGCAGGTTATGCAATAGATAACATTTGCGGAGGTACGCGTGAAGCGATCAGTGATCTTAACAGATCGCTTAGGGCCCGATATTTTGTCAGTGTTTTGAATGAAAGAACAAGTTTTGCATCGCGAGCGCGGACCTAGCTACGCCAATCTTTTTGTAGGTTACGTCGAGTACCAATTCGTCAATCAGTACAACAGTCCTAAACCTGAACTCTACGGTCGCTACATTGACGACCGTATCGGCGAGATTTCGTCTAGCAAGGAGGAAATCAATCAATTTATAACCGCCGTTAATTCCTTTCATCCGGCTCTAAAATATACCTGGTCTTTCTTGATATCATAGTTTTTATCAGCGGCAACGGTTTATGTACCAGTGTGCACTACAAACCCACCGATTCTCACAGTTATTTGTTGTATTCATCTTCACATCCATCTCATGTCAAAAACGCCATTCCCTATTCTCAATTTCTTAGACTTCGACGTCTATGTAGTGATGACTCTGAGTTTTTCCAACAAATCAGAGGAAATGTGCCAGTTCTTCGAGAAACTTGGCTATACTGATTCTGTGGTTCAATCGGGCCATCACCACGCCCAGCAGATTGATCAACAGTCAGCACTACAGACGTCACAAAAGGAAAAGAATGACAGAATTCCATTCACCCTCACATTTCACCCGCATAATAACCCAGTTAAAGCCATCATTCTTAATAACTTTAAGATACTGCAAAATGATCCAGAAACTGCTAGAATCTTTTCGCAACCACCGCTGATTTCATTCAAACGCGACAAAAATGTAAGTAACTTTCTAGTTAGAAGCGCATTCAAAACAACTGAACAGCCTGGCACTTTTAAATGCGCGCGCTCGCGATGCAAAACTTGTCCTTTAATTCAAAACACTGACAAAATATCGGGCCCTAAGCGATCTGTTAAGATCACTGATCGCTTCATGTGTACCTCCGCAAATATTATCTATTGCATAACCTGCACATTATGCAAAAAGTTATACATCGGCGAAACAGGAAGACGACTTGGTGACCGATTCCGAGAACATCTTCGTGATGTTGAGAAAGATGACAAAGACGCATCCAAACCTGTCGCTCGGCATTTTAATCTCCCTAACCATTCCAAACAACACATTTCACTCAGTGCCATCATGGCGGATGGGCGTGTAAATTCGAGCTCCGTGTTTAAGTTGCTGTTGGTTCTGTTTTTCACATCATTTGCTGGTCAAAGTAGTCTGTCTTTTCTGCGAAGTGGTAAGTCAGCAACCCCAACATCAAATGAAACATTGTACGGCAGAACACCACAATATATCATGGTCTGTTCGATGACTTCAAATGTCAACAAAAGTGTCTGCCATCTTGGTTTCGACTTTACGAAGGTTTACAATCCTTACCGATGTAAGCGAAAGTACCTGAACGCGAAATTTCGCTATTATTCAAACACTGACGCTGAATCAGTATCTTAATGCTACGTCGAACCGAACCGACACACCCAGGATTGTCAACGCTTCGCGTTCAACGACTATTCCAGTGTGTATCAACAATGGAAGGTATGCCCATGTGAACCATCTTTATTATCAACGTCAACTTGGCCACAACCCTCTTAACTGTATAAATATATCTGCAACCTCGACATGTTCTGAGATATCCACTCTGAGCCAGCTTTCGCTTCACCTTTGTACTATGAACGTTCGATCAATCAAAAACAAATCTGCCGAGTTTGTTGACTATGTCACTAGCTGCAAAGCAGATTTATTCGCTCTCACAGAAACATGGCTCAGCGAAAATGACGATGCTCACAGGGCAGAAATTACACCTACTGGCTTCAAGCTTATCGATCATTCGCGAAATAATCGTCGCGGGGGAGGAACTGCACTTTTATTCAGAGGAAATTTGAATGTTCAAAAAATTGCAGCGAAGGAACTTCGTTCATTTGAATATTTAGAACTCATTGTTTCATCTGGGACGTTTAAAGTTCGACTTGTCATCCTTTACCGCCCACCTTATTCGCCTTCGCACCCTGTCACCACAAGCACCTTTTTTGCTGACTTTGCAGACTACCTGGAAACTTTAATTCTCTCAACTGAACCATTACTTATTACTGGCGATTTCAACGTTCACGTTGATGACTCAACTAATCCCGATGCAACAAGACTATTAGACCTGTTAGATTCAATGGGTCTTTGTCAGCATGTTACTCATCCAACACATGAACTTGGGCACACAATTGACTTAATTATCACGCGTCAATCAGATTCCATCATCTGCGGCTCGCCGGTCACGGATCATCTTTTCTCAGATCATTTATCCGTACTAACTACGCTAAGAGCAACTAAACCGAAAATCATATTGAAGGAAAGAGTTTACAGGAAAATTAAATCTATTGACTTGGACTCTTTCTGCAGTGATCTAGCAGCTTCCAAAGTCTGTCAAGACACCCCAGGGGAGTTGGATGAGCTTGTAGATTGTTACAATAGAACTTTAACATCTGTTCTTGACAAACATGCTCCGTTTCAGCGCAAAATCATTCCCCAAAGGCGACGCATCCCGTGGTATAACGATCAGATTTTAGCCGCGAAAAGGATGCGAAGAAAAGCAGAAAAGAAATGGCGTTTATCAAACTCCACACACGACCTAACTGCATATAAATCTGCAAGAAACTTCGCTACAAATTTGACTAAAAAGGCGCGCTTTGATTTTTATCAGAACCTCATACAAGAAAACAGTTCGGATCATGGAAAGCTCTTCAGGGTCTCAAAACAATTATTAAATCAAAACTGTGATGTTCCACTTCCTCCTCATTTTAGTAAAACGTTGCTTGCAAATGAGATGGCTAACTTCTTCGTCGAAAAGATCAGTAATATAAGATCCAAATTCAAAGAGTGCACTAATGAAGATTGTCAAGATTGTGCTCCCATTATGGATCCACAATCTCCGTCATTTAGCAGTTTCCAAGCAATCACCGAGGAAGAAGCTCACAGCATTATTATGAATCTGGCTAAGAAATCGTCTGCTCTTGACCCGATACCCACACCTCTGGTAGTCAAATGGATTGATGTCCTTCTACCAGTGATAACTAAAATTATAAACATTTCACTTGATAGCGGTTATTTTCCCTCGGCATGGAGAGAAGCCTTAGTTTTGCCAACTCTTAAGAAGGCTGGTCTCGACACTGTTTTCAAGAATTACCGGCCTGTAAGTAATCTTTCCTTCATTTCAAAAGTAACTGAAAGAGCTGTGTTTATTCAAATTGACAATCACATGAAAAAACACGATCTTTACCCGCCGCTACAATCTGCGTACAGAAAGAACCACAGTACAGAAACGGCACTCTTGAAAGTTACTAACGATATTCTGATGAAAATGAATTCTCAGCATGCTGTTCTACTTGTCTTATTAGACTTGAGCGCAGACTTCGATACAGTTGATCACGGTTTACTTCTGCGTAGACTTCAAACTTCATTTGGAATTTCTGGAGCACCATTAGATTGGTTCACCTCGTACTTGATGGCCAGAAGACAACGTGTTTCTATTCCCGGCGCCCTCTCTGACAGTTGCTCTGTTGATTGGGGTGTTCCACAAGGATCCTGTCTAGGTCCCCTATTATATATCATCTACTCTTCAAAACTATTCCATATAATTGAACGACATCTTCCAGACTCTCATTGCTATGCGGATGATTCACAATTATATCTTTCCTTCAAGCCTGACGTGTTGTCTAGCCAACAAGACGCTACATTTGCCATGCAAAATTGTATAAAGGACATACGCTTGTGGATGGAACACGACAAACTCCTTCTCAACGATGAAAAAACGGAATTTCTTATCATAGGAACCCGACAACAGTTAACTAAAGTTAATATTTCTTCGATTACCGTGGGCAACTCTGATGTAATGAGATCGTCAGTTGTGAAAAATCTCGGTGTTTTTATTGATGACATGCTGTCGATGAACTCCCAAGTGAACAAAATTTGTAATACATCATTCTATTATCTTCATAACATTATGCGAATAAGAAAACATTTATCGCGTAAATCCACCGAGACCTTAATTCATGCGTTTGTGTCAAGCCGATTAGATTACTGCAACAGCTTACTCTATGGACTTCCACAAGTACAAATTGAAAAGTCACAAAGAGTTCAGAATGCAGCTGCAAGACTAATTTTTAAGGAACCGAAGTTCAGTCATATCACACCAGTCTTATATCAGCTTCACTGGCTTCCAATTAAGTACCGCATTAAGTTTAAAATTCTGCTCTTTACCTTTAAAGCTATTCACGGCATGGCACCTGATTATATCTGTAAATTGATCAGTCGAAAATCATCAACTAGATATTTACTCAGATCTAGCCAAAGAATTATGCTTGAGATTCCTAGTGGCAAGATACTGTCAACACTTGGAGGAAGAGCTTTTTGTTATGCAGCCCCGAAGCTTTGGAACAATCTGCCCTCTAAAATATCCAGCCTTGACTCTCTTTCAAGTTTTAAGTGTCACCTCAAAACGTATCTTTTTAAACAAGCTTTTAACTTGTAAATCTTATACATTTTAATTCGTCAAATATTTATCGTTTACCTTGTAAATATTATTATTATTATTATTTATACATTAATTTATTTTTAATCATAATTGCTTGTAAATTTCATTTATTTTTAATCATTTATTAAATTGTAAAGCGCATTTGATCATGTTCGGCATGAAAAATGCGCTATATAAGTTTCAATTATTATTATTATTATGTCGATCTCCGGCCTTTCCCTACATCAAGGTACCACGGAAAGCCGTAAAAATCTCGAGCAAACACTGATCTTTCAAATTGACACTCTTTATTCCCCACGGTATCAACGAGCGCTTTTCATTCAATTAATTTATTCCTGTTTTTCACGTTACCATGTGACCACCAATAGCGTAGCTCCATTTTCTGTATATAAACCATACACAACCCACAATTCCTCGATTCGCTCCGACGAAGGGCTAACGCTCGAAACGTCAGCTAATCGAATCCTTGTACGGTGGTCAATTTACATTATCAACTCCGTTGATAAACCAAATTTTCCTGTTTCACTCCCCCACCGACGCAGCACCACAGTTTCTTTAGAAACTAATCCCCTTTATTCATTTAAATACAATGTTGACAGATGTCCAACACGATGTTGGATGAAAATGTTTGATCGTTTTTTAATTGTTTAAATTTGTTTTCGAACAAACATACGCGTCGTGTATTGTTTTCTTGTTATGTTTTAATGTTTTTCAGGTTTTGAACAGCGGTCAATTCCTGTTGACTGCTCTAAGAATAAAATATTGGCTCAAGGAAAGCCATGCGCAGTTGTTCAATACCAGTACAAAAAAATATAATCATGGAGACCCGCTTTTAGGCTTGGCTAAATCTATATATTAAGTTGTTACCTTTATAGTGGTATCAAACAAACACCCAACCTTTATGGAGGCCCGTTCTGGTCAAAATTGTGATAATAAAATTGCTCCACAACTCAGTTTTTTCAGGCACTGTTGTACCTTTTAGGGGCATGTTGTGTATTTTTATTTGTAATATAAAACGGATTTTTCGGTGTATTCCTAACTATTTTTAACAGTATGAATTATTTTTATGAAAAAAAGTCTGGTTGAATTTTTTGTAGGTTCTACGAATAAATTTCTTCACTCGCACTAAGAATTATTTTTGACCGATACTGTGAATTATTTTTTACCAGTACTGCGAATTATTTTTTCAGTGGTGCTGAGAATTATTTTTTACTGTATGGTGAATTAATTTTTTGGCCTACAATACATTGCGAGCTTGCGATTGAGGAGGAATGGCTCAAGCATTTTCCCGCTCGATTCTTCACGCCATTTTGGTAGTTTACTTGATCGGCAGTAAATACGCGGCAGTAAATCTTGATCTTTTAAATAACTGGAGATGGATGAGTCTGTTCAACGGCAGATACGTGAGATAGCCAATAATGCCATTACTGAAATCAGTCGAATTTCTCAGCTAGTGAACTCCACTCATACTGCGACGGCACGTAATCAACGGAGTTCTTCCACTTCGAACCCATTATCATCTGTTTCTGCTTCTAACGCCGGCCCGTCTGGATCAGAATCGGTAGCTTCCTCTGGAAGTTCAGGAAGTTTAGTAAGTGAACTGCACCGAAGATTTCTGCGTATGCAAGGAACAACTCATCGTAGTTCTACTCCCACTTCGAGTAACAGAGCTCGTTCAAATTCGACTCAAAGGGCTGGTCGTCCATCGAATGAGTTCGCGATCAAAGACATTGTTATTGTGGGTTTACAATGTGAAAAAACGCCAACAACTCGCCAGGAAAAGGTCAGTCTCCAACGTAGAAATCGCGTTATAAGTGGATTTACAATTGACAAAGGATGGAATGAAAAAACTCTTTATAATAGAGTGAAAGCACAGTTTCCAGAGGAATGCAAAGGCATTGAGTTCGAATTCGTGAAGAATGTCTCTGGGGTGCTAGTGAAACCGACATTGGCTTCAGGGGTAAGGATCAATGGAAACATTTTGCTGAAGAGTATTGCTTCTACAGGTGCTGTGTATGTGCGTTTACTGGTTGAGGATGACCCAGATGAGGTGGACAGCAGTACTCAAAGAAGTATGGATGAGTTCATGCCTGAAGTAAATCAAGATAATCATGTAGAGAGCATCATCATACAAAATGAGGTACAATCTATGCACCACCAAGAGCCAAATGCGGAAGTAGAATGTGCAGTGGAACAGGGACATGTAGCTGAATCTGCAGATGACCAAAAGATAGATAATGGAGTGCAACATGCAGTTGAATCTGCATATAATCAAGAGCTAAATAATGGAGAACAACATGAAGTGCAACCTGTGGCAAATAAGGAGCAACCCATAGATAATGGAGAACAACCACTCAGTGAAGCTGACTACATGAGAATCATTGATAACATTACTGTCAATATCATTGATGAATGTAAGGGACTTCAAAATCCAGTTCTTATCTTAAAGAAAGCAAAAGAACACATTTTAGTTGGAAGACAGTTGGACATAGTTGACCCTTCAACAGAACTAAAAGGAAAGACCAACTTTATAATAGTAGACAGGGACAATCTTTTTCAAGATGCATCAGCTGAAATATCATTAATTGACAACCTAAGGTTGCCACTTGAGGTAAATTTTATGGGAGAGGGAGCCCAGGACTTTGGAGGGCCTAGAAAAGAATTTTTCAGGTTGGTTCTCAAAGAAATCAAAGAAAAGTTGTTTGACAATGGACTCATTGAGGACTTTGCAGAACATTATTATTCATCTGGAATAATAATGGGATTAAGTGTTCCACAGAATGGGAAAATTCCCACCTTTTTGTCAGAGGAACAACTTCAAGACCTTATTGATGATTCATCTGAGCATTCACCCTGCATTGTCAACCTACGAAATGGCTTGCGTAAAGTTGGAGTCCTGCAACTGATGGCAAAGCTTCCTTTGTTTCTGTACCTTTTCAGGCCTTCTGACAGCAGACTTAATGTGAGGAATCTTGTGCATTTGTTAGAACCAAAGTTTGCAGAGGAGGGTTCCAATACTAAGAGGTACCAAAACGAAGCATATGCTGCATTTTACAGATATATAAGAGAAGTTGCTTCTGGGAGAAGGGTTACTGGATGCACTACCCTAACCCTTAATCACATTTTGCAATTTGTTTGTGGAGCAGATGAGGAGCCAGCATTAGGGTTTTCTATTTCCCCACAAATCAGATTTGTATCAAGCAGTGGATGCTTCCTTCCTTCTTCAAACACTTGCACTAATGCATTACATCTCCCATCTCCAAGCAGCACACTCAGTCTTCCTTCAGATGACATACTCTTTAATCTGTATGACTATGCATTTGGTAGTACATACTTTGGAATTATTTAGCTGACTCAAATAATTTTATTGCAGAGTTGACAGTGTTTTTTTATTTGTTACCAAAAGGGCTTTTTCATCAATGAGGATTAAGAGTTTAAATTGAAATCTATGCTTTGTGAGGAGTTAATTGCAAAGGATGTGACAGTTTGTTTTGAGAGCTTTTATATAATTAACAACTTGGACACCGAAGTCAAGCTTTCATTGGAAAAAAAACTGTCATTTGAACATGTTGTTAATCTCAAATATTTCAGTGGCCATGTAAAACAATGATAGTGCATAGCAACATCAGGACATGTTGAGTTAGAACAGTTCCAGTTACATGTAACTTACAAAAAATGATTTTTAATCTGGGATATTCCTGCTCATTCCTGGGTTTTCATTTTAGCAATAGCTTCTTTAGTCGTTTGGTTGAGTGATTTGGTTCGTTTTTTGTGGGTCCTCATCCAATCTTGCTCTAATTTATTGTTTCCCTGACCTTACTGATGCCTCAATGCCATTATTTTGACAGCCATGAGAAAGTGTATTAAAATATTACTTTCATGCCTGGCATTTGTTATTATAGTTTGCTATTACATTCCTTTAATAAAAACGTTTATTGTAAATCCAAGTATCATTTTTCTCTTTTTTTTTTTCAGGGAAATTCCAATTATGGTTTTCTGAAAATTACTAACTCTCAACACAGGAATTAAGCTATAGAACTCAGACTTGAGCATTGTGGCTGATGAACTGTGAAATCAATTCCCAAATTGTTACAATTCTCGTATTGTTAAAGAGCTTACTACTTTAGGTCAGTGTTCTGGGCTTTTTTGGTAAAGAAAAAAAAAACGAAAAGAAATACAAAAGAGTCAGGACATTGCCACTTTTACTGTTGGTGAAAAAGCCAGCAGGAACCATTAAGTGGACTCTGTATGAAGGACTGCAGAAAACCCATTACCAAAAAAAAAATTGAACACTGAATGTAAACTGGGTCTAAAAGCAGAGTTTTTTCTGGCCGGGGGGGGGGGGGGTAACAATATTTTTTTTTTTTTAGTCAAAGTGTCCCAGGAGCACAAAATGACCAGTTTGTAATGGCCTGATTGAAGAAGCCTGATCAATGCACCATGAGATTGAAATCTGGGGCAAAGCACTTCTCAGCCTCTAAGGTCTAGTCTAAATCTAGGTTGAATTGTCAAAATTCAAAATGAGTGCTATTAGTATTTGACTTGGAGAAATCCCAGGTTTAAATATCGCAAGCAGATCATTTAGGTATTCCACTGACTTCTATTCTTCAGTTTCATCCTCACTCAAAAGGAACAATCTCATGCATTCAACACTGTCAAGATAATTGTTCCGACCTTGATTATGGTCATTTTGAAAGGGATCTGGCAGTTGCATCCTTTTCTCTTCTGTGAGCATAAAGGTTGGTGGATCAATGTGTACCTGGTAGTCTTCATCGCTCACTGAGGCTGATTCATCGGGGTCCACACCATACTGTTCCATTTCATCTACAGTAAGTGCAGTGTGTTGAGAATTTATGTTCTGCAGCAAACCACTTGTCCAAAGCTGTAGGGGGGACATATTATGCTCTGTTGACACTGGCCTTTGATTCATTTGATCTACAAATTCTTCAAGAGACTTATTGATTCTAGGTAAGTATATGTAATGTAGACAAAACAGATGAACTTCATTTAAAGGGTCAAGAATACCATCTTTTTCCATTTCATCAAATAACTTTGCATAAAATCACAGGACACCTGCATAAACATCCCTATGAGCTCTTTCTACCCGGCAATTGTGAACAGAGGAGCCAGTGATAATACTTTACCTGTCTAAACCTCTTCTCTCCAACATGAACTGAGCAACAAGGTCATTCTCACATTGCCCTTGATGGCAACCCGTAGGTTTGGGTGCTCTCCTCAAAAAGTCTCAATACAGTCTCAGCTTTGTTATTGTCACAGCATCTGCAATGGGTAATCAAACGTGAAAATCCATCTATACAAACATGGACTATGAGTTTCCACCGGATTAGCTTGTGGGCCGAATCAAAGTGCCACAGTGAGTTTGGTGTCGGAACATTGTACTTTCGACGATAAATTACCAAACGCCACCTTAAAGCAGTGCCTACGGGGTCTAACCGTTGTAGACAGCTGCTCACCCTCCAGCGTTGAACTCGCAACCCTCTACTCCTCAAGGCTCCAATAAATCTTCTTCTACCAATATTTGGTGTGAGAAATCCTCCATTGTTGACATTTGTATCAGCTGCAGTTATTTCTCTGTAGATTTGGTCCAACTCATGATCAGATATGTCTGTATATTGTTCCAAATCATCACTCATTCCAAACTCCCTTCGTCTTCTTTGAAGCGTAGATACACTTATGTTAAGCAACTGGGCTATTTTTTCCCATGAAAAATGTATAGAACGCAAATATTCAATTTGTTCCTTCGTTATGTTCAAAGCTGGTCTTCCAGGTCCTTGACCTTCCAGTCTTTGACTTGTTTGGGGATAAAATGAAACAGAATTCTCTGTATTCGATGCAGCAGTTTCACAGGAAGCAAGAAGTCTTTGAAGAGATTGCACATAGCTCTTCAAACGACGTAAATGCTCAGGAAGGGGATTGTTCATTTGGGCAGACATTGCATGCTCAATAAGGGTTAGTGTTGTGTACGAGTCTTGCAGCCTCTGTGTAGTCTCCTCTATTAAATCCTCGGTCCAGAAAACCTCATCACTTGTGCACAGACTAACAACTCCTTTCAGATTTTGCAAGAAAAGGTGAAAACCTCTTTCGTTTCTTTCTCTAACAATGTTTCGCCTTGGCATTTTCTTGGTCGCACAATTTTCAAAATGGCCGCCAAGCATGTTGAACACTCGAGCAAGTCCCCCTCAATCGCAATCCCGCAATGTATTGTAGGCCAAAAAATTAATTCACCATACAGTAAAAAATAATTCTCAGCACCACTGAAAAAATAATTCGCTGTACTGGTAAAAAATAATTCACAGTATCGGTCAAAAATAATTCTTAATGCGAGTGAAGAAATTTATTCGTAGAACCTACAAAAAATTCAACCAGACTTTTTTCATAGAAATAATTCATACTGTTAAAAATAATTAGGAATACACCGAAAAATGCGTTTTATATTACAAATAAAAACACAACATGCCCCTAAAAGGTACAACAGTGCCTGAAAAAACTGAGTTGTGGAGCAATTTTATTATCACAATTTTGACCAGAACGGGCCTCCATAAACCTTTGGTAAACAAGTCATTAAAAATTTTAGACTCAATAGGTTACCATAGCAACAATATAACCTGTTAGAAACGTCCTTAATTTTGGTTTTAATCGAAAACAAGAGGCTACAATTAGCCTAAACTCGGGCTTGCAAAAAACAGTATTGTATCCCTAACTTAGCGCTAAACAAAAGAATAGAGGGAAGTCTGTCTTTCTTACATCGCCGGGAGGCATTGTGTTTAGCTTGTGTTGGAGTCTATTTCTTTAGACCCCTATCAACATATATTCCTCTAAAATACAGCTTAACCATTGAGAACAATAATTATAACACTTGTAAAAAATATTTCTAAAAGACAAGAAAAAGAGAAACAGAAAAAATAAAGCCCGTGATATATACCACTAAAAGACATCGAACCCGGGTTAGCTGCGTCACAGGCAGGAACAATGACCTTTAGGCCACAGAAGTTTATCGTTATACAAGGTGATAAAAATAGTGT
Source organism: Pachyseris speciosa (assembly GCA_016490735.1). Classification (NCBI taxonomy): domain Eukaryota; kingdom Metazoa; phylum Cnidaria; class Anthozoa; order Scleractinia; family Pachyseridae; genus Pachyseris; species Pachyseris speciosa. The sequence goes on along the minus strand of JAEMWC010000849.1, from coordinate 337,874 downwards.
ATTGATTCCAAAAAAAACACTAAGCACACTTGTTTTCGCTTCCATGGATAATTGTTTGAGAAAGGAAACGCTTATCGAACGATGTAGGATTTTTTCGCATAAACGTTAATGGAGTCTCGGTGAAATGTGAATAGAAAATTAATTAGCAGAGTGAGACTGTTTACAAATACGTCAATCCAGGGTCATTTGAAACACAAGAAAGGACAGTTTGGACAGTTTCAGGTGACGCTAGTACATTTGTAAAAACTAATCGCTTATCATTCAAAAATTAAAGTCCAGAAATTGAGATATTTTGGGAAAATAGTAAATAAACTATCTGTCAAAGTCTCAGGGGTGTGTGATATCCAGTACTTGAGTTATTAAACAAAATGCACATCTCAATGGAGCGGATACGGGGAACACGGCAGTCCATCTGGAGTTAAATTTTGGTCATGTTAAAAGCTTTCTTCTCGCTGTTGAACTTGCAAACATTCGTATAGACACTTCTCTTAACATATTAGTTGTTCAGACTTCAAAGACACAAGGTGAATCGACGTTTTCCGATACGTGACAACAGGCATCATTCTTGCTGTTGATATGAGATTTACACTTCCGAATCACTCGGCCGTGAAAGGTCAAACTCCCTTTGTCTGTAGTCTCTAAGTTTTGGCGCTCCCCTCGCGTCGCGTCTCCTCGCAACTTCGCGCGCGCACGTGTCTTTCGCCCGCCCCACAATCCATCGCCAAAATTACAGACTACTCGCAGTCTACTGAAGCAGACACGAGGAAACACGGCAGTCCATCTGGAGTTAAGTTTACTCATGTTAAAAGCTTTCTTCTCGCCGTTGAACTTGCAAACATTCGCATAGACACTTCTCTTAACATATTGTTTGTTCAGACTTCAAAAGACACAAGATGAATCGACATTTTCCGATACGTGACAACAGGCATCACTCTGTTAAAAATAGTTAGCGCTTGCGCAGAAACGCCGGAAGTGAGCTTTGTGGATGATACTCGACGACGAAAAAGAAGAACCGTCGGTAGTTTTAGACCCGGGCGCCGCGCGAGACGCGGGCAGCCCGAGTAATAACTCAAAAACCAGCTCGGTGACCCCGATTTTTTTGTTATTGAAAATTAATAATCGCATCAAGATCCAACTTTTTGCAAAGTTTAAAAAAAATTGTACTAATGGATTCCGTGCCTCCTTAAATCATCGAAAATTTAAGGTGGCTCAGAATCCACTATAAGAATTTTTCTTTAACTTTGCAAAAAATTGTATTTTATTATGCTAATTATTTCCCAACAATAAAAAATGGGGGTCGACACCGAACTCGTTTTTTAGTTATTATGGCTTAAAGCTAAGATTAGGGGTGTTTTAAACAGGTTATAGTGTTGCTATGGTGACCTATTATGTCAAAAAAGTTTCATAACATGTTCACCAGTGAATGGGCAATTGTTCGATACCACTATAAAGGTAAAAATGTACAAACATTGGTAGCAATGACCGATCAGAATAAAGTGCTGAAAAATGCTGGAAATCGATGTGAGCCACCTTATCAACAACTCAGTTCATAGATCAGAGGCTTTATTTCAGTTCTTACCTCTGCTGCAGTTCTTTCCGATGTATCCAACAACACAATTGCAAGTGTAATCGTTCACAGCGTCCTTACAAGTTCCTCCATTTTGACATGGCTGCCCAACACAATCGTCGACATCTGTAATAAATAAACACAAACCAGAAACATGTACGAGCAGCTTAACAACAACTCAGGTCATATATCAGAGGCTTTATTTCAAATCTTACCTCTGCTGCAGTTCTTTCCGATGTAGCCAACAACACAATTGCAAGTGTAATCATTCACAGCGTCGTTACAAGTTCCTCCGTTTTGACATGGCTGCCCAACACAATCGTCGATATCTGTAATAAATAAACACAAACAGAAACATGTACGAGCATCTTAACAACAACTCAGGTCATATATCAGAGGCTTTATTTCAGGTCTTACCTCTGCTGCAGTTCTTTCCGCTGTAGCCAGCAACACAGATGCAATTGTAATCGTTGACAGCGTCGTTACAAGTTCCTTCGTTTTCACATGGACGCCCAACACAGTCGTCGATATCTGTAATAAATAAACACAAAAAGAAACATGTACGAGTTAAGCTTAAGGTGATTCCTCACATTTGCATCGCGCATCCTTACTTCGCATAATTTATGGCGTCATTTAGCGCGCGCTCGTGCACGCGCATTTTGAAAACATAGTGGATTTGGTTCAACTTTCTGTCGAAATCAGACTTAAAATGTTTAATTTCGTCCAACATAATGTATGGACTGTAGTTTAGTGTGGGTCCTCATGAGTTTTGGCTCGCAAAGATTTTACAATAACTTGAAATACGTTCTTACAATAAGCATCAAATAATGCCAAAATGGCGCATTTTTAATGCCTCGCAGCTCCTAAATGAGCATGGGCACCCTCCCTTTTTATTTCAAAATTGAAGTTCTTATACGATAAATATTCAGTGAACAAAGTTTGAGCAAAAATCTATTGTCACTTTTATTTCGGAGGAATTACCTTAACAACAACTCAGTTCATATATCAGAGGCTTTATTTCAGTTCTTACCTCCGCTGCAGTTCTCTCCGGTGTAGCCAACAACACAATTGCAAGTGTAATCATTCACAGCGTCGTTACAAGTTCCTCCATTTTGACATGGCTGCCCAACACAATCGTCGATATCTGTAATAAATAAACACAAACAGAAACATGTACGAACAGTTTAAAAACAACTCAGTTCATATATCGGAGGCTTTATTTCAGTTCTTACCTCTGCTGCAGTTCTTTCCGATGTAGCCAACAACACAATTGCAAGTGTAATCATTGAAGCGTCGTTACAAGTTCCTCCGTTTTGACATGGCTGCCCAACACAATCGTCGATATCTGTAATAAATAAACACAAACAGAAACATGTACGAGCAGCTTAACAACAACTCACTTCATACATCAGAGGCTTTATTTCAGTTCTTACCTCTGCTGCAGTTCTTTCCGGTGTAGCCAGCAACACAGATGCAATTGTAATCGTTGACAGCGTCGTTACAAGTTCCTTCGTTTTCACATGGACGCCCAACACAGTCGTCGATATCTGTAATAAATAAACACAAAAAGAAACATGTAGGAGTTAAGCTTAAGGTGATTCCTCACATTTACATCGCGCATCCTTACTGCGCATAATTTATGGCGTCATTTAGCGCGCGCTCGTGCACGCGCACATTGAAAACATAGTGGATTTGCCTTGAAATTGAGCTCTGTTAGTAGAAAAATGGCTATAGCTAATTAGCAACGAGGATGGGCACCCCACGTTTTTGTCAAGTCATTGTAATCAACTAATCATAAGCTTTGTGTGAGAAAAGAATGATCTGATTTCTATTGATGAAAATTAAATAATTAAGAAAAATAGCAGATACACTGTGGACTTTCCTATTAGCAGTTTGGGGACCATGTCAAGATATATGGTTCAAATTTTTAATCACGGATTCAACTTTCTGTCTAAATCAGACTTAAAATGTTTCATTTCGTCCAACATAATGTATGGACTGTAGTATAGTGTGGGTTCTCATGAGTTTTGGCTCGCAAAGATTTTACAATAACTTGAAATACGTTCTTACAATAAGCATCAAATAATGCCAAAATGGGGCATTTTCAATGCCTCGCAGCTCCTAAATGAGCATGGGCACCCTCCCTTTTTATTTCAAAATTGAAGTTCTTATACGATAAATATTCAGTGGACAAAGTTTGAGCAAAAATCTATTGTCACTTTTATTTCGGAGGAATTACCTTAACAACAACTCAGTTCATATATCAGAGGCTTTATTTCAGTTCTTACCTCTGCTGCAGTTCTTTCCGGTGTAGCCAACAACACAATTGCAAGTGTAATCATTCACAGCGTCGTTACAAGTTCCTCCGTTTTGACATGGCTGCCCAACACAATCGTCGATATCTGTAATAAATAAACACAAACAGAAACATGTATGAGCAGATTAACAACAACTCACTTCATAGATCAGAGGCTTTATTTCAGTTATTACCTCTGCTGCAGTTCTTTCCGGTGTAGCCAATAACACAATTGCAATTGTAATCGTTCTCAGCGTCCTTACAAGTTCCTCCATTTTCACATGGCTGCCCAACACAATCGTCGATATCTGTAATAAATAAACAGAAACAGAATCGTGTACGAGAAGCTTAACAACAAATCAGTTCATATATCAGAGGCTTTATTTGCGTTCTTACCTCTGCTGCAGTTCTTTCCTGTGTAGCCAACAACACAATTGCAAGTGTAATCGTTCACAGCGTCGATGCAAGTTCCTCCGTTTTGACATGGCTGCCCAACACAATCGTCGATATCTGTAATAAACATGACCCTCTATGAGCGTTTACTCGGGATACTTTTGTGCTGCAGAAGCCGGACGCAGGCTTTCTGATTCTCGAAAACTATCCGGCTAGTGGTTTGGTTTGGGTTCACATAAGCCCTTTTTGTTCACGTACGAGCAAAGCGCGTTAAACTGTTTTGAGAGTTGCCATGCATATTCGCTGTCAGCTGTCGTTGTTTACTTCTAAATTAAGTAGCATCTGGAGTTTACTTTGGCTCTCTAAAAACATTTTTACTCTCTGCTAAGCTTGAAAACATTCGGATAGACACTTCTCTTAACATATTGGAAATTCAAAACTCGAAAACACAAGGCGAATCGTTTCCGTGCATGTGTTTCTCAGAAGCAATCTAGATGTCACGCAATGTAAAAAAAAATAACACTCGAAATTCAAACTGCTCTATTTTCAAAACAAAGCGTGTTACTTGACTGAAAACAGGCCAGCAGACAAATCCTTAAAATGTCATTTACCTGATAAAGGTAAAAAATCTAAATGTTGAATTTTAGTTTTTTCCTGACGTCACGTGGAAACCAAAAATTCGCAAACTTGTCTCTTAATATAGAACTGTCAAAGCGATCGAGTTGTGATATTACATCAAAACAACTTTGCGATTTTCTAAACACAGAACTGTAACAACGTTCTAATTCGAGGCGATACTCACAGCACGTGCGAGGCTTCCAACCTTGTCTTAAATTCGGCAAACCTTTTCACGCGGAGAGTCTGTACTGTATTAAAAATCTAGCTTCACAACTTTACAAAGATATGTGCAGGAAAATTTGTTCCGGCGGTCGAAGTGGATTATTTAACTTTGAGTGTTCACTTGCGATTATGTATTTAATGAAAGGTATCACATTACGAAAACAACTTTTTGCAAATCTGTAATTTTTCTGTCACAGCATTCGAATTCAACTTGTGATATCGATTAGCCGATAAGCACTACACGTGCGAGGCTTCCAACTTTTTCTTAAAACTCGGCAAACCTTTTCACAGGGACAGACTGTGCTGTATTAAAATATCTAGCTTCACAACTCAAACACGATGAATTTACATAACTTCAAAACAACCGTCGCGTGATATTAGCCTTTCGAGCTTTGGACTATGTAGTTTGCTTTAACCAATGAACACACCGCCACGTGCCTACTGTTGTGCATTGGCCAATCAAAACACCGGAGCGTACTTGTATTGTGCATTTTGCTGCAATGGAAAAAAAAGACTGAAATCTAACACATTTTATAACTCGGTATACTTACAGTATCCCGAATAATAAAAACAAAAAGAAGCATGTACGAGCAGCTTAACAACAACTCAGTTCATATATCAGAGGCTTTATTTCAGTTCTTACCTCTGCTGCAGTTCTCTCCGGTGTAGCCAACAACACAATTGCAAGTGTAATCATTCACAGCGTCGTGACAAGTTCCTCCGTTTTGACATGGCTGCCGAAGACAATCGTCGATATCTGTAATAAATAAACACAAACAGAAACATGTGCGAGCAGAACAACAACAACTCAGTTCATATATCAGAGGCTTTATTTCAGTTATTACCTCTGCTGCAGTTCTTTCCGGTGTAGCCAACAACACAATTGCAAGTGTAATCATTGACAGCGTCGTTACAAGTTCCTCCGTTTTGACATGGCTGCCCAACACAATCGTCGATATCTGTAAAAAATAAACACAAACGGAAACGTGTACGTGCAGCTTAACATCAACTCAGTTCATATATCAGAGGCTTTATTTCAGTTCTTACCTCTGCTGCAGTTCTTTCCGGTGTAGCCAACAACACAATTACAAGTATAATCGTTCACGGCGTCGTTACAAGTTCCTCCGTTTTGACATGGCTGCCCAGCACAATCGTCGATATCTGTAATAAATAAAGACAAACAAGTGTAATCGTTCACAGCGTCGATGCAAGTTCCTCCGTTTTGACATGGCTGCCCAACACAATCGTCGATATCTGTAATAAACATGACCCTCTATGAGCGTTTACTCGGGATACTTTTATGCTGCAGAAGCCGGACGCAAGCTTTCTGATTCTGGAAAACTATCCGGCTACTGGTTTGCTTTTGGGTTCCCATAAGGCCTTTTTGCTCACGTACGAGGAAAGCCCCTTTAACTGTTTTGAGAGTTGCCATCCATATTCGTTGTCAGCTGTCGTTGTTTACTTCTAAATTAAGTAGCATCTGGAGTTTACTTTGGCTCTCTCAAAACATTTTTACTCTCTGCTAAGCTTGAATACATTCGGATAGACACTTCCCTTAACATATTGGAAATTCAAAACTCGAAAACACAAGGCGAATCGTTTCCGTGTATGTGTTTCTCAGAAGCAATCTAGATGTCACGCAATGTAAAAAAATAACACTCGAAATTCAAACTGCTCTATTTTGAAAACAAAGCGTGTTACTTGACTGAAAACAGGCCAGCGGATATATCCTTAAAATGTCATTTACCTGATAAAGGTAAAAAATCTAAATGTTGAATTTTAGTTTTTTCCTGACGTCACGTGAAAACCAAAAATTCGCAAACTTGTCTCTAAATATAGAACTGTCAAAGCCTGTCTTACCTCTGCTGCAGTTCTTTCCGGTGTAGCCAAGAACACAGTTGCAATTGTAATTGTTCACAGCGTCGTTACAAGTTCCTCCGTTTTGACATGGCTGCCCAGCACAAATTGTCGATATCTGTGGGGGATTTTGGTTAGTGATGGTCACGTGATTTAAGAGGATGGAAATAAAACAGTTGCTAGAGATATCTCTGGTGTACGCACGTGTGTTTCACTTTTCCTCAGTGTTCGCTTCTAGAACTATTTAGAATACAAAGTTGGCGACGAGGGTGGGATCCAGAATGGGAAAAAAAGGTGTACATATGGCTGCCGTCATTGGCAATTTGGGTCCGTTTGACGAGAAGTCTGAGAAGTTTAGCGATTACGCCGATCGATTTGAAGTATACGTCGCGGCGAAAGACATCGATGATGATAAGAAAGTGAATGTTTTTCTGGCTGTTATCTGTCCAGACGCCTATAAGTTGCTGAAGAACTTGTGTGATCCTCACAATCCGAATACAAAGACCTGTACGGCGTTGTCGCAGCATTTGCAGGGACATTATGAACCTATTTTTTTATAGGCTAGTCTCTGGTTTACATCCAAAAATGTCCAGAACTCAGCGTCATCTCTTGTCGATAAGAGATCTGACTTACGCTGTTGCACGTGACAAGTGCATTGCAGATGAAATGGCGGGCAAGGCGAATCTAGAGCACATGGGAGAGTCGGCTAGAAGCGAGGTCAACAAGGTTCAGGATGTTTCTTTCCTAAAAAAAAATAACATCACTCAAATGAAGAATGATCCTCGCAGTTGTGAACGTAATTTATGCAATTGCGAAAAGAAGCCTGAAAAAAATTCAGGACTTCAACGGGGTTTGAACCCGTGACCTCGCGATTACCGGTGCGATGCTCTAACCACTGAGCTATGAAGCCACTGACGTTGGGAGCAGGTCAATTGTGGGTTTTCATATGTTGCCGTGAAAGAAATGAGTGTGAATGATATATGACTGAAATAAATCATACATGAACTGCGGAAATGAAATCAAATGAAGAATGATCCTCGCAGTTGTGAACGCAATTTATGCAATCGCGAAAAGAAGCCTGAAAAAAAATTCAGGACTTCAACGGGGTTTGAACCCGTGTGTGACCTCGCGATTACCGGTGCGATGCTCTAACCAACTGAACTATGAAGCCACTGACGTTGGGAGCAGGTCAATTGTGGGGTCATATGAACCCAGAGTGTGTGGGGAATATAAGGGGATTAATGAACGCCTAGAGGATGATGTGTAAAAAACTACCTAACGTGCAAGACATGTCTGCAATGCTATCTCAATATGGGACTAGCCCTGATACATTTTCAGTAATTGATTTGGCTTTCAATCAGTTTTTTCTGGATGAAGAGTCGTCTGATTTGCTTACCATCAACACTCGAAAAGGTTTATTTAAATCCAAGCGATTGTGTTTTGGTGTGAAAACTGCCACTTCCAGTTTCAGAGAGTCATGGATTCAATCTTGTCAGGTATTAAAGGTGTTTGGGTGAGAGTAGATGACATTCTAGTGGCAACATCATGTAGAGTCACTGTTCATATGGGAGTTATCAAACAGGTCTTGAGTAGGTTGGCCAAACACAATGTTAGATTATATGGCCAAAAGTGTCAGTTCTTCCAAGCTCAAGTGAAGTACGTGGGACACATTTTGAGTAAACATGGAATCAGTCCAATTAAGAGCAAGCTGGATGCTATTCGATTAGCACACAGACCTATATCCCAGTTGAGATCATATTTGGGAATGTTGAATTACTACTCAAAGTTCATCAAAGAGTTTTCATCTAAATTGCACCCATTGTATGAGCTTCTCAGTCATAAGGCTGAGTGGTTTTGGACCAAGGAATGTGAAGCGGCTTTTATATGGGCTAAAGAAGTTCTTTCAAGTGAACAGGTTTTGGTCCATTAAGACCCCCAAGAAACTCTTCTACTGAGTGTAGATGCCAGTCCATATGGGATTGGAGCTGTGTTGAGTCATCGCATGGAAGACAGCACTGAACGGCCAGTAGAGTTTGCTTGTCGCACACTTAGTAGTGCAGAAAGGAATTATGCCCAAATAGAAAAAGAGGGGTTGGCCATAATTTTTGGTGTTAAGAGGTTTCAGCTTTACCTCTATGGCCGAAAATTTTATATTGGTAACTGACCATCAACCCCTAACTCGGATTTTTGGCCCTAAATCTAGTATTCCCCCCTTGGCTGCAGCTCGTTTGCAGCGTTGGGCAGTTCTTTTGTCTGGATATAATTTTGATATTGTATTCAGAGACTCCGCTGGCAATGCAAATGCAGACTTCTTCAGTCGATTTCCACTACAATCTCAGGCTGATGATGATTTGGATCCAGATGAACACTATGTGTGTGCATCTATGACGGATGACTTGCCCGTAACTGCAGTGGAGATAGGTGAAGGTAAAAAGAAGGATAGCCTACTTGCTAAAGTGTATGAATACACTCTTTTTTTTATAAGAATATTGTTTTTCCGGCCCAGGCTGAATATTCCTATTTTTTCTGTCGATTTTAGGCTGAATATATTATTGTAATATTCTTAATTATAGCTTATGACATTTCCGTTTAAGAACGTATTGGGGTATCCCATTACAAGGTAAGTGTTTGCTATTTTGTACTGCACAAAAACATTACATGTACTGCTCATCATTGAACATTTGGCTATTGCTAGCTAGTTAAAATAAAAAGTTAAGTAAAAACATATCATTATATGGTATTTACAGATTTTCAACAATTTCAGCCTCAGATGTATTCTTAAAATATTCTTAAAATCTCGCAAATTTCAGCCTCGATATTCTTATAAAATATATTCTTATAAAAGAAAAAGAGTGTATACATCCTCGGGTTGGCCAGGTAGCTGCCCTAGTCCAGAGCTTAAACCCTTTTTGGGTTCGCAGAGATGAGCTGGCTTTGGAAAATGGATGACTTTTATGGGGCAGACGGGTCATCATACCATTCAAATCCGAAAAACGCCTGTTGGAAGAGTTGCATGAGTGCCACCCAGGGATGTGCCGTATGAAAGCACATGCCAGGTCCTTCGTGTGGTGGCCTGGAATTGACCTTGATATAGAGGACAAAGTAAGGCTTTGTAATGTTTGTACTAAGGATCATCAAACCCCTAAGGCAGTTCCCTTATTATTGTGGCCTTGGTCAACCGAACCTTGGCAAAGAATTCATGTTGATTATGCAGAGGTCAAGGTCAACAATTTCTTCTTGTGGTTTACAGCCATTCTAAATGGATGGAAGTCTTTCCTATGAACAGCACTACTGCACATGCTACCATAGAGGCCTTAAGAGCTCTGTTTGCTAGATATGGGCTGCCACATGAATTACAAATAGTGGAACAGAGAATTAACTCTGAAGTGTAAATTAAAGTGCTACTTAAACCCATGAATAACCCACTGGGCGTTAGCCCTAGTAAAGGGAAACAGGGAACCACACGAGGCAAAGAAAAAATCTTTTGACCTCGGTGGGAATCGAACCCACGACCTCCGGATTAGATCTACCGTTAATCTGCCGACTGAGCTACAAGGTCGCACAGAGAAAGTCGGGACGATTTTAGATGGTGAATCGCGGCAAAGAGAAAGTAAGGGTACATATGAATGTTGTGCGCGTAGCACTAGGAACACAAATAGTGGAACAGAGAATTAACTCTGAAGTGTAAATTAAAGTGCTACTTAAACCCATGAATAACCCACTGGGCGTTAGCCCTAGTAAAGGGAAACAGGGAACCACACGAGGCAAAGAAAAAATCTTTTGACCTCGGTGGGAATCGAACCCACGACCTCCGGATTAGATCTACCGTTACTCTGCCGACTGAGCAGAGTCGGCAGAGCAGAGTCGGCAGAGTAACGGTAGATCTAATCCGGAGGTCGTGGGTTCGATTCCCACTGAGGTCAAAAGATTTTTTCTTTGCCTCGTGTGGTTCCCTGTTTCCCTTTACTAGGGCTAACGCCCAGTGGGTTATTCATGGGTTTAAGTAGCACTTTAATTTACACTTCAGAGTTAATTCTCTGTTCCACTATTTGTGTTCCTAGTGCTACGCGGCACAACATTCATATATGCCACATGAATTAGTCAGTGACAATGGCCCACAGTTTGTTGCTGGAGAATTTAAAACATTTTTGGAGATGAATTGCATCATGCACACTTTATGCCCTCCATATCATCCCTCCACTAATGGTTTGGCTGAGAGACATGTTCATGCCTTCAAACACATGTATCAGTCTTGTCCTGATAAGGAGACCGTTCAGCACAAAGTGGCTGATGTCCTGTTCCGCTACAGAAAACTCCCCACACCACAACAGACAAGACTCCTGCACAGCTGGTTTTGAAGAGGGAACCCAGAACACACCTCTCCATGGTAAAACCCAGTTTACAAAGGCATGTAGAAAAGAAACAACTTGCTGCAAAGTTGTACAGGGATGGGCTCAACCCAAAGGCGCGAGTTTTTGATTTGTACTAGCCAGTCAGGGTTAAAAACACCAGGGGAGGGAGGAGATATGGATACCGGGTACAATTGTGGCTGTGAAGGGATCAGAAACTTATTTAGTTCGAGTTCCACGTAACAATCGTCGCTTTGTGCATGCTAATCACTTCATACCTGATGATTCCCGAGGAATGAGTGCCTATAAGGAAGTGGTCTCACCTGAACTTGTAGAGTATAATCCACCATCAGATTTTCAGAGGGAACCTGTCATTCCCATAACTAGGTCGCAAGTTCAGTCTGAAGTAGACAATGAGGTTTCTCGCAAGTCTAGTGTTATCTCTGTTCACAGTCCTGATCCAGTAATCACCAAAACCATCATGCCCAGTCACTCTGACTCCACATCAGGCCAAGTGGGTACTCGATCGGGACGGGTGGTCAAGCCTCCCAACAGATTGAATTTATAGTAGTTTTCTGTAAGTTGCGTTTATGTTAAGGAAACTGTACAAGAAGGAGGAAATGTGGTATTTTGGTTCGTGATGGTCAAGTGATGGTCAAGTGATGTAAAGGATTGAAATAAAAAGTTCACGTGTACGCACGTGTGTTTCACTTTTCCTCACTGTTCGCTTCTAAACTATTTAGAATACAAAAATCTGTAATAAATAAACACAACCAGAAACATGTACGAGGACATTCACAACAACTCAGTTCATATACCAAAGGCTTTATTTCAGTTCTTACCTCCGCTGCAGTTCTTTCCGGTATAGCCAACAACACAATTGCAAGTGTAATCGTTCAGAGCGTCGTTACAAGTTCCTCCGTTTTGACATGGCTGCCCAACACAATCGTCGATATCTGTAATAAATAAACACAAACAGAAACATGTACGAACAGTTTAAAAACAACTCAGTTCATATATCGGAGGCCTTACTTCAGTTCTTACCTCTGCTGCAGTTCTTTCCGGTGTAGCCAACAACACAATTGCAAGTGTAATCATTGACAGCGTCATTACAAGTTCCTCCGTTTAGACATGGCTGCCCAACACAATCGTCGATATCTGTAATAAATAAACACAAACAGAAACATGAAGGAGCAGCTTAACAACAACTCAGGTCATATATCAGAGGTTTTATTTCAGTTCTTACCTCTGCTGCAGTTCTTTCCGGTGTAGCCAACAACACAGTTGCAAGTGTAATCGTTCAGAGCGTCGTTACAAGTTCCTCCGTTTTGACATGGCTGCCCAACACAGTCGTCGACATCTGTAATAAATAACCACAAACAGAAGCATGTACGAGCAGCTTAACAACAACTCAGTTCATATATCAGAGGCTTTATTTCAGTTCTTACCTCTGCTGCAGTTCTTTCCGGTGTAGCCAACAACACAATTGCAAGTGTAATCATTGACAGCGTCATTACAAGTTCCTCCGTTTTGACATGGCTCCCCATCACAATCGTCGATATCTGTAATAAATAAACACAAACAGAAACATGTACGAGCAGCTTAACAAGAAGTGAGGTCATATATCAGAGGGATACTTCACAAATTAATGTTATCAAGTAAGCTGAAGGCACTCAAAAGGCACTAAGGCCACAAGGTAGCGGGCATTACCCCTTAAATCTACCAAAGCAAAGGTTGAGCCCAAGCATTAGCAGCCATGGACAGCTGTTTCGGCCCAGTTAGGCCTCATCGGCATGGCATAGCTAATGCTCAGGCTCAAATACCCACATATCAATAAAACAAGCAATGAAAACGTAAAGCTTGTTGGATGTGGCTGGAGTGACAAGGATACCTTGTCACTCCAGCCACATCCCACAAGCTTTACGTTTTCATTGCTTGTTTTATTGATATGTGGGTACTTGAGCCTGGGCATTAGCTATGCCATGCCGATGAGGCCTAAGAAGGCCGAAACAGCTGTCAATGGCTGCTAATGCTTGGGCTCAACCTTTGCTTTGGTAGATTTAAGGGGTAATGCCCGCTACCTTGTGGCCTTAGTGCCTTTTGAGTGGCACTAAGTATCCAGATATCAGAGGCTTTATTTCAGTTCTTACCTCTACTGCAGTTCTTTCCGGTGTAGCCAACAACACAGTTGCAAGTGTAATCGTTCAGAGCGTCGTTACAAGTTCCTCCGTTTTGACATGGCTGCCCAACACAATCGTCGATATCTGTAATAAATAAACACAAACAGAAACATGTACGAGCAGCTTAACAACAACTCAGCTCATATATCAGAGGCTTTATTTCAGTTCTTACCTCTGCTGCAGTTCTTTCCGGTGTAGCCAACAACACAATTGCAAGTGTAATCATTGACAGCGTCGTTACAAGTTCCTCCGTTTTGACATGGCTGCCCAACACAATCGTCGATATCTGTAATAAATAAACACAAACAGAAACATGTACGAGCAGCTTAAGGTAGCTTCCACCTGTTTCTAGCACTTTCCACATCTTGTGCTTTGATAGATCATCACTACCAATCTTTATAAGTTGTTACCTCTATAGTGGTATCAACCAAACACCCATCCTTTGGTGAACAAGTCATTAAAAATTTTCCACTCAATAGGTTACCACAGCAACAATATAACCTTTTAGAAACGTCCTTAATTTTGGGTTTAAGCGAAAATAACTCAAAAACGAGCTCGATGAACCCGATTTTTTTATTATTGAAAATTAATAAGCGCATCAAGATCCACTTTTTGCAAAGTTTAAAAAAATTTGTACTGGTGGATTTGGTGCCACCTTAAATCATCGAAAATTTAAGGTGGCTCTGAATCTACTATAAGAATTTTTCTTTAACTTTGCCAAAAGGTGTATTTTATTATGGGAATTATTTCCCAACAATAAGAAATGGGGGTCACCGAACTCATTTTTGAGTTATTGTGGCTTAAAGCTAAAATTAAGGGTGTTTTAAGCAGGTTATAGTGTTGCTATGGTGACCTATTATGTCAAAAAAAGTTTGATAACTTGTTCACCAACGATGGGCAATTGTCCGATACCACTATAAAGGTAAAAATGTACAAACATTGGTAGCAATGATCCATCAAAAAAGGTGCTGAAAAATACTTGAAACCGATGTGAACCACCTTAACAACAACTCAGTTCATATATCAGAGGCTTTATTTCAGTTCTTACCTCTGCTGCAGTTCTTTCCGGTGTAGCCAACAACACAGTTGCAAGTGTAATCGTTCAGAGCGTCGTTACAAGTTCCTCCGTTTTGACATGGCTGCCCAACACAATCGTCGATATCTGTAAAAAATAAACACAACGGAAACGTGTACGAGCAGCTTAACAACAACTCAGTTCATATATCAGAGGCTTTATTTCAGTTCTTACCTCTGCTGCAGTTCTTTCCGGTGTAGCCAACAACACAATTGCAAGTGTAATCATTGACAGCGTCGTTACAAGTTCCTCCGTTTTGACATGGCTGCCCAACACAATCATCGATATCTGTAATAAATAAACACAAACAGAAACATGTACGAGCAGCTTAACAACAACTCAGCTCATATATCAGAGGCTTTATTTAAGTTCTTACCTCTGCTGCAGTTCTTTCCGGTGTAGCCAACAACACAATTGCAAGTGTAATCATTGACAGCGTCGTTACAAGTTCCTCCGTTTTGACATGGCTGCCCAACACAGTCGTCGACATCTGTAATAAATAACCACAAACAGAAGCATGTACGAGCAGCTTAACAACAACTCAGTTCATATATCAGAGGCTTTATTTCAGTTCTTACCTCTGCTGCAGTTCTTTCCGGTGTAGCCAACAACACAATTGCAAGTGTAATCATTGACAGCGTCATTACAAGTTCCTCCGTTTTGACATGGCTCCCCATCACAATCGTCGATATCTGTAATAAATAAACACAAACAGAAACATGTACGAGCAGCTTAACAAGAAGTGAGGTCATATATCAGAGGGATACTTCACAAATTAATGTTATCAAGTAAGCTGAAGGCACTCAAAAGGCACTAAGGCCACAAGGTAGCGGGCATTACCCTTAAATCTACCAAAGCAAAGGTTGAGCCCAAGCATTAGCAGCCATTGACAGCTGTTTCGGCCTTCTTAGGCCTCATCGGCATGGCATAGCTAATGCCCAGGCTCAAGTACCCACATATCAATAAAACAAGCAATGAAAACGTAAAGCTTGTGGGATGTGGCTGGAGTGACAAGGTATCCTTGTCACTCCAGCCACATCCAATGCTAATGCTTGGGCTCAACCTTTGCTTTGGTAGATTTAAGGGGTAATGCCCGCTACCTTGTGGCCTTAGTGCCTTTTGAGTGGCACTCAGTATCCAGATATCAGAGGCTTTATTTCAGTTCTTACCTCTACTGCAGTTCTTTCCGGTGTAGCCAACAACACAGTTGCAAGTGTAATCATTGACAGCGTCATTACAAGTTCCTCCGTTTTGACATGGCTCCCCATCACAATCGTCGATATCTGTAATAAATAAACACAAACAGAAACATGTACGAGCAGCTTAACAAGAAGTGAGGTCATATATCAGAGGGATACTTCACAAATTAATGTTATCAAGTAAGCTGAAGGCACTCAAAAGGCACTAAGGCCACAAGGTAGCGGGCATTACCCCTTAAATCTACCAAAGCAAAGTTGAGCCCAAGCATTAGCAGCCATGGACAGCTGTTTCGGCCCAGTTAGGCCTCATCGGCATGGCATAGCTAATGCTCAGGCTCAAATACCCACATATCAATAAAACAAGCAATGAAAACGTAAAGCTTGTTGGATGTGGCTGGAGTGACAAGGATACCTTGTCACTCCAGCCACATCCCACAAGCTTTACGTTTTCATTGCTTGTTTTATTGATATGTGGGTACTTGAGCCTGGGCATTAGCTATGCCATGCCGATGAGGCCTAAGAAGGCCGAAACAGCTGTCCATGGCTGACCCCCAAAATTGTAACGAAGGTTTTACGTTGTATCCTGTGCGTATTTGTTTGTGGGATTTTTTTGCTTTTCACACCCTACTTTGAACGTGCTTTATACTGTAAATGTTTAGTATAAAAGTAGTTCAATTTGTAATCTTGTTAAATCCCTGATGAAGTCTGTCTTATCAGACGAAGCCGGTCGGATAATAAACAAAATTGACAAGATCTGTAGCTGTGTGCTGCTCACTAGTTTTTGTTTAAAAAATTGTCTAAGTCGTCACTAGAAGAAGCCACAATGTTCAGCAACACTACAGGTCGCCCTGGACTCAAGAAAGGTAAAAGTGCCTTGAAACTTAAAAAGCGGCAAGAATCTGCGGAGAGACAGAGCAGTGCGCGTGATGATATAGTGGAAGATCTTCGAGCATCATCCGAAGAATCAGCAGAATCCCAAACGTGGATCGACGACCACTTTCAACGCGTCCTCAAAAAGCTTGTCTACCACCTCATCGATGCCGAAAACCAGCTTTATGCTCTACAAGAGCGTAAGCAAAGACTTGAGTCCTCAAAAAGCGACGGGAAGGTGCCCAATGGTATGAAGATTGGCAATGTCACTGTAAAAGGCAGAAACGCGAAACATCTTCAGCAAGCATTTAATGTCATAATTAAGGAGGCTGAATTGAAGCTTCTAGACGCCACTATCGAGGCCCTTCAAATTGACGAACAGCACGTGAAAGATCGATGCACGGAAGAAAAACAGAAAGTCCTCACAACTATAGAGACTTGGAGAAACTCGTTCCAGTCAAGTGAGCCTTCTCTGAATATCGAAGCGGACGAGTTTACCAAATCAGCAACATCTTTCGCCGATGACTTTTACTTCAAGTTCGCCGCAAAACGGACTACTAAATGGGTAACGGAGAACATTAAGAAAGCAAGCAAAGCCGCCAAAACTGCGGAGCGATGGAAGCAAAATTCACCATCAACGAGGAATCAATCCACGACATGGTTCAGCGTGCCGTGCAACGAGAAGTCTCAAAGCTTAAACCAATTTCCTCCCCGGTGAAGACACGCCAAGCTCCCAGTAAAAACTCCAAAAACCCCAGAAACCGTAACACGGAACGATCAAGCTCCAGGAATCGCAGCCAACGCCGCAATTCCAGTGGTAACCAGCGAGACGCATCGGCAGCCAAAAACACACCAAAAGGCAGGCAAAGTCGATCAACAGAAAGGAGAAAGACAGCAGCGAGAAAACCACGAGTGGGGTTCTCAGATAGCCGGTCTTCCTCTGTTTCGCGTCGCAAGTAGTCAAAAAACGTAAAAGGCCGAGGAAACGCTGTCGTAAAATAGACATACGAGGCAGTTACGAGAAATGGCTGGATAAAATGGCAAAGAAACCGATCTTGGACTTATTAGCACGGAACTTGGAATTTCACAATCTTTCACACGCCACTCTCACCGCGACGCAGTCACGAACTCTTGGCCTGGGTCTGAAGTTCAGGCCCACGCTTCAGCCTCCAACTGCGGGTGTTTTCGAGGGTCAAGTACAGGACTTCTGTCGCAGTGTCCGGTTGCATTACAAATATGCCAATCAGCCCGATGATCCTGATTTTAATTCTAAACTGTACGTAAGATCAGGCTGGAATCCTCCGCGGGAAGATCCTGACCTCGAGGAACACCTGTACAAAATTCGTCAAGACTTACTGGAGATCGTTCATCAGAATAAACCAGGCTGGCGAAATAATCTGTCGTCTGATGAACGGAGTGGATTGCGTGAGATCAAGGAAGATCCTACGGTTCGCGTCCTAGCAGCGGACAAAAACCTTGGACCTGCTCTCATTTCCACAGAATGGGTAGAACAAGAAACTCTAAATCACCTAAATGACACTAAGTCGTATGTTAAAGTCACCAAATATGACTGGACATTCAGACGTCAAAAGGTAATCGAGACAAGGGAAAACCTTGTCAAGAGTTACTCTAGCTTTCTACCTCCAAATTCTCACAAATTTCTTCGTAGTCTTGATGACAATCCTAGGAGTCTCGATCCCGCTAAGTTCTACATTATGCCTAAGATTCACAAGTCATCTATAGCTGGAAGGCCTATCGCAGCTTCTCACTCTTACATCACCAGGCCTATTAGTATTCTTATAGACGAGTTAGTTAAACCTTCTGTAACCATGCCTACGGTGTTACGTGACTCTGGTGAACTGATCCAATGTCTAGAGGGGATTAAGCTACCCGCAAATTGCCTTCTTGTCACGGCGGATGTGTCATCACTTTACCCGAACATTGACACTAAGAAGGCTATTATTGCTCTTGACCTCTTGCTCCGCGAGGGTAAGGTTACGCAAACTCCTCTGTTGGTTCAGTTAACTAGATTAGTCTTTGAGAATTATTTCCTAAAATCAGAATTTAGCTGTGACATATACCATCAAATACACGGAATCGCTATGGGCACTCCCTTTGCTGTTCCAGCGGCAAATGCATTTATGTATTATCACGAAAGGGACATTATAGAGTTGTATGCTCAACATCTTACTCTTTACAAGCGATTTATTGATGATATATTTGTCATCTGGGATGGAACGCGGGAATCCTTTCAGAATTTCTGAGTGCTATAAATACTAAGGATCAACGAATTAAGATAACGTACGAAATTAGCGATTCTAAGATTTCCTTTCTAGATTTGCTTCTTTTCAAGGATTCTTCTTATCCAACGCTGCAATACTCTACTTTTCAGAAACCACTTAACAAGTATTTGTACATACCTTTTGAATCATTTCACCTCACTAGTAATAAAAACGCTTTTATTAAGGGCGAACTTATGCGCTACGCCAGAAATAGCTCCAGGTTTTACTCATTCTACGAGACACGGCTACTTTTTTGGAAGCGCCTACGCCTTAGGGGTTATCCTGCTAAGTTTTTACTACCCATTTTCAGGGAGATTAGCTATAGGAACAGGAAGAAATGGTTTTCTAAGCCTGTAAGAGTACTTGCGCATAGACGGGTGGTGTTCAAAACGTCCTTTAATTGCAGTCATATTGGAATTAAGAAAGTTATCCTTAAGCATTTACCTAACCTTCGTACTATCGTTAGTTATAAAGCTACTAACACGTTAGCACATCTATGTAAATAAAAACGTTTTGGGGGTCACGATTTAACGTTAAATCGTGACCCCCAAAATTAACTATTGCACATTTTGTAACGAAGGATTTACGTTGTATCCTGTGCGTATTTGTTTGTGGGTGTTTTTTGCTGTTCACACCCTACTTTGAACGTGCTTTATACTGTAAATGTTTAGTATAAAAGTAGTTCAATTTGTAATCTTGCTAAATCCCTGATGAAGTCTGTCTGATCAGACGAAACCGGTCGGATAATAAACAAAATTGACAAGATCTGTTGCTGTGTGCTGCTCACTAGTTTTTGTTTAAAAATTTTAAAAAATTGTTTAAAAAAATAGGTTACCACAGCAACAATATAACCTATTAGAAACGTCCTTAATTTTGGGTTTAAGCGAAAATAACTCAAACACGAGCTTGGTGACCCCGATTTTTTATTATTGAAAATTAATAAGCGCATCAAGATCCAACTTTTTGCAAAGTTTAAAAAAATTTGTACTGGTGGATTTGGTGCCACCTTAAATCATCGAAAATTTAAGGTGGCTCTGAATCTACTATAAGAATTTTTCTTTAACTTTGCCAAAAGGTGTATTTTATTATGGGAATTATTTCCCAACAATAAGAAATGGGGTCACCGAACTCATTTTTGAGTTATTGTGGCTTAAAGCTAAAATTAAGGGTGTTTTAAGCAGGTTATAGTGTTGCTATGGTGACCTATTATGTCAAAAAAAGTTTGATAACTTGTTCACCAACGATTGGGCAATTGTTCGATACCACTATAAAGGTAAAAATGTACAAACTTTGGTAGCAATGATCCATCAAAAAAGGTGCTGAAAAATACTTGAAACCGATGTGAACCACCTTAACAACAACTCAGCTCATATATCAATGGCTTTATTTCAGTTCTTACCTCTGCTGCAGTTCTTTCCGGTGTAGCCAACAAGACAGTTGCAAGTGTAATCGTTCAGAGCGTCGTTACAAGTTCCTCCGTTTTGACATGGCTGCCCAACACAATCGTCGATATCTGTAATAAATAAACACAAACAGAAACATGTACGAGCAGCTTAAGGTAGCTTCCACCTGTTTCTAGCACTTTTCACATCTTGTGCTTTGATAGATCATCACTACCAATCTTTATAAGTTGTTACCTCTATAGTGGTATCAACCAAACACCCATCCTTTGGTGAACAAGTCATTAAAAATTTTCCACTCAATAGGTTACCACAGCAACAATATAACCTTTTAGATAAGAAACGTCCTTAATTTTGGGTTTAAACGAAAATAACTCAAAAACGAGCTCGGTGACCCCGACTTTTTATTATTGAAAATTAATAAGCGCATCAAGATCCAACTTTTTGCAAAGCTTTGCAAAAAATTGTACTAGTGGATTTGGTGCCACCTTAAGTCATCGAAAATTCAAGGTGGCTCTGAATCCACTATAAGAATTTTTCTTTAACTTTGCAAAAAGTTGTATTTTATTATGGGAATTATTTCCCAACAATAAAAAATGGGGGTCAGCGAACTCATTTTTGAGTTATTGTGGCTTAAAGCTAAAATTAAGGATGTTTTAAACAGGTCATAGTGTTGCTATGGTGACCTATTATGTTAAAAAATGTTTCATAACTTCTTCACCAATGATTGGGCAATTGTTCGATACCACTATAAAGGTAAAAATGTACAAACATTGGTAGCAATGATCCATCAAAAAAGGTGCTGAAAAATGCTTGAAACCGATGTGAACCACCTTAACAACAACTCCGTTCATATATCAGAGGCTTTATTTCAGTTCTTACCTCTGCTGCAGTTCTTTCCGGTGTAGCCAACAACACAATTGCAAGTGTAATCATTGACAGCGTCATTACAAGTTCCTCCGTTTTGACATGGCTGCCCAACACAATCGTCGATATCTGTAATAAATAAACACAAACAGAAACATGCACGAACAGCTTAACAACAACTCAGGTCATACATCAGAGGCTTTATTTCAGTTCTTACCGCTGCAGTTCTTTCCGGTGTAGCCAACAACACAGTTGCAAGTGTAATCATTGACAGCGTCGTTACAAGTTCCTCCGTTTTGACATGGCTGCCCAACACAATCGTCGATATCTGTAATAAATAAACACAAACAGAAACATGCACGAACAGCTTAACAACAACTCAGGTCATACATCAGAGGCTTTATTTCAGTTCTTACCGCTGCAGTTCTTTCCGGTGTAGCCAACAACACAGTTGCAAGTGTAATCATTGACAGCGTCGTTACAAGTTCCTCCGTTTTGACATGGCTGCCCAACACAATCGTCGATATCTGTAATAAATAAACACAAACAGAAACATGTATGAGCAGCTTAAGGTGGCTACCACCTTTTTCTAGCACTTTCCACATTTTGTGCTTTGATAGATTATCACCACACATCTCTATAAGTTGTTACCTCTATAGTTGTATCAACCAAACACCCATCCTTTGGTGAACAAGTCATTAAACATTTTCCACTCAATAGGTTACCACAGCAACAATATAACCTATTAGAAACGTCCTTAATTTTGGGTTTAAGCGAAAATAACTCAAAAACGAGCTCGGTGACCCCGACTTTTTATTATTGAAAATTAATAAGCGCATCAAGATCCAACTTTTTGCAAAGTTTAAAAAAATTTGTACTGGTGGATTCAGTGCCACCTTAAATTATCAAAAATTTAAGGTGGCTCTGAATTCACTATAAGAATTTTTCTTTAACTTTGCAAAAAGTTGTATTTTATTATGGGAATTATTTCCCAACAATAAAAAATGGGGGTCACCGAACTCATGTTTGAGTTATTGTGGCTTAAAGCTAAAATTATGGGTTTTTTGAACAGGTTATAGTGTTGCTATGGTGACCTATTATGTGAAAAAAAGTTTCATAACTTCTTCACTAATGATTGGACAATGACTGGGCAATGTACAAACATTGGTAGCAATGATCCATCAAAAAAAGTGCTGAAAAATGCTTGAAACCGATGTGAACCACCTTAACAACAACTCAGTTCATATATCAGAGGCTTTATTTCAGTTCTTACCTCTACTGCAGTTCTTTCCGGTGTAGCCAACAACACAATTGCAAGTGTAATCGTTCAAAGCGTCGTTACAAGTTCCACCGTTTTGACATGGCTGCCCAACACAATCGTCGATATCTGTAATACATAAAGAGAAACAAGTGTGATCGTTCACAGCGTGGATGCACGTTCTTCTGGTTTAACGGCGCAATCGTCGATTTCTGCGAGAAATAAAGGGTCATGTTTAGAGAAATATAACACAAAGAGGTTTTCGTCAATCCGAAGAACAAAGGGCACGTAACAGGAGAAAACATGTTTAAAAAAGAAAAATATAAAGTGTGAAGATGAGCCAGAGCTGTACCGTTCAGCTAGAGCCGTGGCGTTCAGCCAGAGCCGTACCGTTCAGACAAGGCCGTGCCATTCAGCTAAGGCCGTAACGTTCAGCCGGAGCTGTGGCGTTCCGCCAGAGCCGTGCCGTTCAGCCATAGCTTTACCGTTTCGCCATAGCCGTGCCGTTCAGCCAGAGATGTGCCGTTCAGCCAGAGCTCTTCCGTTTTGCCAGAGCCGTGTCTCCACTCACGTCCAATACTGTCGCACTGATACGGATCGTCAATAGCATTTGTCGATTTGTACGCTGCGTACAGCCTTGCTTACGCTCCATATGCTGAACTCATACGGAGCGTGCATCTCATTAGCACATCAGGGGTGCATCTCATTATTATGTCAGGGCAATGTGTGTCGATTCGTACGCTCCGTACGGGTCATACGAATCGACAACCTTGCTGACGCTCCGTATGCTGAACTCATACGGAGCGTGCATCTTATTACATCAGGAGTGCATCTCAAAGCGTGTATAAGAAATACTATTGCGGTAAACAAACCGGTAGAAAGAATGTATATTGTATACCTCGTTCTTTAAGCATTCGTTTTCAAAATTGGCATGCACAAAACGCCTCTTCAACAAGCGAATAATGCGAGTTCAACAACATGGTTCATGCACCGAAAATCATCAAAACATGCCTCTTCAACAAGCGAAAAATAATGCGAGTATCAACAACACTCGTGCTGTAAACAAGTGGCAGAAAGAATGTATATTGCATACCTCGTTCTTTAAGCGTGAGACCGAAAATCAGGCGTTTTCAAAACTGGTCTCATGCACAATCATACGCCTGACTTCAACAAGCGAAAGTAATGCATTTATCAACAGCACTCGTGCCGTAAACAGAAAGCAATCCTCATCTCCTCCGGCCAACTATCAGCGGAAAGAAAGCGTCGTCGTTCATAATTTAAAAAGTTCCCCTCTTTCGTCAAAGATTTCTCGCTTTGTCTGGTATCGGACCGTGTCACGGTATTCTCGCAGTGTACTCATCGTTGTGGATGGAATGATCTCGTGAGAGCAAACGTTACTGAATTTTGGTCATAACAGCAGTTACCAATCAAATGCCACGCATCTTATATAATTCAGTATTTAATTGAGTTGTAAGTTTTGCTACATGTTTCGCTTCTTTTGTGATATGTTCTTCGCTTTATTGCTCGATTAATTTCCATTGTTATAAAATGTCTCACTTACGTCCATTTCATGGCACAGTGATATTACATAGGGGCAAACATTCCGGTTATAAAAGCAGTAATCTTTGATTTTCTTCTTTAGAGCGAGTTTTTGTATTAATGGAACTCCGTTACAATTTAGCTACCAACGGGCTCTCCTGCGTGCCCCGACCGCCATTATGGTTTTTCTTCAAGCGTATGCTACAAAAGCCTTTGCTTCAACCATAATTAGTAGAGGAGACTGGTTATGAAAGCCGGCGAACTTCAAAGGGCGAAACAACAGATGTTGAACGTTGATAATGCATTACCGTGCATACTCGAAACAAGATGGCCGACTAATGAGATGCAATTCACGAAGCGTATGCTGCTCTTTACGGATCGACTGCTACGTTTACGCTCCGCACGTTCCGTACGGACCGACAAAACGTATGGCCACCCACACCAACAGTATCCATGAAAATATTCTTAGTCCCATTAATGAGATACAATACTCGAAGCGTATGCTGCTCTTTACGGATCGATTGCTACGTTTACGCTCCGTACGTTCCGTACGGATCGACAAAACGTATGGCCACCCACACCAACAGTATCCATGAAAATATTCGAAGTCCCACTAATGAGATGCAACACTCGAAGCGTATGCTGCTCTTTAGTGATCGACTGCTAGGTTTACGCTCCGTACGGATCGACACAGCGCTTATACGGATCGATACAGTGCGTGTGTATTGGACAACAGAGCCCTACCGTTCAGCCAGAGCCGTGCCGTTCAGCCAGAGGTGTACCGTTCAGCCAGAGCCGTGCCATTCACCCACAACCGTACCGTTCTGGCAGAGCCGTGCTGTTCAGCCAGAGCCATACCGTTGAGCTAGAGCCGTGCAGTTCAGCCAGAGCCGTGCTGTTCAGCCAGAGCCGTGTCATTCAGCTTGAGCCGCGCCGTTCAGCTTGAGCCATACCATTCATCTTGAGCCACGCCGTTCAGCTTGAGCTATACCGTTCAGCTTGAGCCACGCCGTTCAGGCAGAGCCGTACCATTCAGCTTGAGCCGTGCTGCTCAGCCAGGGCCGTACCGTTCACCAAGAGCCATACCATTCAGCTTGAGCCACGCCATTCAGCTTCAGCCGTACCGTTCAGCCAGAGCCGTGCCGTTCAGCCAGAGGTGTACCGTTCAGCCAGAGCCGTGCCATTCACTCACAACCGTACCGTTCTGGCAGAGCCGTGCTGTTCAGCCAGAGCCATACCGTTCAGCTAGAGCCATGCCGTTCAGCCAGAGCCGTGCCTTTCAGCCAGAGCCGTGCCATTCAATTTGAGCCGCGCCGTTCAGCTTGAGCCGTACCATTCAGCTTGAGCCACGCCGTTCAGCTTGAGCTGTAGCGTTCAGCTTGAGCCACGCCGTTCAGGCAGAGCCGTACCATTCAGCTTGAGCCGTGCTGCTCAGCCAGAGCCGTGCCGTTCACCAAGAGCCATACCATTCAGCTTGAGCAACGCCATTCAGCTTCAGCTGTACCGTTCAGCAAGAGCCAGAGCTGTGCTGTTCAGCCAGAGCCGTACCGTTCAGCCAGAGCCGTGCTGTTCAGCCAGAGCCGTGCTGTTCAGCTAGAGCCATACCGTACCGTAACAGCCGTACAGTTATAATAATAATAATAATAATAATAATAATAATAATAATAATAGTTGCGTTCGCAGAACGCAGTTCTAATCCAGACTGAATCGAGATTTTTGGGACAACCGCTGGGTCTTGAAAAGAGCCGCCCCTGCAACCTGCAAGCAATCTGCGGGGGCGAACAGGAATGACATCATCGCCAAGCCAACTCAATAGCTTTTAAAATGGCGGCCGTCGGCGAGGAAGACGAAAGTGATGTCTAAATGTCTTAAATGAGCTGCTACAGCCTGGAAATGGCGAAAGTAAAAATGGCGGCGGTACAACTACAATGAGTGGACAATTCATCAAGTAAAAGCGGAATTGAATCGACGAAATCTTTCGAAAACAAGACCTGTTTGATCGAGTTGTTGAACACGATGAAATTGAGGTTCTTTGTGGCGAGAATTGGCCATTGAAGTGGATGATCTGCCACCTTACTTCTCAAGAAACGACCTCGACTGAAATTTGTTATATCAGGATAAACAAATGTCTGAGAAATATTTTGCACACCTTTTTACACCACGGATTGGTCATTTCGATTTCGTCACTGAAACAAACAAATATGCCATGCGAAGGAACATACCATGTTGGGTCGGAACAAGTCCTGAGGAGCTGAAGGAATTTCTGGGGATTACTGTCTGGATAAAGCTCAAACAATTGCCGATTTAATTTGTTCGTTGCTGCTACAACTATTTTCAGAAACTATGTTTTAATATTGTGTTAGTCAAAGTTGATATTTTTTAGGCTTTCCAAGATGCTGTAAATGTGCTTTTAGTGTTCAAAGATCATCATGGACCACATGGTCCTCCAAATGGTGGTTTTAGGGTTAACATACCAAACCTACCAATACTCGAACGCACTCTCTAATCTACGATTACTACTAGTAATAATAATAATAATAACCGTTCAGCCAGAGCCATGCTCTTCAGCCAGAGCCATACCGTTCAGCCAGAGCCAAACCGTTCAGTCAGATCCGTACCGTTCGGCCAGAGCCATGCCGTTTAGCCAGAGCTGTACCGTTCAGCTAGAGCCGTGGCGTTCAGCCAGAGCCGTACCATTCAGCCAAAGTCGTGCCGTTTAGCCAGAGCAATGCCGTTCAGCCTAAATCATTTTGTCCCAGTTGAAGTCTAAAAACAATTTTGTAGTTGTTACTGAACCTAAACAGCAATATCAATAGATTTTGATATATTTCTCAGTGTCCCTATCCCCTATGGCCCTAACTGAATAACTGAAGACTGAACAACGTGCCGCCTGTAACACTCGAAAACAGAACATCTTTAAGAACAAGCTTAGGTTCCCAGTTAAAGTTTTTAATGTCCACTTCTTACAATGTTCGCAGACAAGCAAGTCTACTCTCATACATATTCCTGTGCTATACGTCTTTGGCAGTATTCTGATATACTGGGCTTCCAAAGGTGAAGAAAGCCTGTTGACAACAACTGAACCCCTGTTGGTGTTTCCAGTGAGTGCCTGAACAGACAAAAAAGACATACAAAAGTTCGTTGACTGATACCAACACTAAATCGTTGATGAAGCAAATGGGGATTTGTGGTCTATTAGTTTCTTGACCATTTCAACAGGTTAGAGCTGGAAGGACATTTTTCAGTTCGGGCAATAAAGTCTTTCATTTTCATAACCATTATTGAATTCGCGCACCTTGTCTTACTCCACCCTTAAAGCTTAATAATTGGAGGCATTGAAAATTTAATGCTCTGTGTGTTAGTTAAAACACAGTAAATGTGCTTTAACTAACACATACAGCGATAAGTTTTCCATTCCCTCGAATCACCTAGTCCAAGCCACTGCCCATCTTATTTCATTACCAATAAAAAAGCTTACCATCCCGGCTGAATAATTAAACCAGTTTTGTCCATCATATCCATAGCTGATTGCATAGCTTGTCACCCACTTGTCCACCACATTATCTCCCTGAGTAGATACACCGCTGACTATAATCACTTTTCCAATATTGAACTGCAAGTATTGTGGGAGTAACAGTGAGGCACTGCACCAAGAGTCGGTCCCATAAAGTAGACTACCACTAGCTGTATGACTGTTATCAAGTTCGGATGATGCTGTAGCTCCCACGTTTTGTCCTACAAATCTTTCATTTCCGATGGATGACAGGCAGCCTGTCGAAATACAATAACATCATCATTGGGAACTAATTAAACGAGTTGTTGGGCAACGTTTTTGTTCTTTCGAAAAAAGTTTTGAAGACTGAATTATAAAAAGAATTGTCCCAGTTGTAGTCTAAAAACATTTTTGTAGTTGTTGTTTCTAGTAAAGAGATACTGAATATAATTCAACGTAAACAGCAATACCAATAGATTTTGATATATTTCTCGGTGTCCCTATCCCTTCTGGCCCTTAAACGTGCCGCCGGTAACACTCGAGAACACATCTTTAAGGACAAGCTCAGGACAACTTTTTCAAGTTGCAATCCATTTGCACCTTGTCATCCGAGACCATATACAACCACAAATAGTTTCAATGCACATATTAAGTACCTCGGAGGAAAGTGCATTTTTTTGGAAATGTTCCATTGTAGCAAACCCATGTCTGGGTGCAGCACCAAATGACAGTGACATTGCCCCTTTAATCACAATACTGAGTGAGTAGAGTGGGGTAGGAGAGTGTGGTTCCAAAATACAACAGAGCTCCCCTGCGAATCCTATTACAAAAACTTGTGTACCGCTAAATTAGAATATCCAAATGGCTAAGAAATGGAAGGGGTAGGGTGGGGTGAGGGCAATGGAAAATACCTTCCGCCAGTGTAATAGACTACGAGCAGTCCCTTTTTCGCTACTTAGTTCTTCGAGCGCGCGTGAGGCTAAAATAATTTCACGCGGCCATTTTTTCTCGCTCCTGAGTTTTGTTTTAGCCTCATGCTCGACCAACTAAGCGGCGAAAGATAGAGGGACTGCTCGTAGTGTAACGGTGTAAGGGTTGTGGACATTTTCGGGAAAAAACACATTCTGTCACCTAAGGAAGTGCCAAAAACCCATCAGAACGGAAAAGATCCTCGGAGTCGCACGCATTTTGTGTCTCTTTTCTCTAAATTATAGCAATCATGGCTCGAATTACAGTGTTGGCATGGAAATCTGGTGAAAAATAGTTTAGGTATAAAACAGTTTAAACTAATGATAACTAGAAAAAGATCTTACTGATCAAATTAAACATGGGACGTAAAGATCTCATAGTAGTCATAAATTAATTTTTTCCTACATTTGTCTCGACAGCCTTTGCTAAGTTTACACTTCTCGAATTTGACAATCAAAACATTTTAGTACGCACCTAAAGTTCTCTCGCTAGAATACCTCTAAAAAAATAATTCATACTGAAATTGTTTGCCATTCGATTTCCGCATAGAAACTGTATTTTGCAGCATGTTTGTCCCAATTCAAAACGGTATTAATTCGCCTGGGGCCGGTTTCTGAAAGGTGTAATCACTCTATTCCTGGGATAAATCTGCCTTATTCCAGGAATACCTGTTGGAATAAGGCAGATTTCTCCCTGGAATAGAGTTATTACACCATTCAGGAACCGGCACCTGAAAGTTTATTTGATTTTTTTCACTCTGACCCAAGTAGATCTGGCAAGGGAAATGTATCTCTGCAGAGAAAAGCCCAAACTAAATTTAAACGAACAGATTACCATCAACTTTACCATGTAATGATCCATACACTTCCACCCTCAATGCTTTGTTATTGCTGAATGTTACAGGATAAAAGCGAATAAACGTAGCGGCGACTAGCTGGTAAAGATCACTTCTAACAATACTGTTCCGGTCACTGTTACCAGTAAAAGTCTGAAAATTAAAACAGGCAAAATACTTTTTACCAGGCAACCTATTTATTTATTTATTTATTTATTTATTTATTTTATTTATAGGCCTTGCCATTTGGCCGGGTAAATCTTACAGAGCGAGAGCTCCAACAAAAGATCCCCATTAACTTAACTAATTAAAATTACAACAATATATAAACAAAGAGAATAAAGCTAATAACAGCAAGTTGAAATAGCAAGCGATGGAATAGGCCGACAGGCATGGCACTTGACACATACAGATAAAAACGTTTGAGGCCGATCGATTTCGAAATAGAGACTGGTCAAGTTCGTATAATAGGAATAAAGCTCCTTCTTGAATTGGCTTATGGGAATGCTGCAGTCTCTGAGATGCGATGGTAGAATATTCCATACACGCTGAGCTATACAATAATAACTCTTCTGAAAAGTGACGGTTTTGGATCTCGGAATATTTAAAATTAAGCCTTTTGACGGATCTGTGCGACGCGTGGTTGTCATAGGAATATTTACAGAGGTGTATGGATCGCTTGCAATGACTTGAAAAGATATACAAGGTCCAAGTATTCGTGCCAAATAATGCTACCTACTGAAGTACCTGAGATCAGTTAAAACGTTCAGAAAGAAACAGCTCAAAGGAAATTGCTTCACCATTTTTTCAGTGAAACATTATTCAAGAACAATAACGAGTTCACTGGCCTTAGTATCGTCATTTGCAGAAAATTCTAATGGCATTGACCTTTTTCACAAGAGCGGACGATTTGATTATTCTTTTGTATGTATGTTAATTAGCCTCTATTGAATTTTGCACATGTTAACGAGGCTAGTAAAGCAAATTATCATAACAATAAAAGAATAATGAATATGTCAATTATGAGTAACTGAGCTAACAAGCCAACTAGGAGCTGGTCATTTCGTTGGTTCGTAATATACCCTTGAGTGACGAATATGTGAGATACAATATATGAAAGTTGGTAGAGAGCTGCACCGGTATCGCAGAGGTCGTGGGTTCGATTCCCGTACAAGCCTGAATTTTTTTCAGGCTTTACTTCCACTACTCCTTAAGGTAATTCCCCTGAAATAAAAGTTGCAATAGAGTTTTGTTCATACTTTGTCCACTGAATAATTATCATACGAGAACTTCAATTTTGAAATAAAAAAATGGGGGTGCTCATGCTTATTTAAAAAATCATGAGAACACACATTTAACTACAGTCAATACATTATGCTGGACGCAAATAAGCATTTTAATTTTGATTTAGACAGAAAGCTGTATCCTTGATTAAAAATTTGAACCAAATTTCTTGACATGGTTACTAAAATGCATACAGAAAAGATCACAGTGTATCTGCTATTTTCCTTATTTATTCAATTTTCAGCAATAGAAATCAGATCAGTTTTTTCTCACACAAAGCTTATGATTAGTTGATTACAATGACTGAAAAAAAAAAAGGTGGGGTGCCCGTGCTCGTTGGTGAGCTATAACCATTTTTCAACTAACAGAGCTCAATTTCAAGGCAAATCCACTATGTTTTCAATGTGCGCGTGCACGAGCACACGCTAAATGACGCCATAAATTATGCGCGATGCAAATGTGAGGAATCACCTTAACTCTTTCCCAGCGGGCTCTGTAATTTACCGGTCCTAGAAGACCGGTGCTTTGAAAACCTGCAACTTTCTCAAATCTCGGACTATGTTAGAAATGAGCCATTATTGTTGATTATTGTTGCCAAATACACATTGCTTAGACTTTAAACCCCTTTAAATGACCAAAACTCCCGAGTTTCCTTGAATACGACTGTTTATTTTGCTGCAAAGCCATAAAACGCTGTAGGACAACACCAAACAATACGCAACTTTGTCTTGAAGTTTTTCAGACAAAATTTCCTCTTGAAGCTAAAAGTTCACATTGGCAGCAAACTTCGACTCCACTTCTTGCAATTTGTTCCACTTTTCCTGCTCACTTCTTTAGCGCGACGTGGTTAACGCTATTTGATTTCAGTTGCTCTCATGGTCTGTAATTTTCACGTTTGCGACCAAAAGGAAGTCTGGGATACTCTTGCCTAACAGCAGCATGGAACTCTGCCAATTTCCATTTCACGTATTTTTTATAAGTGTCGAGCCACCCGGTCCTGCTGGAAAAAGATTGCACCGATTGCATTATTTACAAGTAAAAACTCGCCAAAATTGCCATGCCAGGTCCAGGAATCCACTCACAAAACGACTAAAGACACAACTTCACTCCGTGAATTGCCATTACTCGCTCGACCGTTTGGTGTGAAATTACTTCTCACCTCTGTTTTCTTTCAAAGGATGGCCTCTACCCATCAACCCAGCTTTATGATGGCAGGCAGGGGGCTTCTGAGGTGGAAAATGGCTCGAAAAACACACTTATAAATCAAATAAGTAACGAATTGTGGCTGCAGTTAACGTTTACAAATAAACGACAGCTAGCGTGACGAGCGTGACAACAAAGATAGAGCCTTCGGTCTTGTGGACCAGCAAAATCTCGGTGGTAACCCCTAATATGGAGGAAAGAAATTGACTTCGCCATCAACCCTCAAAAATCATAAAAAATGAGGTACAAAATGGCCGCTGGGAAAGAGTTAAAGGCCCATTATCACCCTTGATCCAACGCAGTCGTTTGTTTTTGTTTTGAAATCGCGCTATTGTTAAATGAAGCCTCTGATTGGTCAATTATTTTTATCGAGCTTTTAATCTGGCTCATCGTGCCGAGTTGTCGCTTGTCCCCGGTTTCGCAAACCAAATGGCTTCAAATTAAACTTGCATACTTCTTCATATTTCTTCATTGAAACCGTGAACAACCCATTCACATGTTTCAAATCAAAACAGTAAAGTGTGAACGATTCGTTATTGGTAAAACTTGCTGATTATGTGCCGAGGATGGTGACAAAATATCCATAAGATATATTGTCGGGTAATGGTTTCTAATTTGCAGTAAGAAAAATAGTAATACGTTCTCATTCAATTGTCTGTCCTTTCGCTTTATACTGTGTTCAAAATACAGTCGACCATGCGGCTTGACAAAAGGAGGAAAACTTTGAGCTCCGAATTAAAACACAGGAGCATATGAAAGAAAAGCGATGTAGTCCTCATCAATCACGGAGATCTAAGTGAGAAAGAGAAATTAATTATCACGCAGTTTAGGCAAGCTGCGAACTGAACGTAAGGCTAGAATGCCCGATGGGGCATCAAAACAGCAGTCGATAAAGAGACTTAGCGACAAGTCGGATTAAAAACACTGAAGAGTTCACCAAAGCCACAGAACCCATCACACAAAAGAGGCTGACCTTGAGGTAAGACATCAAACATGCAGAAAACAGTTATAACCAGACACATAATATAATTTTCAATACTCTACATCAAATCAGTTTCCAAATCGTAGTAAGTCGGCTCTAAAAGGCTGAGCGAATTCTTGAAAGCTCCGAGGTAAAAAGCACCTTACTTGGATCTCTGTAAATCCCTTGAACCTCACTTTGATCTAAAACAACGTTGCGAAGTTACCGCTACCGACTATTGCCACAATGATTCTTGCCAAAATTTACATACATGCAAATTGTTACCAAAATAAGACAAGGAAAATGAAGAAGAATAAACAGAGAACACATTTACGGCCATAAATTTGGAGATTTATTCACGATGCGATGAAACAAGAGCGATAAAACAAGGGCTTCGAAGTATGAGTAGCCTGCACGCAAGCTCTCCTGTGGGGTAGGGAGTGAGGGAGGAAAGGAGAGAAGGAGAGCTGGCACTCGTGTCTCATAAATTTGAAATTCTCCGTCCAAAAATTGGACGCAAAATGCTGATTTGACCGGGTGATGCGAGAATATTTTGTCCCATAATAATAATAATAATAATCACTTTATTTAAGTCTCAAATCTATCTAGCCGAGCACAGATGCTCTACTAATTGGGGAGACTAAATCAAATCAACTGTAAGTAAATCAAATCAAATGTTGGTTTTTGGGGAGAGGGGAAAACCGGAGTACCCGGGGAAAAACCTCTCGGAGCAGAGTAGAGAACCAACAAACTCAGCCCACTTATGACGCCGAGTCCGGGAATCGAACCCGGGCCACATTGGTGGAAGGCGAGCGCTCTTACCACTGTGCCAACCCTGCTCCCCATCTGAAGTTTGCGTTAAGTTTAATACCCGAAGGACGTCAGGCGGTCGACGCTTTGCTTCAGGGCAGAGATGTTCTAGCTGTATTACCGACAGGTTACGGCAAAAGCTTGATATTTCAGCTATTTGTTGCCGCCGCTGCTTAAAGTGAAACAACAGCAAACAGTTTTTTGCGTTTGTCCTTTGCAAAGCATCATCGACCACCAAATCGAAAAAGCTAGAGGGATGGGAATTTCTGCCGCTTCTGTGTCTGACTTAGCATGCGATGAATTGAGATCAGCCAAGTTCCAGCTCTTATTTACTCCATCACTTAAAGTGATAACAATCGCTGAAACATCTTAACTCTTCGTTAGCCTAACGAAGAGTTCAGATTTGAAACCAGAACAGTGTCTGCCGGACAGTGGATAACTTACTTCAAAGCAAAGATGTTCTCGCTGTTTTGCCTACAGGGTTTGGCAAAAGTATGATTTATCAAGTTTTTGCTGCTGCTGCTGCGATCGAACGAAGTCGTCGTCAGACAGTATTGGTCGTTTTCGCACAGTTGAAAGCATTGTCGACCAGGAGGTCGTCAAAGCCCGAAGTGTGGGGATGTCTGTTGCGATCTTTAATTTCTTGGCGATCTTTCTTTGACCGTGGTAAACCCAGTTACCGAGGTTGGCAAAGTTCACTTCATCCTTGGTCCGACATCCGAGACTTCGACTTCTCTCTCCGGTAAAGCTAACTTTGGCTTAACCACGTTCAATGTAGCCATAATAAAGCTAAAACCTTCGCTGGATTTTCGTATTTTTGTATTACACGGTAGGCAAAGAGGCGTTTCTTCAGCGCCGATTCCGGTCTTTTGCAATGCCTGTACCACAAACAAATTTCCTGTTTGCGCTGATTGGCCACAGGGCCGGAAGCCCACAGGGCGCATTAGGGGCGGAATTCAAATCACAGAGAGATTGCAACTCTCTCTCTCTCTCTCTCTCTCTCTCTCTCTCTCTCTCTCTCTCTCTCTCTCTCTCTCTCTCTCTCTCTCTCTCTCTCTCTCTCTCTCTCTCTCGTGTGCACCGGGTCTCACTTTCACTTTGAAAAAGAGGACAAAGGTAATTCAGAAAAGGCGTCTTTGTTGGGTGCCAATAAAAAATGTCTATTGATTTTGTTTAATCGTTATCAAGCAAGACAAGCGCTGACTTTTACGGACGTTCATCAAATTATTTTCTTCACTTCCCAACAATATCCCTTCGGGATCCATTTATTTGGGGTTGTTAATGCTTTTGACGACCCTGGGGCCCGTTTCTCGAAGCGGTAATTATCGGGCCCATTAAGCTGTTTTCTAAGTTTTGCTTTCTATTACAGATCGCAGTTTCAAAAGTTTTGAAAATTATACCGTAACTAAAGTTATCAGCTAAAGAAACAAAACGGACTTCCTTAGAGGTCAGAACAAACCCTACTTTCAAGAAATGGGCCCCTGGGATGAGTTGCTCGAAGCATAGTTAGCGTTAACCTATAGGTTGTCATGGTATTTAACCCCGGTTAGCGCTAACCATGCTTCGAGCAACTGGGCCCTGGTTGAGCAAATCAACGCTTTTTTTCTCTCCTACAAGACTATTTCAGCGAAATCTCTTCAAAATTTTAATAAGCTACCGGCAATAATACAATAACATTTCATTATGCTGGTAATTTCGAGAGCGCCACTGAAACTGTAACACGGCTGGCTCTTACCTTTTCTATATTATCCTCAACATAGATTGTCCAATTAACATTGTTTAAGGATGTCCCTATTTTATAAGTCTTTGTCCAATCATCTGCGTTGGGATTTCCTTGTGTAGCTACGCCACAGACAAAGTTAACTGATCCCAGGTCAATCTGTAGGAAGTCACTGGCATCATCGTTGTTGCTGGGTAACCAGGCACTGGATCCTGTCAGACGCCCATTGTAAGGGTTACTGCCGCTAAGGGTGGAGGAAGCTGAAAATCTCTGATTAAGAATGATGGAACTGTCTGAGATACCAACTGGATCTCTTGCGCAGTCTAAAGTTAATTTGACAAAGTATAAGCAAGTAAGTTTGGTCGTCGTGTCCCTCAATTAATATTCTGATGCAAGTTTAGGCATGAGTCAACGTACACCGCAAAAGACCACTCGCAGAGAATATAGAAATCTGCACTAGCAAGCTGCAAAATTAACTTCATAGCTCGATAAATTTGGCATGTTTTTACAACCACATCATCTTCGAGATTTGGATGCTGGTATACAAAGGTCTCAATGGCTTGGCCCTGGGCTACATATCTTCTGGTTCACAAGCACTGTTAGATAAAGCCAAATCTACTGTATGTTAAAAACGCATGGTGATAGAGCTTTTTCGATTGCACCTCCAAGACCTTGGAACTTTTGGCCCCGTCCACACGTATCCGGATATTTTTGAATCCGCAACTCTTTCTTTCCGGATTCGCCTTCCGCCCATACATATATGGCGAATCCGGCATGCGAATCCGCAACGTTTTAAATCCGCTCTCC
Organism: Pachyseris speciosa; assembly: GCA_016490735.1. Lineage (NCBI taxonomy): Eukaryota > Metazoa > Cnidaria > Anthozoa > Scleractinia > Pachyseridae > Pachyseris > Pachyseris speciosa. Next base: position 301,820 of record JAEMWC010000849.1, on the reverse strand, counting down.
AGAGTGGAAATTTTTGAATATGCAAAGAATTTGGAATCGTGTGGACGGTTGAATCCGGATATTTCAAATCTGATTACGTATGCTCTGTTGATAATAGGCACAGAGGAGTCCTGGATACTAGAACGAATCCGGATACGCGCGGACGGCAAATTCGATTTCTATGTTACGTGTGGACATGAAAATTTTTGAATCTGTACAGAAAAGGTGCACAGGGCCTAACTCTTCGTTGATTGACCGTTGCTTTGTTAAGCCCTTTGGAGAATTAGTCGAGTTAGTGCTATCTAAATTTTTTTTTTATTTACCTACTTATTTATTAATGCACTCAATAAGGTCACTTTACACTAAGTTTCTGTGATGTCATAAAACGAGTGTTCTTAAATAGGAGAAAGTTCCGCAAAAAAATTTGGAAAACATTTGTTAAAAAATTATTGTTTCAAGTAACAGTATTCTAATTCTTCCCTGTCTAAAATATGGTCATAGGAAACTCAATATTCGTCGTGGGTACTCAACAGATATCCTACAATATAAGTAATTTTGTGTGTCGCAGAGAAAAACAGTGGCTTTCCCAACGTTTTTACACTAAACGCAGAAAATTGTGCTTTGTCATTAATGTGTTGAATAATAAAACAATTATCTGCTCAATCTTGTGAAATATCGCCTGATTTTAGCCAGCTCGGCCTGCAGCCTCGTCGAGTAAGTATCAGGCGATATTCCGCACGATTTCGCTCTCAACTGCAGTCAAAAAATGGATCTTTACTGATTTCGATATTCAGCGCGATTTCGCTCTCAACTGCAGTCAAAAAATGGATCTTTACTGATTTCGATATTCAGCGCGATTTCGCTCTCAACTGCAGTCAAAAAATGGATCTTTACTGATTTATCCTCAATGAAATACTTTTCCTATTTGTTGAGAACCACTCTTTTAAAACGCAATGTGCACATTCTTCTTTAAAAACCTCGTACCTTTCACAGGAACAGAAGTTGTGGAATAAACTTGCACTTCACAAAGGGTGAGAATTTTATTGTTGCCCGGGATACGAACATAGACATATTGACCAACAAGAGCAGGTACACAGTAAAAAGACTTGGTTTGTCCACTGTCCAAAGAAAGGGTCCCTCCACAGCTCGGGTTTGCTTGGCCGCCGTTTTGAGTGCTATTACCTGTGCAATTAAAGGCTAGGAGTTAATTTATGACTAAAGATGAGCCGCTGTGGACAGTTTAAAAAAAAAAATACTTTCCTACCTCAGTATTTTATTACCACCTTCCCTAGCAGCAAAATGAGCTCGTCCCGTGAAAAAGGTTGCTTAATTTGTCAAGACATTTTTACTCGGGATACTGTAAGTATACCGAGTTATAAGTCGTGTCAGATTTCAGTCTTTTTTTTTCTTTTTTTTTTCCTGTGCAGCAAAATGCACAATGCAATTACGTGGTGGTGGTTTCATTGGCCAATGCACAATAGCAGGCACGTGGCGGTGTTTCATCGTAGTCCAAAGTGCAAAGTATTGCATCATTATTGCATCATCAAGAGCCTTGAGCTACGTGACTCATAAATCTCTTTCTGTTCAGCCTTTGTGGTGGACTGTCGTGCTTGGATTACTGAGGATGTTGCGATATCTTTGTAAAGTTGTGAAAACTTAAATCCAGTTAGAGTTTGTGCGCGTGAACAGGTTTGCCGACTTTAAGACAAGGTTGGAAGCCTCGCACACGCTGTGAGTATTGACTCGAATTAGAACGTTGTGACAGTTCTATATTAAGAAAATCGCAAAGTTGTTTTGATGTAATTTGATCTGGAAGATATCATAATTCGATCGCTGTGACA
>JAEMWC010000849.1:290000-292500 GCA_016490735.1 Pachyseris speciosa | reverse complement strand
CGCTCAATCACCTCATCTTCTCCTCATTACATACACCCAAAAATATCTCTCCACAGTTCTCAAAGCTTTTTGCTGTCAAACCGCAGGTAATGTTTTCTGCGTTTTTGTGTTGATTTCATTCCTTGTATTCGTTTCAAAAGTCTGGTGGCAAATCAAAAACAATGATTTACTCTCAATATTGTTGATTCATAGTGCTCATCACCTGCATAGCACAAGAACACAGGAAATGTTCAATTCGTGCTGTGAACGATCACTGAATTTCAAATTCATAATTCAGTATTTATGTGATTCCAGAGTAACTGAGCCAGCCTTGACTTGTTTAGACTACAAACATGAACACCTATGTGCACATAATCTTAGATAAATGTGCGCTTACAATAAAAGAGCTTTCAGTCCCTTTTAATAACTAAATGTACACCACACCGGCCGAAGCCAGCCGCGCAGAACCACGTCCCTTGTACCACTTCTGACGTCATCAGTTTTAACGCTTATAGATAACTTTTACATGTAACATGTGTAGGGGTAAGAGATCTTTCAAACCATTCAGGCCGAATGAGTACGATTCCGCCAAACAAGCCGGAGAACACGCGAAAAAACCACCAGTGACGTTGACCCGAAAATTTGAATGAAAATCTTGTTCTGCACTTCCTTCCACCTAATTCTAAAATCCTTAAGTCTTTTCCGCCGAAAGGAAGCCCAGAAATGCCCAGCAAGAGAAAAAGAAAGCGAGGCAAGAAAAGCGAAAGAAAAGGGGAGGAGAGAAAGCAAAATGTAGAAATGCGCATGCCGAACTGGGAAAGCTAATATTAAGCATTAGGAACAGAAGGGCGCGAGGAGCTCCACCAGTAAACAGAGTTTTGGGCAGTTTTGGTTCTTTTTGGCTAGGATCTGGCCAAATAGTTTTGGCAATAGTTTTGGGGCGATGTAATGAGAAGAAGAAGAAACGTTAGGTAGGGTGGTGGTGCAAAATTGGAAAATTTGATTGAAATTTTTGCAGTTTCTCTGACTGAGAATAGGGATCAGAATTCACATGTTTAGGCCGCACTGAATCGTAACGCAGGCTCAAGTGTACTGCTTGTAGTAAAAAGACGCATTATCGATTATACGCTTTTTAAATGGGGTTCTAAAAATACATTTGGACTAGTGCCCATGGCCCACGCACTATCCAAAATAGCAACGGTTGTCAATTTGTATGAAGCAAAAGATTAGTAAAAGAGATATGGAGACATCTACACACCCTGGGGAAGTTGAGGTATGTGCTTTCTGTCCCTACGGTTCCATAGGTTCCGCTCAGGGTTTTGTTGGTTCCGTGAATTAGACATGCATGGCACAGCATGCATCCATATTAAACTCTGTAATTTTAAATGGTATATTTTGCGTACGGGTTATCTCACAGCCCTATATCTAAGACAATTTTGACACGTTATTTACTTATAACTCTTCCACAATATGCCAACTTCTTGACTTTGTTTCTTGAACGGTTGGTGGTTATAATTTTTACTTGCGTGACGTGCAAACAAAGAATTGTTGATCAGCATAAAGATAAGAGTAAACACAGTTCAGAAAGTTGACGACAAGAAGCGATTTAACTAAACATACCACCATAATATGATAGACGTTTCACAGTAGAGGTACGAATTGTCTTTACGTGCCATCGCTTTGAAGTTTCGCTTCAATTCAGAGGCGTTCTGAAGCGTTGTAGGTAGGTTATTTTTAGCCTCCTTGATGACCTTTGGAGGTCAGACATATGCGATTTCCATCAACTTTGGTGTGGCGCAGCATTACACACAAACATTTGCCCAGAGATGTGTTTCGAGCATTTGAAACGGTATTTATCCGCCATTGACTGACTAGAGTTTCAAGCGATTCAAAGGTTTAGCACATTCATAAATAGACTTTTTGTAAGGAGTACTTTTTCGATTAAAAAATACAGGCCTAAAGAAAACAATTATTTTGCAAGGACATATTTAAACAATCAAGCTAAAAGTCATGCAAACAGCAAAGGAAAGGTTACTTGAACGGTTTTACTGGTTTTTACACCGAATAGAGGTATTAATTGCCGATGAGAGTCCTCCAAACTTGGGTTTAATTTGAGTGTGTAGAAGGCCGTTTCCGAAAGGTCGTCGAAATTTCCTCAAATATCGCTTTATTTTCGATAAATATTTATCGAAAATAAAGCGATATTTGAGGAAACCAAATACATAGCGACTTTTAGGACACAATATCCTACCTAACTACAAAGTTTGAGCGAAATCGATTTTTCGAGGTTTGCCGCGAAATTACGAATTTGTTTGATCCTTGCTGACATTCACTCTTAAATGGTCTTATTTCTGAGTATCTATCCTCTAAATTTGTTAAACGACGTTAAACGCGATACTCCCTGAGGGACTCTGTTAAGAAACTAAATGTCCCATTCCCGCGAACTAACTTCATGAAAAACAGCTTTAGTTATAGCGCAGCAGTTCTCTGGAACAGCCTGCCCTGCGATGTGAGAGAGGCT
>JAEMWC010000849.1:182500-287500 GCA_016490735.1 Pachyseris speciosa | reverse complement strand
GCCGCGGTAAAGTGACAGCAAAGCCCTCGAAGCGTTAAATCATTTTGTTTTCAACCACACAATCGATCCAAGTTTGAAGCTTTTCCTGAGAAAAATCTTTCACGCCTCCCGGCATTTTAGCACTTGCAAATTCACTTTCCGGAGGATCTTTTAACAAGTTCTTAATTGTTATGCTTTTTACGCGAATTAAAAGACAAACTTCGATCGAAGAAGATGAAATTGTTTTGCTCATAATGAGGAAACCAACCGAATGAAATGAATGTGAAATTTCGAGCCGCGCGGCTGCCGCACGGGAGAAAGCGCGCGAAAAATTAAGCCTCGTTTTGGTTTTGGTGTCTCGTTTTGGTTAAGTTAATCAGGATTGAGCTTGCGATCCAATCGAAAGCCAGTACCTGGTCAGCGGTCAACTTAAAAAAACAGCTGACCTCGATGAGCTCTAAACTTGAGCCCGCGATATGCTAACGTGATACTGGTCAGCGGATGCCTTGTTTTGACAGGTGTCAATTGACCATAACATGGATATCCAACTATCAGAGATGTGTGCTGTTCTTGCGCTTTAAACTAGCTGGTCAGGCTCTGGTCAGGTGGAGTATGGCCGCCGTGTTGATTATTGATTATTGATTATTGATTATTGTTATTATTATTATTAGGGTATTATTAATTATTGGGCAACGTCGTCGTCGTGCGCACGCGCCCACGAGCAATACCGCTAGCCATTTTTACCATGAGAAAAGCAGTTGACGGGTTTCTATAGGTATGGTGCTCTGCTAACACTATAAAAGGTCGGTTTTTCTAGTACAGAAATTGAAATATTGTGAAAAATAACACACTTGACGACTTGCCCGAAGTTTTACGGTTTTATTTCTCTTATTACCATACTTATTTCAGTTGATAAACGATTAGAAAATGATAAAAACATCAAGTCATTTACATTTACGCCACAAACAAAGCCGTTTCCTCTGCAGTCCGCATGTTGCCGCGAAGGAAAAATTTTTGATGTTGGGTTTGACCACGGGCATTTAACATTCGGTACCAAAAGCTAGGTAAGACTCCAGTTCTCCAAAGTATTATTTAATTTCAGCTCTTTTGGCCCGGACATACAATTCTTTAAAAACTAAATATTTTAAATTCTTAGGCGGTGCTAGCTAACGACGTGTTGAGCGACCAACGAACGACAACTGATGCTAGATTTGTCAAGCGATCGAAAAATAATGCTTAATTTCATCGATTTACAAATGTAAAATATCTTTGAAGGAAAGTACGAGGTCATCATTATTGCTGTTCTCCAAAAACGTTCTCCCTGGAACGATGGCACAATGCGTGTTTCTCCCAGAAAATAAAATGACTGCAGTATTAAAAGATCGATCAATCGCTTGTTACATATTTCTTTATTTCGCAGTCAATGCGTCCGTAGGTTTTCCAGGAACTGTGTTTCAATTTTTTAATTAAATGGTTGATTGTTCTAGCCGCCATGTCTGTTATTCAACAGTTTTATCCACTGGATAAAAAGTTATACGACCTACCTAGATGTGGATAACTTTATCCCTTGGATAGCGGCTGGATAACGCTATCCAAGCTTCGAACAACCGGAATTATGCAAGTGGATAAATTTTATCCGCCGGGTAGCGATTTATCCGCTGGATAAGAGTTATCCACTCTTTGAACAACCGGGGCCTGATGGATTTTACCGTGTTTAAATAAAGAACTATTCTATTCTACACCACCCTGTTGTACAAAAGAAGTTTAAAATCGTTTAATGTAGCTACGAAGACTTTCGCGCACAGGAATCCAGTTGTTTAGTCTCAGTATTTATGTTTGGTTTGCAATTAAAAAATAATTAAGCTACCTATTTGATTTTTTTCTATCGTTGCACTATAACACTAACTTACCTATCCTGATTTCAAATACACTCAAACGAAATCCACAATGAGAGTGACAAGCTCTGTTAACAATAATTACTTCAGCCACAGGAATAGGTAATCCTATGTCAACCCTCCACCAAGGATCAGTTGTCCGTTCAGTATGTGTACAGCTCCCGTCCCTCCAATCTGTTGAAGTTGTTCCATCTACCGCTCGTGATGCCACTCCACCGCCATACACATCAATCTGGTCAGCGGGCTGATTGAGGGCCACGTCTGAAAATACCGGAAAAACTTTATCTTCATCTATCATCTTTCGGTAAAACAGGCAGTGGAGCCCTTCTCTTTTCCAAATAACACAGCTGATAAGCCAACGTAGAAATAAATAAATAGTACGATATCCACTAAGTAAGCTGCTACTACTCGGAGCAAAACTACGTTACTTTTTTAAAATCTATTTTAAAAAAAATTCTGTACTCAGAGCCAAATTAAAAGACTTAAAAGTGGAATATTTCGTTCGGATCAATCGAACTTCGTCAGCCACAATACAAATTTAAATGTTAAACTGTCTATATCGTCTTCTGGTTTTTGCTGGTTCTGATATGTACATAAGGAGTAGATAGCTGTTCAAAAAGGTTTTTTCGAATTCCGCTGCGGCTTTGCCCTGAAATCATCGTTCAAATTTCCCGCTTGAGCCACGCCCATCAAACTTGACCGAGCTAGTAAGGGGAAGGGTATATTCCTGATTTGATGTCACAAACTGCTTTGCATGCATGTTTACAAAGACTTAATGCAATGCAAATCAGTTTGTGACGTCAAATTAGGAAGACTCACGCCCCTTACTAGCTCGGTCAAGTTTGATGGGCGTGGCTCAAGCGGGAAATTTGAACGACGATTTCAGGGCAAAACCACGGCGGAATTTGAACAAAATTTTTTGAACAGCAATCTACTCCTTATGTACATACCAGAACCACAAAAAAAAAATAGAAGACGATATAGACACTTTAAGAAGGGTTATATAATGGTCTCGAGGGAGCTAGGATGGTGTCATAGATGCTGGCTAATTCGAAGCCATTGTCTCTGTTCAAGGAGGGCTTACGTAATCTTACCTCAATTGCCTCCCTTATGCGGCGTTTGAAAGTGTTACTTTCCGTGGCAAGAACGTTTGTTTTACTGAACCCACCGAATGACCCATGAGGTGGCAGTGTTCACGAACAGCTGACGAGTTTGTAGAAAGATGTTCCTTTACTCGAGTTTCCAATAACCGAGATGTTTCGCCCACATAGTCTTTATCACATTGTTCGCAATGGATATGATAGATTGTTCCACACTTTCTAAGATTTTATGTTTTGTCCTTAATCCGGAATAGTTGTGATCTTAAAGTGTCTATGAAGCGAAATTAGCGTTTCTTGCTAATTTTAAAGTTTACCCCTAAAAACGCAAGAATCTCAAAATTTGAGGTGCTTGTAATTAAAATTGTTGATTTTACGAGCATTTGAAGTTGGGCTATTTTGCCTTTAAAAATGGTCAGGGGTCTGGGTCGTGATGTGACGTCATTTGGGGTACAAAAATGTGTTTGCGCTTATGAGTTATAGTGAAATAGTTGGAATACTTGTCCCCAAAATTACGTCAAAATTACGTCACAGCTATTGTCACATGTCTTTTTGGCCGCGCGATTCAAATGCCATTTTTGAAGGCAAAATAGCCCAATTTCAAACGCTTGTATAATCGCCGATTTTAATCAAGAGCACCTCAAATTTTGGAATGTTGAGTTTTATGGATTAAACTTTAAAATTAGCGAGAAACAAATTTCGCTCCATAGGCACTTTAAGGAATTGAAAGGCTTGTGTACAAGTGTAATCGCGTGTGATTTGTATGCTCTTTGGAAGCGTTCCCAACTGCCCTTGATGTATGGCATTGAAGCATAAATTCTCTTCTCATTAAAAGATTCTTCGGGATCTCTCGAGACCGATCTACTGCTCGGTATTGTTAGCATCCAATGAGGATAATTATTGGCTTTCAAGGCATCCTTAACGTGCTGAATTTCCTTACCTTTGTCGACTTCTTCGGACACCAAGGTGTGAGCTCGGAGTAGTTGAGTGTTAACTACAGCTATTTTATGTTGTAAGTGGTGGTTGGAATGAAAGTTCAAATATTGATCGGTGTGATTCGGTTTTCGTTTTACGGTGACCTTCGTTGAGCCATCCTCGTTCACGTGAAGGCAGGTCTCAAGAAATGGAATTTTGCCATTCTTTTCTTCCTCCGAAGTGAACTGGATGTGTGGATTGATGGAATTAAGATGATCGTCAACATATCGATACCTCATAGCTGGCGGGGTAGGTATGGTGTCCAATGCTCTGCTCTCAAAGTGTTCCATAAAAATATTGGCGACTATGGGTGAAAATGGAGAACCCATCGTGGCTCCTTGCTTTTGCTTGTAGAATTGATTCTGGAAAATGAAGTAGGTACTAGAGAGGCACATTTCGAGTAGGGTGGATAATTGTGGTATATCCAGAGAACATCTATCCGGTAAAGTTGGGTCCAGTTTGGATCTAACAACTGGGATAGCTTCATTGATCGGGATACTTGTGAACAGCGCTGAAACATCGTATGACACGAGTTTCTGTCCCGGGGGTACTTCAAGATCTGCGATTTTGTTGATGAAATTCTCACTATTAAGGATATGGTGATCGTTGAGACCTACAATGGGTCTTAGTATCTTAGCAAGGAGCTTGGCAGTGTTATACATCACACTGCCAATGCTTGAGACAATTGGTCATAGCGGAATATCTCCCCCCCAGGGAGGCACTCAAGGAGTCCCCACGTAAATATATACAAGGAATTTCAAAAATGTAAGAAATGTAAGAAATGTGTTTGTAGTATGGGAAGCGTTCCCAATTTGATGAAACTAGGCGCGCAAGGTTGTGCCGGGTAACATTCTTGCTTTTCACATCAAAATGGCTGCTAGCAGCCGAGTATGCCGTTCTCAGAAGGAAAAGACAGCTTTTTAAAACTGTAAATCAAAATAACAAGATCCACGGAACATTCGACAGGTTAAACAATGGAAATCGGTTAGTTCACAGCGAAGAAATCCCTCTTCGAGGGCAAATTGGCGAAGAGACATGTGCTTTCACTGCGAATCATCACAAGTATAATAGACCTTTTCCGAAATGTTTGAGCGCTTCTGGGAGTCTATCTTTCAAAAAAGTACAAGTTTGAATGTGAATTTATACCGTACTTTATATTAAATTCACCGATTTTATTCCAAGCAACTTCCAGCGAAATTTGCGAAAAACATGCTCAGTTCCATTCAAGTAAATTGTCCTCGTATTCGCTTGCTTCGTCTTCGCGAAGATTAACTCGAGGTAAAAATTATATTCAACGCGTTTACTTTTCAGGCATAAACTCAGGTTCATCTAAATATTTTTTTTATGCAGGCAAGCTTATTGTCTGTTTTTCTGTGTATCTTAATTCACGGAATTTCGTATTACTTGATCTATACGTAAACAAACCCGACGAAATCCGCGCAAACAAGACAAAACAGCCATCTAAATCTCAATTGTTGAACAATGACACTAAATCAAATATTGCTTCTGCCATTGATGTACTGGAGAAATATGCTTCTTACACATGAAATTACAGAACTGCTTTATTTCACTAACAGCAATGCAGAAATGAGCAACAATGTCTTCAGTATTTTAATATTTACAACCACACAATTACTCAAAAATTAAAATACGGGGGCAGCTTTAGTGAAAACTATTTCTAGTTTATGGATCTTGCGAGCAATGTGACAAAGACTATGCGGGCGAAACGTCTCGGTTATTGGAAACTCGAGTAAAGGAACATCTTTCTACAAACTCGTCAGCTGTTCGTGAACATTGCCACCTCATGGGTCATTCGGTGGATTCCAGTAAAACAAACGTTCTTGCCACGGAAAGTAACACTTTCAAACGCCGCATAAGGGAGGCAATTGAGATAAGATTACGTAAGCCCTCCTTGAACAGAGACAATGGCTTCGAATTAGTCAGCCTCTATGACACCATCCTAGCTCTCTCATGGCCATTATATAACCCTTCTTAACATTCAAATTTGTATCGTGGCTGACGACGTTCGGTTGATCCGAACGAAATATTCCACTTTTAAGTCTTTTAATTTGCGCTCTGAGTACAGGAAAAAATTTTTATATATTTTAAAATCATGATTCCAGAGCAGAGCAAAGCAAAACAATATTTTTGATTCTACGTTACTTTTCTTTTCCAATGAATGAAAGCAATAGTAGCAATTGTGAACTCTGTGTACGTTGCCAACAGCTTCCCGTACCTTACAAACGACTTATTGACGATGTCAACAACAGACAAACAATAGACAAACCGACTAATTTGACTAACAATACACCTACGAACATTTGACTAACAAAAGACGGATCGAAACGCACCAATCACGGTTTACAGTCTTCACAGCCAATAACATCACGGCTTAACCGACAGACAACCAATAACATCATGACTTCGTTGACCAATCACATCAACGACCAGAGTAAGTAACTTATACCATCTCCTGACGTTACTCCACAATGTCACCACAAACAGTCCTTCTCAGGACTACACTCACCCGGACGATCGTGCTTCACTTAGTTATGATCTTTAAAGTTTCTTAGCTGTGTTCTTAGCATACTTTTTATTTTTTCACTAATTTACAATAAGTGTCTTTTTTAATCAAAAGACAAGAGTCTACAATTAGCCTAAACTCGGGCCTTCAAAAATACAGTGGTGTATCCCTAATTTAGCGCTATACAAAGGAAATAAAAAGAGAAGTCTGTCCTTTCTTTATACATCGGATGCAGTGCAATCATGATGTTCGATTCCAAATTGCTTTACTGCTCAACCATTGATAACAATAATAATACTTGTCAAAAAAGCAGAAAAAGAGAAACAAACTGCGGAAGATGCCATTATTACGAACCTGGGTTATCTGCATCAGAGGCGGCGACAATGACCACTACCCTGTGCACGCTCAAAATAGCTAATGAGGTGAAAATAGTTTATTTACTCCAAAATGACTAAGCAAATTGTTTTCGCCGATCAATGGATATTTCTGCACAGTGTTCAGGAGAAAGGAAACGCTTATCGACCGTTTAGGATTCAACACATGAATAGAGAAACCTCCGAAATGACTCATGGAAGCATCGTTTGAAGAAAAAAGTAAACAGAAACGAAGGAGAGCTTTGAAAAAATCTTTCCAAGACGGTCGACCTTACGTGAAGTGGTGTGTTCTGAATTACTCAAGTCAAAATTTAAAATGGTTTGCTTTTTGGTTCGCACAAGGCCGTTTTGTATACGTACGAGCAAAGCACGTAAAACTGTTTTGAGAGTTACCATCGAGAGTGATCTAACTATTATCAAACGCAAATGGATCTTACAGTACCGCTCAAAGGTAAGTTGCCAGTCGTGTCGCGTTTCCTGCGTGACCCGAATCTCGTCGTCGGCTTCGCGATTCGCGTCGCACGAGAGTCACTGAAAATTTTTGACGTAAATTTGGGACGACTTTCTTCTAGCGCTTTACGACTGCAGCTGTTGTTCAAATACACACAGCATCATTGAGGTCATCACGAATCGAAATGGCGCAGTCCTCTTGTCAACAAAACGACGAATTTTCTAAATTCGTTGGCTAGATCGGCACAAACAAATGGCTAGTGACTGTATACTGTATTTTGCTTTCAGACAACTAATTTGCATACAACTGCAAAACTGTTGGCTACACTGTATGTAACTTGAAATTTTCCTCTAAACATGACTGAAAAATTCACTCGTTAATCATTACAAGCTTGAGAAGCCGAGAAAAAACCCTACGCACAACGGAGTTTATTTCATTTCCTTCTCTTTGCGAAAATGGCGCAGTCCTCCTGTAAACAAACGAGATTATTCGAAAAGTTCTTAATTGGCTTACATGATAAATTTACCTAACTTCAAAACAACTGGCGCGTGATGTAATTCTTTGCATTTTTCGACTGCGTTGTGGCTTGCTTCAACCAATGAAAATACGCCACGTGCCTTCTATTGTGCATTGGCGAATCAAAATACCACACGTCATTACTATTGTGCATTTTGCTGCACAGGAAAGAAAAAGAACAACACGCGCTGTGAGAGTTTACTCGGGATACCTTCTGATGAACGTACTGGTTAGACGCACGCCGTCTGATTCTCGAAAACTATCCATTTAAAAATTGAAAATGGTTTGCTCTTGGGTTTACACAAGGCCTTTTTGTTTTCGTACGAGCAAAGCGCGTAAAACTGCTAAAACGTTCTTAATACAGAGTTGTCAATAGGGCACGTGTCGTACTGTGACGGAGTTCGTGGGATACACCAAACTTTCGAGCGGACAAACTCTACTGGATTAAACTCTCCACAGCTTTACAAAGATATGTCCGGGAAAATGTGCTTAGGTCTTTCGATGTGGATTCTATAACCTTGAGCGCTCTTTTTGAGTCAGGCAGTGATGAAGGTTTTGGATTACAAGCAGTGAAAATAGATTACACATTACCTTATGCAAATTTGTATGACTCACGTAGCTGTACGCTCTTCATGATGTAATGTTTTGCACCTTGGTTTGCAGCAACCAATGAAAATACCGCCACGTGCCTTCTATTGTGCATTGGCCAATCAAAAGACCCGGCGGGCACGTGGTATTGTATTTTATTAGGATAAGTGTTTACATACTAGTATTTATAACAATCTTAATTTGAAGATTTTCAGAAGTAGTCTGATGAGTATTTAAATCTATCTAAATTGCATGTATCTTTTAATTATCTTTTAGGTATATTTTTGCTTTTGTTACATTATTATCATATTATTATTTAGTGTATCTTTAGGAAATCTGCCTTGTATGGGGTCTCGAACTCTTCTGTGTATCATCCTATGGCAATATGCTTTTATTCCTTTTTCTTTGTAGTTGTAGGTGATGCCATTAAATTGTAATAAATAAATAAACAGCACGAATTATCCTCAGTGCTGATAGTTATGCGCCCTCTGTTAAGTTATTTAACAAACTTAAATTGGATTCCTTTCTTTGAGAATGCAAAACTAGCCAAGTGTTGTATCATATAAGTAGTATAGGGGTTGGGGGTACGAGCACAGGTTTGTGCTCTTACCCAACCAACCCCTATACTACTGTAATCTATTGTTGTTCAATTTGATATAATCTATAGTTGTTCAATTTGATGAAATCTATAGTTGTTCAATCTGATGAAATCTATAGTTGTTCAATCTGATGGAACCAAGGTCAGCACACTTTTGAATTTATGGTTCAATTTGATGGAATCTATAGTTGTTCAATCTGATGGAATCTATAGGTGTTCTTTTTTAAAATGCGTGACATTCTCGGAAAACCACCGAGCGTGACATTCTCGGAAAAACAGGAAATGAGTCATGTGTTAGTAACATAAAAATATTATCTCAAATAATAGTATAGAATGAGTTGTAATTCAGTAATTCACAATGAATTAAAGAATATGGGAGAGTTGACATGTCCATTTTGTGATCAGCAATTGGTAGAAGTTGTTAGTCGTGTGGTAGTACAATGCTGCAGTAATCAGGAAATGTTAAACGATAATGGTGTGAGCTTGTGTACAAATTGTGGTTCAGTACATGGTTATGATTATTGTAAAGAGTACGTTGACTTTTATGAGAATATGTATAAAATACGACGAAAATCTGTATATCATCGGAAGTACCATAGTGAAAATGTGATAAATAGTATGGGATTTCAAATTTCTCTGAAAGATAATAGTAAAATATTGAAAATATTCAAAGAGATAGACAAAGTTCTTCCTTTAGTGAATAAGAATCGTAAAAGGATGATAAGTACTAAATTTGTCCTTAAGCAAATATTCTTAATGTTGGATCTTCCTTATGAGAAAATAATAATTACTAATTCGAAAAGAACACTCAAAATTTATAATAAATATTGGGTTGAAATTATGTTATTGATATTTGATAAAATTATTTCTGTACTTAACAAGTGAATTTTTTGTCGTATTCTATCAAAAATTTGTCTATTATTGGACTGTTGTCAGTCACATAATCATCAATGTTCTTCATTGTGTTTTGGATGCTGGACTCATTGAAATTACCACTTCTCATTGTGTCTTTTATGGTATTGAGTAGATGTTGATAGCTTTGATAAGCATATGTACAATTTTGGATTTTAAGATCGAGATTTTTGTGCTTCATCCACCCTTGAATCAAAAGTGCTGCTGTACTGATGGCTACCAAACTAACACCACCAGTTGCCACGCTTGTGGCTAGACCCCCAGTTGAAAAGATGATAGACAATGAGTTTCCAAGTAATTTCCATTTTTTGAAGCGTTTAACTGCTTGTTTGTGGGCCCAACACTTTCTTTGATAGGTGTGGTAATAGGCTTTTAATTCCTTAATCTGGTCTTCTGTTAATTCACCTGAAATATGATTCCAGTTGAATATGCTTTTTCGATTATCAGTCATATATATCATTTATATTATAATTCTTTTGCAAACACAATAAATTAATCCAGCGAATTGACCACGTAATGGAGATCTTTTCATCCATTTTGTTGTAAGGTTCTTTGGTATAGTATATGTGTACCCTCTGTCTAATGAATAACGGTTATAAAATCTTCCAAAAGCATCATGGAGAATGCTATGTGAGTGTAATACATCAATCCAACCAAGTGTTCTTTCAAAAAATCGTGTAATACAACCATTTCCTGGACCAATAAGTCCTATATCATTATGAATGTATGAAATGTTGTTAATTGGAAGTATTCTTTTGAAATGCTTGAAATACAAAAATTGGTATACTAGACATGATTTCAATATTGTGTCATCAATATGAATATGTTGTTGTTTGGTTTCATCAAAAAAATATTTCACGTATTTGATTATGTCTTCTATCATATACTATATCGTTGCATTAAAATTTGATGATGATCTAAAATTGTTTTTTCATCTAATATGAAATCCAAGTATACACAGAAAAAACTGATACAACCGTCTAAAGGTGCGATGGAACTTGGATCTAAATCACCAAAAGTCATTTGTTGACTACCGGTTCTATTAGCAGATGTAAAACTTCCCATATGTTTTTTGTTCCAATAGATTTTACTTTTTCCTGTATTTGGAGAAGATAAATTATCCCAATGAACAGATAAACAATGCCAAACATTAATTTGACCTAAATCATTTACGGAATAATCTGCTATTTTTTTGAAATTTTGTATAGATGCTGCTGGACCAAAATACACACAATTTGATTGATCAGCACCACTAATAACTAAATTTGAACCATTGTAATAGCCGACAAACTTATCATAACCTCCATTATCATGACCAAAAAGTCCATTTTTCCATGGATTTCTACCTGTATTTGAATTCAATTTATAAACAATGTAAATATTAACAACATCATTATTCAAATTGATTTGACTTATCATTCTCTGTGATCCATTAAACTTTAAAAAATAACGTCCATTATGTTTCTCAGCCTTGGTACAAACAGTGGGTCTTAAGTTTAAAGTTGATTGAGTTGCATTATTTTCTTCATTTGAGAGATCATATAATGTTTCAACTTTTCTGTCTGCATTCATATCTACAAAATTATTATTCGCTCTGTCGATTTGATAAACACATTTTGAGTATAATCTAATATATTCAGAAACCCATAAATCTTAAAAACTGTCTCTGACAATATCAGAAACTTGTGATTTAATAACGACATGATTAACATCATCGCCGGGTCTTACATTTGTCAAACGTTTGTTTCCAAGATCATAGTTCCCATCTTGTGTTAATGTAAATCCAATACCTCTTACACCGGGTGGACCTGGTGGACCAATGTAAGCATTGTCTGGATTTTCTGGATGATTAAATATCCCCATATAATAATAGATTACGCTAGTTGATGGCAAGTTCAATCACAAAGTGTAATTCAAATGGGTTTGAATTGTCGTGTTTGTAAATTGCTTCCAAGGTGCCTTTTCTCAATTGTTGATTTACATCAATTGTTGTGATGTTTTGACTATTACTGATCCGATGGCCAGTACCAGAATGTCTATTAGTCGTAGTTCTGTTCGAGAATGTAATTGTTCCAGTCGCAGAGTTGAAACCTATATATGCTTTTCTCAAAAAAAGATTGTCAAAAACGATAAATCTCCTATAACCATTGATTGTAGCTATTTTTAACTGATTTCGGTCATGATTTTGCGTAACTTTAATGAAGCAATTGAGATAAATTGTTTGGCCGATTATTTTATTACCATTCAAATTTAGATCACCTCCTAATTTCGGCCTGTAAAGAGCAAATCCACCTAAATCGAAAGCTGTTTCCATAATTACACCTGTAACGCTTGAACGAAATAGATTCAAACTATTATTATGAATTCTATAGCCATTCAGATTTAAATCACCACCAAGTTTAGCCTCACTTATAAGAAAGGTGTTCATATTAATATTATTTAGCATTGTCAATTCACCATTTTGACCGTCAAATAAGTTTGATGAATTATTAATCAAAGCATGTTCATTCAAATCTAAATCAGTTTGTAATTGTATTTTTTCATTCACGATTTTATAAGCTTCTGTGAAGTCGTAAACACTTGATGGAACGTCTACAGCTTCAAAATCAATACCATATGCAACACAATGAACTTTGTACTTATTTGGATAAGTTGGGTTAGCATTAATATGAATCGTACAATATAAATATTCAGGCGGTGAACTTACTGAAGGTTTTTCAATCCATAATAAATATCTCGAATGATCTTCATTTCTGTTGTCAAATTTTCTCCCTACAGTTCTATGAATTGTAATTCCACCAGTTGCACTGAATGTTACACTACTAAAATTCATTCCTTCATAATCAGGAAATAGCCATTCAAGAATGAAAGTGTATTTTCCATCTTTTATTGTGTACATATTAAAACCAATTCTAGCTCTGTAAATATGATTAGCTTCTTTATTCAAGTCTACATCAATGACCTTTTTTGAAATCACATGTGGTGAACGAGGTAAATTGACATATCCATTAACTTTCAAGCCATATTCAGTACTAACTTCATCGATATCATTCATCAAATATTTGAAAGCATTCTTTGGATGAGAAGCAGATGAAATATGACTTTTTTTCTAATTGATCTAAATTTACGGCATCGGTTTTATTTGTTCCTTCTTTTAAGTTAATGATTTTATGCCCTCCAAGTTTTAAGTCTGCTGCCATCGCACAGTTTCATTCACCACGTCCGCTAAATTCGTCACTTTATTTCCACCCATTGACAAATTTCCATACATCGCAGTCGAACCGTCTCGTCGGAGAAAATATTCGTCAGTATATCTTTTCGTCACTGCGTCGTCTGCGTTGACAGGTGGAGCAAGACCTGTAATGGCATTGTTGTTCATATTTAGATTTTGTTGTGCAATCGTATCGAGTTTGGTTTGCAACCTCTGGTCCACATATTTTTTATTAACTGCATTTTCAGCTGGTGTACTATTATCAACATCTTTCAGATCTTCAATTGCATATCCAGCCATGTTCAGATTGCCCTCTGCCGGGTCGGTTCCATCCCGTTTTAGACAGCTTGCAATTTGAGAGTCAACGTAGCTTTTGTTTGTGGCGTCTAATATATCAACGGGATATTTCATGTTTTTGACAATATTACGTCCTATGTCCAAATCTCCAGTCATTATAACACTTCCATCTTTTTTAAGAAATTGAGAAACATCAATACCAGCAATTTCAGCATCAACATACTTTTTGTTTACAGCGTCTTGTGGGTTTGAGGGGTTATCCTGCAGGTTGATAATTTTGTTTAATTTCATGTCAATATTACCACCGAATGCAACATTGCCGTTT
Organism: Pachyseris speciosa; assembly: GCA_016490735.1. Classification (NCBI taxonomy): domain Eukaryota; kingdom Metazoa; phylum Cnidaria; class Anthozoa; order Scleractinia; family Pachyseridae; genus Pachyseris; species Pachyseris speciosa. Next base: position 273,758 of record JAEMWC010000849.1, on the reverse strand, counting down.
TCAATTTCATAAGCTGGGTCGTGAATATGCGATAAAATGATATTGGAAAATCCATAAATACCATAAACTATAATGTGATGTTTGACATTTTTTAATATATTTGGTGTAATAACTGTTAATTCAATTGTTGAAGTTCCTTGACTTGTTTTTTCGATGAAGAATATTTTCTTAAGATAACCATCAACAATATGTGTCTTTGGAAATGCTCTTTGTATTGGACTTTTTCTTATATGCATATTTTGTGTCTCCATTTGAATATTAACTATTGCCTGCTCTGGATAATTTTCTGTATAAAATTCAACAACAAAAGTATAATTTGAAACTTCCAATTGTGATACATTTAACATAAAAATAGATATCATGCTTTCATTTGGAATTCTAAAAGACAATGATTTTTTATTAATCTTGTATGGGCTTTTATTGAAGTCTTCCAATTGAAGATTATTCGTATTTTGTGTTACAGTTGTTTTTGATATGTCTTCGAGAAGAAATTTAAATGGATTTTCCCGTGTTCCTTCAATTGATAAAATAGCATCGTTTACATATCTTAAATTTGTGGAATCGCTATTATGTATTGGATCACCAACATTTGCTAGGCGATTGTTTTCAACATCACAACTACCATCCAGTGTTAATTGTAATCCACCTGTATCACCCTTGTCACCTTTATAACCTCTCGGACCTCTTTCACCTTTAAAACCAAATGGACCTCTATCACCTTCATCACCTTTTGGGCCTGCTGGACCGACTGGACCTATATCACCTTTATCACCTTTTGGACCAAATGGACCTCTATCACCTTTATCACCTTTTAGACCTCTATCACCTTTATCACCTTTTGGACCAATTGGACCAGTTGGACCAGCCGGACCTCTTCCTCCAGTTTCTGTATTGTCTTGATTTAATGGAGAATTGAATATACCCATATAATAATAGATTAGATAACACCATAAAAGTTTCTCTTCACTGTTTTCATTGGTTTATCAACATAACAGAAAGAATATGGTTTCTTAGTTGCTTCAATATACTTTTGTTTATCAATTCCAAGTTCTTGGGATATAATGTTTCTCTCTCTTGTGGATGGAAAATCATAAAGGCAGAAATGGCTACAATTAAGCCTAACAGATTTTGGGCATCCATAGAATGACTGAGTCAGGTACATTACTGAACAATTTCTATGGCGGCCTTGAATGAAATAGCTGATGATTTGATCTTGTTTTTTATCAGTCACGAAATCATCAAACACAACCAACCGCTGCAAATTAGTGTCTTTAATTTGTTCAACAGGTAAAATTTCATCTTGACTGCAAATTAAAACTGGGTAACCAACTTGTTTGCTTATTCCATCCATCACTTGCTGCAAATATTGATATTTGTCTTGATCCAAATTTTTGGCGTACAGATGTATTTGATCGTAATACACCAATGGTTCCATAATCAAATGCAAAAACAATGTTGTCTTTCCGGATCCAGAATTTCCAGCCAATAACATTCTGAATGTATCTTTTGGCATATATGGATACAACTGTCTGAAAGACTTGTTTGAATTCTGAATTATATCGTAATTTGGTATTTCCATATGTTAATAGTTTATATAATGTACTTGTATGGATATTGAACGTATGAAAAGGCTTCTTAAAAGTGGAATTGAAGCTGGAAATAAGACGAGTGAAGTTCGTAATGTTATCAAGACTTTTGAAAACAGAAAACAAGACATGTATGATGAATCATCAGAATTATTGAAACCTTCTATTGATGTTCAGAAGAGTGTGAAAGCAAGTGTTGACAAAAAACAGGATGAAGTCATTGAACAGTTGAAACAAAATCAACTGGCTTTGACACAAGGACTTGATAATGTTATGGAATCTAATAGAAGAGCTATTACAATGGGTATAGAACTTCCTTTGGCAATTGAAGCACCAAAAGATATGGATGAGGATGAGGATAGGAAACCCAACATTTTAAAGATCGATAACTATTTCAATAAAGATGACAGAATTATATTAAAAAATAACAAGCTTTTGAAACCAAACGATTTGACTCAAGTCGTCCCACAAAAACTTCTTGAAGAAAAGAAAAAAGCTGCAGATATCGCCAAGAGAATTGGATCTAAAAAAAAACATGCAAAAATCCCCGAAGGTAAACAATCTTATGATCAAGAATTAAAAACTTTGAAGAAATATAGAGAAACGATTGGAGATGTATTAGCTTCTTACAAATACAAAACAGGGCAAGGTATTAGAAAGAGAAAAGTGCAATATGGAGCCGGCGTTGTCCATTATAATTATATCGGTGACTTGCTTTCACGACTACAGTTACTTGGTGGGTCTATTTTTGCAGGTAATAATAGCATGGGTGTTAGAAATGAGTTTGTAAACACCTTGCATACATTAAGCAAACTGGGTATTGTTTCAAATAAGGAGCTAAATAAAATAATGGCCAAATATCTAATGTAATAGTATATGACAGAAATTTCATTACGATTCAACAGTAGAAACAGAGACAAAATTGGTGTTAGTAAGAGTCATGATTTTGAAAAAAGATTTAATACTCCTCTTGTATTATCAAATGACATGAAATATGAAATGGCTGTGAAGTCTATTAACATGACATACAGCTGGTATAACATCAGAGAATCTTATGGGAATAATCAAATCAAATATAGCCATGACAAAGGTGCAAACTGGGAAACAATAACATTCGTTGATGGTATGTACTCATATGATGAAATTAATAGCTACATTCATGAGTACTTGAGAAAAAATGGACATATACTGAATCCATCTGAAACAGACGAATCAAAATTTAAGTATGGTATCAATATATTTTTCGTTTTATCAACATATCGTATCTTGATTGAACTGAATGAAAACTATCGAGTGGATCTGAGAAATTTTGATTTCAGAAAACTTATCGGGTTTGATTCAAAAATAATTTCAGCCACTGAATATGGAACAAACTTACCTGATATAACACGTGGAGTAGATGAAATCTACATTAATTGTGATAAGGTGACGGACAGCATCGTTGATGGAAATTCCACAAATACTATTGCTGTTATTCCAGTCACAGATCTAGTCAGAAGTTTACCATTCAATTATAAACCTCTTTTTCTTTCATGGAATCCAGTCTCAACACATACAATCAGTTCAATATGCTTTTATGTCACAGACTCTTCTAGAGCTCCAGTTGATTTAAATGGGATAGATTGGTTTATTGAGTTATTCTTGAGAGGGAAAGAATTATAAAACCTAATAGTATATGAAAAGGTTTGAATTAAAAAAATATGAACATCATGGTAAAGGAATCTTGACAGATATAGCTAGAACAGCTGCAAAGAAAGCAACTGAAAAAGCAGCTACAACAATTGGTGAACATGCTGGCAAAAAAGGTGGTGATAAAATAATAGAACTTTTGAGAAAGATGAAGGGTGGGAGTGAGATCAAAAGAAAGAGAGGCAGACCTCGAAAAAATTAAGTAACTTTTATCTAACACAATAATATATTTCAAACTATCGCGACTCAAAATATATCGAACGATATGAAGATGTGGTGTTCGAACTAGAGACAGCACTTAATACTGTAGTAGCAAACAATGCTCATCAGAGGAAAACAGGTTACCGCTTTGTTGTTGACAACAGTGGAGAGACTACACCATTTGATTGGTACAATGCCCGTTTTAATGTTGATTTCATTGTAAAGAAGCTTGCAGATGGAGCCGCCATTGCAGAAAATGATAGAAATGGTATCGTTAATTCAATTCACGCTCTTATAAACACCATAAATGTAAAAATGAATGGTATTGATGTTTATGAGTGTAGAGATGCCAACCAAGCCACAAATATTAAGTCGTTGCTTGAGTATTCACAAGGTTATGCTTCAAGTCAAGGAACAAATGAGTTTTTCTATCTTGACACCAACAGGATTGCTGATGACAGAGTGGCTCAGGTGGCTACTTATAACAAAGGTTTCGCAGCTCGCAAAGCACCGTTGAATACTGCTGGTGGTAAAGTAAATGCTGAGCTTGCATTGAATAGATACGGTTTTTTCAAGAGCTTTTGGGATGAACTTATGCCTAACTCTAAAGTAGAGGTGAACCTAACACTTGAGAGTGATGACAATATTATTTGGCAAGCTGCTGATGAATTTCGTGTGGTACTAACTAAATTCCAGCTAATTGTTCCTCGTATTATTTTTAATTCTGCGGGAAAGTCCTTATACATGAGCAAGTATCTTGACAACAGAAAGTGGACTTACATGAGAGAAATGGTTGAGAGAGGAAATTCAACAAGACAGCAGACGGCCAATTTCCGTATCTCAACTGGAATAAACAAACCAAGGCACGTTTTTGTGTTCATCATCAATGATGCCAATGATTCGGATCAGACAGAAAATAAATTTCTCTATAACACATTTTCAGTTGCAAATAACCAAACAATGACTGATTGTTATCTTGAAGTTGGCAATGGAAATGATTATCCAGAGGTTCATTATAAACCATCAAAAGAACCAACAAGAGTATTTAGAGATGTTTTGAAATATGTTCAAGCTGTAAATGATTTCAGCGAAAGTACCCTTCTTAACAGGGGCAACTTCGGTACAATATTCCCTTTCATTTATTTTGATTTGACGAAACAGAAACAGGATATCAAAGATGGAATGACAAAACTGACTTTCAAATACACTTTGAGTGCTGCAACAGATGCTGCTTACAGTGTGTATGCACTGGTTATGTATGAGCAGGATGTTGAAATGAGAAAGACTGATGGAAAGTTGATTCTGAGATCTATGTAAATAAATACAATTTAGTATAAACATATATTATATGACTACTTATCATCCTCATGGAGTGAAACTTTCACAAGGTCAGAAAGAAAAGCTTGCAAAAGCTTATAGAACAAATTCAGCTGTAACATTGAGGTTATCGCATAGTGAATTATCTGGCAATGATCAACTTATGTTGACAAAAAGACAAATTGGTAAACTGATGAAATCAAAAAGATTGGGAAAAGGTTCAGACATCAGTATATCAAAATCACAAATCAGAAAAGCTGTTGTACACGGAGGTTCTCTTTGGTCAAGTCTTTTTTCACTTGGAACAAGACTATTGCCATATGCAGGTAAGGCAGTAGCTAAAGCGGCTCCAGCATTGGCCACAGGTGCTCTTTCTTCATTAGCAAGTCTCGGCATTGATAAATTATTTGGAAAGAAACAAAAAGGAGGATTCATTATTCCCAATGAAAACTTGTCCCAACTATTGAATTTTAGAAATTTATTGAATGTGAGACAAATGGCTGATCTTGTAAATGCAATGCAGTCTGGTGGACAACTTGTTATCAAACCAACAAAAAATCAAATTGGAAAAGGTATTGGAACAATACTCGCCAGTATTGGAATTCCTTTAGCTATAGAAGCAATTAGAAAATTAACAGGGAAGGGTTTGCATGTTGAACGCAGTCGTCCAAGACGGTCATTACCAGTTCATGTTCCAGATAATATTGAAACAAGTAAAATAAATACAAGTGGTGGAAAACATGCTATGATGCCATGGAGATCACCCCCAGTTGTTGGTACATGGGATAACCCAATCGGTTTTGGAATGAAAAAAAAAAAAGAACCTCAGGAAAAGGACTTCTATTAGGAAAAAACAGTCCCTTCAATTCAATCCCAATTCTGGGGACAATTCTTTAAAATTCATAAATAAACCATTATCAAACTTTGATTTACAAGCTTGGGTGAAATTTCTTAACATTAAACATTTTAGAGGAGTTTTTAGTCGGGATTCTTTGCCAAGACAAATAAAAAACAAAGAATGTGGAATAGTTAATCTTGACAGTCGGATTGGACCAGGCACTCATTGGGTGTGTTATCGTAATATGGGTGGGAAATACTGTGAATACTTCGACTCATTCGGTTTGATGATGCCAACAGAAATTCAAAAATACATGGCCACAAGCGGTAAACAACTTGAATACTCTGGTGATGAGATACAAGAAAGGGATTCAGTCTTGTGTGGATATTGGTGTTTATACTATCTTCTTGAAAGACAAAATGGTACATCTATTCTTGACACAATACATAATTCAGAATTCAATCCAACAGATACAAGAGTCAATCACAGCTTCATAATAGACTACTTCGAAATAATGTAACACAATAACATGAGTAAATTGGTTGAGGTAAGTGTAAAATTGAGTGAATGGCAAAAGAATAAAATCAGCAAAGCACAAAAAACAAACAAAACAATCGTTGTGGGTCTGGGTTGGTATTGCCTTGAAGGTCCTGATAAAATACTTGTCGATGAAATAGATGATTTGATGATCAAAAACAGAAAAAACAAAAAAGGATTGTGGGTTAAAATATACCCATTGAGTAACATTGAAAAAAGGGAAGACGGATTTTATCTAAGGTATTAACATATGAGTTGTACTTGCGGTCTCGATAAGACAAAGAAACCATGTTCAATGAAAGAATGTGCGGAAAAGAAACAAATCAGATACTGGGGATTAAAAAAGGTTGACTCACGCATTCTTGGTTCTAAAGGACCTTCACAAGACCTTGACAAAAAAAGACAGAAATTGATTTCTGAAAGAATAATTAACAATGCAGCACTTAAAAAACTGAAAAATGAGTTGCAGTTCAGCAGAGATGCAAGAAGAAATGAACAGATCAGGAATGAAGCAGCAGAACGCCTTGAAATTAGAAAAGACATAAATGCCAAACTTGCCAGACTTGGCAAAGAATCGGGAAAGAAAACCAAACCCGCAAAAAATCAGAAAAAATCAATAAAGGAAATGAAAGACATATTAGCTAATCTAGCAAAAATGGATGAAGGATTGAGACAAACAACTGGACCCATTCAAACTTTAGAAGAATTGGAAAAAACCATGAAAAAATCGAAAAAGAAAAAATCAATAAAGGAAATGAAAGACACATTAGCTAATCTGGCAAAAATGGATGAAGAATACAGACAAACAAGTGGACAAGTTTAAAAGGATTGAAAAGATCGAAATCGAAAAAGAAATCTGGTCCCATTCCAAGTTCAGAAGGATTGGAAGAAATTGAAAAGTTGAAAAAAGAAGGCACATCTTCGGTACTTGAGAGACGATTGAATGAAATGAAAGCGATTCAAAATTTGAGAACAACAGGCATATCCTCAGAACTTGAGAGACGATTGAGAGGATGAAAAACAGATCCATCCACACGATTGAAAGAAATTAATGAGGAAATATTAAAACTGGGTGTACCCGTATATGGAAGTGAGGTTTATAAGAGAATGATTGAATTGACTCAAGAAAAATCTGACCTGTTGAATAGTTTGATTAAAAGGTCTGGGAGTGGAATGAATGGGCAATCATATTGTGTGAAACAGAAGAAATTCACTAATTGTGTACCAGGAAGTGAGAGATATCAACAGACCAAAAACGGTCGAATGATGATGAAATGCACTTGTGCTGAATGTGGAATCACAAAGACTAAATTCATCTAAGATTACAGAAAATAATCCAATATAATAATATATGAGATCATATTGTGTGAAACAGAAGAAAGTAACTGCATGTGTACCAGGAAGTGAAAGATATCAACAGACTAAGAATGGTCGCACAATGATGAAATGTACTTGTGCTGAATGTGGAATCACAAAGACTAAATTTGTCAAGAATCAGGGAGCGGGTATACTGGATTCAGCCGCAGATATGGCACTAACAGGATTTTTGGAACATGGAGTCCCTTATTTAGCGAAGAAAGGTGTTGAAATGGGGAGATATTATGCTTCTGAAGCAATGAGAAATCCAAAGCTGCAAAAGCAATTGATTGATAAAGGACTTTCCCTCACAAAGCCTATAATTACAAAGGTTGGGACTGAAGCTTTAAATCAACTGTCAACAAAAGTGAGACCAAACATTCGTTATAAAACAGATATCAAGGGATTGGATTATGGCAAAGGTATTGACATTCACAAGGTCATTGGCAAGCTTCCTAAACCAAAAGCAGGTTGGACTCCAAGTAAGTATAAATAAATGGGACCTTATAACCCGTTGCACGAACAGTTGGAATATGATCAATCAACTGGAGAGGTGTTAAAGTGGAATGTCCAACCTTACAACAAAGTGGATTAAATAGCAGCTTATCATGATATATGTTATGACATGGGAAAAAACAAAGGAGACTGTGATAGAACAATGATTCAGTCACTTGATCAAATACCGTATGGTGAAATGCCAAAATGGGGTCAAACAGCTAGATTCCTAATCAACAAAAAGAAGAAACTAGGTTTAGGTGTTCCAAAAAACGGGAAAAGCCGTCGAGTGAAGAAAACTGGCAAGAAAAATTAGCAGATGAATTACATACACCCATAAAACGCAATTTTACTCGACGGCGTGTGATTGTAAATAAAATTGATGAAATATGGGCAAGTGATCTAGTTGAAATGCAACAGTTCAGCAAATGGAATAAAGGTTATCGATATCTTCTTATGGTTATTGATGTCTTCAGTAAATATGGTTGGATTGTCCCATTGAAGGATAAGAAAGGTGAATCTGTCACTGAAGCATTTAAGTCAATATTCAAGGAAGGCAGAAGACCACAGTATTTATGGGTTGATAAGGGTAAAGAGTTCTATAACAAACACTTGAAGGACCTATTAGAGAAACATAGCGTACAGATGTACTCAACTGAGAATGAAGAGAAGTCATCAGTAGTTGAAAGATGGAATCGAACAATCAAGTCCAAAATGTGGAAACAGTTCACAGTTCAAGGTAATACACAGTATTTAGACATGTTACCAAAATTAGTGAAAAAGTATAATAACACCAAACATTCAAGCATAAAGATGACACCTACAGAGGCTTCAAAGAAAAAGAATGAAGGAATAGTGTATTTCAATTTATATGGTGATATGAAGCAAGTAACATCTAAACCAAAATTCAAGGTTGGTGACAAGGTCCGAATATCTAAGTATAAACGGAATGTGTTCGACAAGGGCTATACACCAAATTGGACAGAAGAAGTGTTTACAGTTGATAAGATCCAATATACAAACCCAATCACTTACAAATTAAAGGATCTCAACGATGAGGAAATACAAGGGAGTTTTTATGAACAAGAATTATTAAAAGCCAGACAGGATGTATTCCGTATCGATAAGGTCATTCGCAGAGATTACAAGAAGAAACAAGCTTTAGTGAAGTGGAAGGGATATAGTGATGACTTTAACAGTTGGATACCAATGAAGGATTTAAAGAATATTATCTAACATATATATAACAGAAGATACAGCATGCTGTTATTTGCTATTATGTAGCCAAGAATATTATTATTCCTGACTATATTTAAACACAGGTCGAAAATGAATTAAAAAATAAATTATTATAGTATAATATACAAATGCAAAAATATTCCTACGATAATAATGAATTGGATGTATCAATAGATTGTTATCTTGATGATAAAAATGATATATGGTTCAGAGGTAGAGACATAGCTACTATTCTTGAATATAAAAATCCACAAAAAGCAATCAAAGATCATGTTTTATCTGATGATAAAATCTTAAGAGGCCACAAAATAATCATAAATTCACGATGTAACAAAACGGTACCTCGTGCTGAGGCTACTGATTCACGATGTAACAAAACGTTACCTCGTGCTGAGACCATTGAAAAAACTTTCAAATTTTTTTTTATAAATGAATCAGGATTTTATTCACTAATATTATCTTCTAAAAAACAAGAAGCTGAAAAATTCAAACATTGGGTTACATCAAAAGTATTACCATCAATCAGAAAACTTGGATATTACAAACAGTTTAACGACAGAAACAACAATATGCTATTGATTGAAAATGAAAATAATTTACACTGCAAGATTGTTTCATTCATCAGAAAAAAAATACGAAGATGCATTAATGATCGTTGGTCTAGGTGAAAATCAAATAAGCTCAAATATGAGAATCAGAAGTTATAACAAAGGATATATGGCTGGTCAGTGCGATTTGATGTTAATGAATCCCACTAGAAAATACAATGCTCTATGTCTTGAATTCAAAAGTCCAACTGGTGTGTACCAAGTGTCGGATAAACAAAAAATTATGAAGCAAAAGTATGAAAAAAACAAATGTAAATACATCATGAGAAATTGTTTTGAAGATTTGATTCATGAAATAACCAAGCATATGGAAGAAAGCAAATTATACTTGTCAAGAAGACACATTTAAAAACAATAGTAATAATATATAAAAATAAAACACTATAGTATAATGTACATGGAGAATAATATTAAAAGAGGGCGTGGAAGACCCAGAAAGACTAATGAAGAAAAAAGAAAAAACAAGACTGCTTATATGTTAAATAAAGAATGGTATTGTGACATTTGCAAAACTGGCAAAAACTACACATTAGCTGGAAAATGGAGTCACTTGAAAACAAAAAAGCATATCAAAAATCAAGGGTTAGTTGTTGATGATAGTCACATCAAATATTCTATGCAAATGATTGTAGAAAATGAACCTGATGATTTACGTGGTAAAATTGTAATAAAGAAAAAATAAAGTTCAAAGGATATCCAATGGATAGCACTTGAATTGATCATACTTAAACGCACACATGAAATGACTTAAAAAATAAATTGCTATAAATATAATACCAAATGAGTCAAATAAATAAAAAAATAATATCCAATTATAATATAAGAATGGATAAAAAAAATCTGAAAAAACTTAGCAAATCTAAACTAATCGAACTGCTATTAAAGCAACAGAAGCCAAAAGTAATTATAGTTGATGATACAAAACAAAAACCAGTCCCCGCGCCTCGCAGGAGTGTAAAACAAATGGTTCAAGATTATGAAGACAACATAATTCTTCCACCATTGGAATTCAGGGACAGACCTGTGCCAGCACCCAGAACCAAAAAACCGTTACCAGTACCATTACCAAGGACTAAGATAGAGCAAGTTGATAAAGCTTTGAAAGGTTATACTGAGTCTTTTGAAATCAGTATAAAAAATGACAAAGACCCATTAGCGCAACTACTGAACACAAGAAAAGCAATCGAAATACAAATCAAAAAATTGTTAAATGAAATGAAAGGACTGAAATTTGTTGAAACACTCAAGGTAACATTTGCAAAAATGACTGACGGAGAAATAGAATTCAAAACCGCATATTTCAATAGTCAAGCTGAAACAATCATAAATGATACAGAGATTACTGAATCACTACAAGAGTCAAAACAACAAATAATAAATAAGATTGCAGTTTGGGTTTCTGAGGGGTCTGGTTGGACAATCGAATCTGTTGATAGTCATTATCTCAATGTGGTGAAATATGAGCCGATTAGAGGTTCCTCTTACATAAAACTACCAAATGAACTCAGAAACAATGCCAAGGGTTTGATAAACTTGAAAAATGAAGATAATGAATGCTTCCGATGGTGTCACATCAGGCACTTGAATCCACAAGACAAAAACCCACAGAGAATCAAAAAATCAGACAAACAATATATAGACAACTTAAATTATTCAGGAATTGAATTCCCAGTAACCACAAAGCAGTACAATAAAATAGAAAAGCAAAATGAGATCAACATTAATGTTTTCGGTTATGAAGATAAACAACCATATCCAATTTATGTCTCAAAAGAAAAATATGAAGACCATATGAATCTGCTTCTAATAACTGAAAATGAAAACAAGCACTATGTGTTGATCAAAGATTTCAACAAGTTAATGTACAATCAGACAAAACACAAAGAAAGAAAACATTTCTGCATGTATTGTCTTCAATGCTTCAGCTCTGAAAGAGTATTAACTGATCACAAGGGCAACTGTATCCTGGTAAATGGCACACAAGCGATAAAAATGCCAGAAAAAGGTAAAAACATACTGAAATTCAACAACTTTCATAAACAACTACCTGCACCATTTGTGATTTATGCTGATTTTGAGGCCATTACAGAGAAGATACATGGTTGTCAACCTAATAATGACAAATCATATACAGAGGCTTATCAGAAGCATACTGACTGTGGCTACGGCTATAAAGTTGTCTGTTGTTATGATGATAAAAATAGCAAACCTGTAACAGTTTATAGAGGTGAAAATGCAGCGTACAAATTCATGGAGGCTATGCTGGAAGAAGTTAAATATTGCAAAAGTATCACGAAAAAGGAATTCAACAAACCTTTAAAAATGACAAAAGAGGATGAGGAGGAATTCCAAAAAGCTGAAGAATGTCATATTTGCAATAAAAAATATACCGATAAAGACATTCGGGTTCGAGATCATTGCCATATCACTGGTAAATACAGAGGCTCTGCCCATCAAGAATGTAATCTGAAACTCAGAGTAAACCTAGAAGAAATAAAAATACCTGTTATATTCCATAATTTGAGAGGTTATGATAGTCATTTCATAATGCAAGAGATTGGAGCCATTGTTAAGAAACACACTTACACAAATAAGAAAGGTGAAAAGTGTCCAATGGCAATCAATGCTATACCTAACAACATGGAGAAGTATATGGCTTTCATGCTTGGTAATCACCTAACATTTATTGATAGTTTCCAATTCATGGGCTCTAGTTTGGAAAAACTGGTCAGTAATCTACCGAAAGAGTCATTAAAATACACCTCTCAAGAGTTCAAGGGTAATGATCTTGATTTAATGTCTCAAAAAGGAGTTTATCCATACGACTACATGGACAGCTTTGATAAATTCAATGAAAAGCTACCACCGAAAGAAGAATTCTATAGCATATTAAGTGATGAACACATCAGTGATGAAGACTATATACATGCCCAAAAGGTGTGGAATACATTCTCTCTCAAAAATATGGGTGAGTATCATGACCTGTACCTTAAATCAGACATCCTTCTATTAGCTGATGTATTCGCATGAGGAGACGCAAGTGGGCCTAAACTGGAAGTACTTGATTTCCGAACTAATTAAAATTGCGGTTTACTCCTTAATTAAACTTCTGTCAACAAAGAGAGGTGAACACGGATCAAATAGGATTAATATGTCAGTATCAAATTTAGTCTTGACGATTGAGGTGCGTTCAGTCACGTTGTCTCGTTTCCGCAGTCATTTGAGAAAACCGAGCCACGTAGAAGTGTGTCGATGGCTCCGAGGAATATTTCTCGAGGAATATTCCCTACCAGCACGCTTTCCGGAGGATATTGTCCGAGTATTCAAGGCGAAGAGCTTTACAGACGATAGATGGAGAACCGTATCGAGGAAAAGCTTCTTCAGAGGATGAAATCGTTGCCTCATCATTTGAATTAATTGCGGCATTCCTTTCTCCGTGCACGAGATTGGCAATTATATCAAGAGGAGATCTTTGAGCAGCTAAGATGCTTTTTATAAACAGCCTTGTCATCAGCGTACTTTGCGAAGCTCAAGCCGACGTATAAACGAGCACTCGCACGGCCGCGAGTAGTTCGAATCCTGTGATGAAGACTCAAACGAATCGCCGTTTGCAAATGTCAGGGTCATCATCGGTTGCTTCACAAGAAATGGATGAAGACATTGGCTGCTTATTACTAACCCTGCCATGTAGCTGCCCCAAAAAGGTAAGCTTAGAGAAATTCTCAATTTTTTTTTCTGCGAACCTTGCACTCGGAAACACTGATCAGCGGCTTTCCATTACGAGTGGCGCGAAATAGTTCTTGTAGCACGAAAAATAAATCCCAAGGAACAGATTTCGCGACAGAGGAGTAAATACTCACTATCTGAGGACCAAAATACTACAACAGACCCCGTCAACGAAAGGTAATTCCCGTTCCCTTTACGAAATCCGCACAAGGTCACTCGTAAATTATGCTCACATTTCCTGAAACAAGTTATTTTCGTGTCTTAGGCCTTATTGAGGGGGATAAGAGGGATTCCTAGAACAGGATAAAATTGTAGTTTGCTACTTATCAATGTTTATAAGAACAAGAGGGGGGTAACTCGGACATATTAGGACATTTGACTTTTCAAAATAATTTTTGGTCAAAATCCCACACTAGGGCCTGAAATTTGGTAAAACTGGATCAAATTTCCCCACCTTAGGCATTAATTATATCTCTTTATAAGTATCACAGTTCTCCACTCCCTCTCCTTTCCTACAGATCAACCGGGATACATGATGATCTTGAATTTTTGTTGGAGGAGGAGCTGAGCAGTATTCAACTCTTTGCAATGTCACACATGGAAAGACAAAATACTTAGCAGCTTCTTGATTCTTTGGCTTTGTTGCCTACAAGATTAATTCCCTCCAGGAGGCTAACTGGGCACTGAGAAGTTATGGTCCAGAGTCCTTCAATGGGACCAACTGACAGTGCAAAAGAAGACTGGACAACAAACAGAAATTGGAAAACACAATATCCCTGTTAGCTCAATTTCAGGTATGTAAAATGGTTAAGACTAAACATTAAAAAAATACTCTGGGGATGTTTCGTAACTGGAAATCAATGGCTTACATGTATTGTTGCTAGTTGGTGTCAATGCAGTCAGCAGCTCATTTATGACAAATGTCCATTTTTTTTTTCAGGTCCCACAAAAATGAATATCTTGGGAAATGTAGAAGATACTGTGGGGCATGCACTCCCCATTGAGAAGATGGCATTTTTTCCTGAGAAATTTATTTTGTATATTTTTTGATTTTATGCTATTTGAGACTAGATCAACAGATTGGAAAGATGTTAACAATTTGCATCTTTTCCAATCTGTAGATCTAGTCTCAAATAGCATAAAATAAGAAAAATATACAAAATAAATTGCTCAGGAATCACCAACGTTACCAGTAACATCCAGATGTATTGTCAGAGTGTGCTGCTGTTGCCTTCAGCAATTCTTGTTTTCATTTTAACTGTATCACCAAGTATCACCAAGGTTACCAGTGGCATCCAGATGTTTCGTCGGAGTGTGCTGCTGTTGCCTTTAACAATTCTTGTTTTCATTTTCATTATAACTGATCAACTATCACCAAGGTTACCAGTGGCATCCAGATGTTTCGTCGGAGTGTGCTACTGTTGCCTATAACAATTCTTGTTTTCATTTTCATTTTAACTGCTCAAGTATCACCAAGGTTACCAGTGGCATCCAGATGTTTCGTCAGAGTGTGTTACTGTTGCCTTTAACAATTCTTGTTTTCATTTTCATCTTAACTGCTCAAGTATCACCAAGGTTACCAGTGGCATCCAGATGTTTCGTGGGAGTGTGCTACTGTTGCCTATAACAATTCTTGTTTTCATTTTCATTTTAACTGCTCAAGTATCACCAAGGTTACCAGTGGCATCCAGATGTTTCGTCGGAGTGTGGTAGTGTTGCCTTTAACAATTCTTGTTTTCATTTTCATTTTAACCGTTCAAGTATCACCAAGGTTACCAGTGGCATCCAGATGTTTCGTCGGAGTGTGCTACTGTTGCCTATAACAATTCTTGTTTTTATTTTCATCTTAACTGCTCAAGTATCACCACGATTACCAGTGGCATCCAGATGTTTTGTCAGAGTGTGCTACTGTTGGCTATAACAATTCTTGTTTTCAGTTTCATTTTAACTGCTCAAGTATCACCAAGGTTACCAGTGGCATCCAGATGTTTCGTCGGAGGGTGTTACTGTTGCCTTTAACAATTCTTGTTTCATTTTCATTATAACTGATCAACTATCACCAAGATTACCAGTGGCATCCAGATGTTACATCGGAGTGTGTTACTGTTGCCTTTAACAATTCTTGTTTTCATTTTCATTATAACTGATCAACTATCACCAAGGTTACCAGTGGCATCCAGATGTTTTGTCGGAGTGTGCTAGTGTTGCCTTTAACAATTCTTGTTTTCATTTTCATTTTAACTGTTCAAGTATCACCAAGGTTACCAGTGGCATCCAGATGTTTCGTCGGAGTGTGCTAGTGTTGCCTTTAACAATTCTTGTTTTCATTTTCATTTTAACTGTTCAAGTATCACCAAGGTTACCAGTGGCATCCACATGTATCGTCGGAGTGTGCTAGTGTTGCCTTTAACAATTCTTTTTTTCATTTTAACTATTCAAGTATCTGCAATGTTACCAGTTGTATCCATATGTATCGTCAGAGAGTGCTACTGTTGTCTTTAGCAATTCTTGTTTTTATTTTCATTTTAACTATTTAAGTATCACCAAGGTTACTGGTGGCATGAGATGTCACGAATAGTCCACTTGTCTTGTGATTTAAAGTCAAACTAATTGGAACGGAATTTTTGTGACTGCCAATGATAGATAGTAGTCAACTTACATGTACTTCCGTACTTAAAGTTCCCCAAAATTCGTGAGGTGGAACAGGCTTAGATTAGGCATTGTAATATTTTGAGTTTGTGCCACAGGATACCCACTTCGTTTGGTGTAATGATGAATCGAAACACAAAATAATCAAATGAAGAATGATCCTCGCAGTTGTGAACGCAATTTATGCAATTGCGAAAAGAAGCCTGAAAAAAAAATTCAGGACTTCAACGGGGGTCGAACCCGTGACCTCGCGATTACCGGTGCGATGCTCTAACCAACTGAGCTATGAAGCCACTGATGTTGGGAGCAGGTCAATTGTTGGTTCTTATGTTCCCGTGAAAGAAATGAGTGTGAATGATATATGAATTGAATCATATATGAACTGCGGAAATGAAATCAAATGAAGAATGATCCAACATCAGTGGCTTCATAGCTCAGTTGGTTAGAGCATCGCACCGGTAATCACGAGGTCGCAGGCTTCTTTTCGCAATTGCATAAATTGCGTTCACAACTGCGAGGATCATTCTTCATTTGATTTCATTTCCGCAGTTCATATATGATTCATTTCATATATCATCCACACTCATTTCTCTCACGGGAACATACGAACCCACAACTGACCTGCTCCCAACGTCAGTGGCTTCATAGCTCAGTTGGTTAGAGCATCGCACCGGTAATCGCGAGGCCATGGGTTCGAACCCCGTTGAAGTCCTGAATTTTTTTCAGGCTTCTTTTCGCAATTGCATAAATTGCGTTCACAACTGCGAGGATCATTCTTCATTTGATTTCATTTCCGCAGTTCATATATGATTCAATTCATATATCATTCACACACAAAATAATGTTGTTTGAGCTATAGTAAATGTTTATAATGAAAAAAAACATGTGATCAACAGATGAGAATGAAAAGGGTTAGTTTTAAAAGAAACTGTCAGGTGCTGCGTCTTTTGGGGAGTGAAACACAAGAATATGGTTTGTCAACGGAATTGACCACCGTAAAGAGATTCAAAAAGCTGACGTTTCTAGAGTTTGCCCTTCCACAGATCGCATCGAGGAATTGCGGGTTATGTATGGTTTGTGCACAGAATCTGGAGCTACGCGAAAAACGGAAATAAATAGAATGAAAAGCGTTCATTGATACGATTTGAAAGATGAATTTTTGCTCTAGATTTTTCCCCCTTTCGGTGTTAACTTGATCCCGTGGAGGGGGTGGGGTGGGGGTGTACTCCCAGAAAAGTTGGGTAGGGCGTGCGGCTCCCTTCCCGAAACACTTACCTTATTTCAGAACAAAAACAGCGGTTCTCCCTACCCTATTTCAGACCTGATCAAAAATTTGATACCCTGTTTCAGACTTATTTCATGTGCGCGATAAAAGATAATTAAGGACTAAAAAGAAGGGCTTTTGCAGATGGTTTTATCGCCTACTGACGAGGAAGTAGCTTCTTCTAAAAACTATACCCAATCCAAGACGAATGGACAAACCATACCTAATTTCAGACAAAAATGTTCAAAATCGATAACCTATTTCAGACCAACACGGCTAAAAATCCATACCCTTTGGTGCCCCATATACCTGATATAGCGCATATAAGGGAGTACCCCCCCCCCCCACCGACCTTTTTTTTCTTTTTCATTCGCTGATAATTATTAAAAGCAAATTAATGGTACCCAGCTACGCCATTCTTTTTCTTTTTTCTTTTTTTTTTTTGTGAATGATATATGAAATAAATCATACATGAACTGCGGAAATGAAATCAAATGAAGAATGATCCTCGCAGTTGTGAACGCAAATTATGCAATTGCGAAAAGAAGCCTGAAAAAAATTCAGGACTTCAACCGGGTTTGAACCCGTGACCTCGCGATACCGGTGCGATGCTCTAACCAACTTAACTATGAAGCCACTGACGTTGGGAGCAGGTCAATTATGGGTTCATAGCGGAGCTCCGGCGGAGCACCATACCTATAGAAACCCGTCAACTGCTTTTCTCATGGTAAAAGCGGCTAGCGCTATTGCTCGTGGGCGCGCACGACGACGACGGTGGAGTTGCCCAATAATTAATAATATCCTAATAATAACCATAATAATCCAACATGGCGGCCATACTCCACCTGACCCAGCTGGGTCCCCAGCTGATCAGCTAGTTTTGATATAGGACGTCCGTGTCATGGCCAATTGACAGGTGTCAAAACAAGGTTTCCGCTGACCAGTATCACGTGGCCATATCGCGGGCTCAAGTTTAGAGGTCATAAAGGTCAGCTGTTTTTTTGAAGTTGACCGCTGACCACGTACTACTTTTCGATTAGATCGCAGGCTCAAGCCAGGTTAATTTAACCAAAACGAGGCACCCAAACCAAAACGAGGCTTAATTTTCCGCGCGCTTTCGGCGGCTCGTAATTTCACATTCAGTTGGTTTCTTCATTTTGACCTAAGCGACTTCATCTTCTTCGGAGTTTGTCTTTTAATTCGCGTAAAAGGCATAAAAATCAAGAACTAATTAACAGATACTCCGGAAGGTGAATTTTCAAGTGATAAAGGGGATAGCAAAAGATTTGCCTCAGGAAACGCTTAATACTTGGATCGACTTGCATAACCGACGCCCGGATTGTGTGGTTGAAAAACAAAATGATTCAAGGCTTCAAGGACTTTCACTTTACCGCGGCACCTCGCAGCTCACCAAGAGAGGTCAGTTAACGGTTCACTGGCATTAATGGGAGGAACGAGTAGCTCAAAGTTAGTGGAAGAAGTTCTTTCTTTGGACAAACCGTTTGCTATTTTTCCAGATGCATGTTTTAACTCAAGTGGATTCGTATTTTCAACCTCTACAACACAGGTGACTGAATTAAATGAATTGAAGCTTAACATTAAATGGTTTAATCGTTCTTATTTTTGTTCAGGAAAGCAATTTGTATTTTTCTCTCGACTGGATATAAATAACAATCATCTATACTCGTTTTGCAAGCAGAGAAGTAGTTGAATTGTTTGTTTGTTTTGTTGTTTTCATGCAAGCGAACGAGTGTTTTCACTCCGCTTGGCTGACTGTTTCAGTGTTTTTCGACGTCGGTGCCTCAACAGCATTAAAAAACTTTTGCCCTTAACTTATTAACAAGTAATCGCAATGAGTCCTCGTAAAATTAAGCATTAAGCCCAGGCTAAACGATCAAACACTTCATTCAACATCGTGTTGGAAGATAATTTAAAACGGCTTTCTATGTTTGATCCAGATGAAGCATTTTCATCCAACATTTCGCTCTACGAACAAATGTTTGATCGTTTAGCCAACCCAACCAAGAAAGTGCACAGTCAGTAAAAAGCAAACCAAATGAAGAACGTGAAAATTTCAGCGATAACACTAAAAAAGTGTCCTGTGTACTCGCTTTGTCTTGTGTTTGGTCAAACATTGTTTGTTTTCCTGCTAGCAGAGGTTTCTTGCCCAGGGAAATTTGTTTATCGGCTAGTCACCCAACGTTATGTTTGTCAAACACAATGTTCAGGAAAATGTTTGATCGTTTAGCGGGGGCTTTCGTATTACTTGTGTTTTGTGCAAAGAGGACAATTTCAGCAACTTCTGAAAACACAAATAATATCAATTCTTAATTTTTCTCGGCCCAGTGCGATTACCTATCCAATCATCGGTTTGTTTTCCTTTTTCTCTTTTCCCCGATATTTAATCTTTTATGTCAAAATTGCTTAACAATTTTTGTTAACTTGCTACGAAATTGTCACTTGTATATTTTCCCTACCTTCTCCAAAGAAACCTACAAACCTACGCATCGTCAGTGAATTTGTTTTCTTGTAATGTTTTGTTATTCTGTGGTTTGCGAATCGCGGTCAATTCCTGTTGACTGCTCTAAACGATCAGGTTCATACTCTACGGACCGTTATGTAAAAATTTAAAATTGCTTAGTAATTTTTCTATCTTACTAGAAGCTTACTTGTCAACTTTCTTCACCCTTTCCAAGAATCTTCGAACAAACATAGGCGTCGTGTTGTTTTGGAACGTTTTAATGTTTTGAGGTTTTCGAACCGCGGTCAATTCCTGTTGGCTACTCTAAACACAAAATATTGGCCCAAGGAAAGCCATGCGAAGTTGCTCAATACCAGTAAATAAAATAATAACCATGGAGCTCCGCTTTTAGGCTTGGCTAAATCTATATATTATGTTCCCGTGAAAGAAATGAATGTGAATGATATATGAAATAAATCATACATGAACTGCGGAAATGAAATCAAATGAAGAATGATCCTCGCAGTTGTGAACGCAATTTATGCAATTGCGAAAAGAAGCCTGAAAAAAATTCAGGACTTCAACGGGGTTTGAACCCGTGACCTCGCGATACCGGTGCAATGCTCTAACCAACTGAGCTATGAAGCCACTTACGTTGGGAGCAGGCCAATTGTTGGTTCATATGTTCCCGTGAAAGAAATGAGTGTGAATAATATATGAAATAAATCATACATGAACTGCGGAAATGAAATCAAATGAAGAATGATCCTCGCAGTTGTGAACGCAATTTATGCAATTGCGAAAAGAAGCCTGAAAAAAATTCAGGACTTCAACGGGGTTTGAACCCGTGACCTCGCGATACCGGTGCGATGCTCTAACCAACTGAGCTATGAAGCCACTGACGTTGGGAGCAGGTCAATTATGGGTTCATATGTTCCCGTGAAAGAAATGAATGTGAATGATATATGAAATAAATCATACATGAACTGCGGGAATGAAATTCAAATGAAGAATGATCCTCGCAGTTGTGGACGCAATTTATGCAATTGCGAAAAGAAGCCTGAAAAAAATTCAGGACTTCAACGGGGTTTGAACCCGTGACCTCGCGATACCGGTGCGATGCTCTAACCAACTGAGCTATGAAGCCACTGACGTTGGGAGCAGGTCAATTATGGGTTCATATGTTCCCGTGAAAGAAATGAATGTGAATGATATATGAAATAAATCATACATGAACTGCGGGAATGAAATTCAAATGAAGAATGATCCTCGCAGTTGTGGACGCAATTTATGCAATTGCGTAAAGAAGCCTGAAAAAAATTCAAGACTTCAACGGGGTTTGAACCAGTGACCTCACGATACCGGTGATGACCCCGATGAAGTCGATGACCCCGTTGAAGTCCTAAATTTTTTTCAGGCTTCTTTTCGCAATTGCATAAATTGCGTTCACAACTGCGAGGATCATTCTTCATTTGATTTTTGTTTTTTGTAGGTTATACGTTGAGCACCAATTCTTCAATCAATACAAAGACCCTAAACCTGAACTATACGGTCACTACATTGACGACGGCATCGGTGCAGTGTTTTGAGGAACTCAATGAATTTATAACCTCCGTCAATTCCTCTCATCTGGCTCTGAAATATACCTGGGAAATTACAGAAGCTTCGCTGGCTCTTCTTGATATCAAAGTTTCTATCCGTGGCAATAACTTATGTACCAGTGTGCTCTCCAAAAACACAGATTCTCACAGTTATTTATTGTATTCATCTTCACATCCATCTCACGTCAAATAATGAAAGCCACTGCTCCCTGTTACGGTCGTAGGAAAATCCACGGAAATTTGATCAAATCAACATAGCCGGCGTTCAGTAAATTTTCCACAGACAAAGGAAAACGTGCTATAATCGTAAACGCTCACAAAATGAAAAATTAGAGTTATAACTGAACATACATTACTTGAGTGAACTCGCCTACCAGTAAGCGAACGAGTTGTAGAGGCGTAGGCGAGTTTACCGGTAATCCTAATTCGGCCGGGTTTTCTTAATAAAAAAAAAAAAAGAATGCGTGATTTGGACTTCTGCATTATTGTTTGTTGTCTCGTCACTTTCTCAGTCTCCCCGCCGCATAGAAAGTGATCCTAATTTTCTCACGGCTCAATCACAGTGTTTCCGGTGACAAAAATTAGTTTTGACAGCCGCACTTGCGAATTTTCACGCCTTCTGCTTTACACGGGCTGACTCACTGACAGATTGAAATTCAAATATGTAAGGAATGCGGGGTCCACAACCCCGCATTCCTTTGTAATACTTCCAGATAGACTCCGCTGCGTCTCGTCATGAAACTTCAGGAAAACGTGTCTTGAATACTACAAACTGGACCCATGTCATTATTTCACGTCTCCAGGGCTTTCGTGGGATGCAATGCTTAAAATGACTGACATTAAACTAGAGCTTATGGTTGATATTGATATGTTTCAATTCATTGAAAAGGGTCTGCGTGGTGGAATCAGTTATATAGCCAATCGTTATGGTAAAGCAAACAATAAATACATGAAAGAATACGATGAGAAGGCGCTCTCGAAGTACATCATGTATCTCGATGCTAATAATTTGTATGGTTGGGCTATGAGTCAATATTTACCAACCGGTGGTTTCAAATGGTTGACAGAAAAGCGGATCGATAAGATAAACCTGGCTGTCTATAAAGAAGATAGTGCAAAGGGTTTGATTCTTGAAGTTGACCTTGAATACCCCCAAGAGTTACATGATCCGCATAATGACTACCCACTTGGACCGGAAAAGGTCAAAGTAGCTGAAAGTATGTTGTCTGGATATTGTAAAAACATCGCGAAGAAATATAAAATATCAACTGGTCTGGTACATAAACTGATACCAACATTAAGCAACAAAGAAAAATACGTGCTCCATTATAGGAACCTCCAATTATACACTAATCTCGGTTTGAAAATAACTAAAGTCCATCGAGTTCTAGAGTTCAATCAGTCCGCATGGCTCAGACAGTACATCGACTTCAACACGCAGAAAAGAACTAATGCTAAAAATGCCTTTGAGAAAGACTTTTTCAAGCTGATGAATAACAGTGTATTTGGAAAAACGATGGAAAACCTCAGAAAGCGAGTAGACGTCAGATTAGTCACCGATGAAAAGAAACTATTAAAAATGGCTGCTAAACCGACATATGTTAGCAGTAAAATCTTCAATGAAAATTTGGTAGCTGTGCATAAGATTAAAGAAACACTCACCCTGAACAGGCCGGCATATGTGGGGATGTGTATCTTGGATTTGAGCAAGACACTGATGTATGATTTCCATTACAACTACATCAAAGAGAAATATGGAGATGAAGCAAAATTATTATTCACAGACACTGACTCATTAACATACGAAATTGAAACCGCAGACGTCTATAGAAATTTCTGGAAGGATAAAAATAAATTTGACAACAGCGACTACCCAGAATACTCTCCATATTTCGATAAGACGAATAAAAAAGTAATTGGTAAATTCAAAGATGAGGCTGCAGGAGTTCCAATTTGTGAATTCATCGGTCTACGATCGAAAATGTATAGCTATATGAAAGACAATCAAAAAGGAGGGAAGACTGCTAAAGGAATTAGGAAGAATATTATTAAGAATAACATCAAACATGAAAATTATAAAGAGACACTATTTGATAATAAACAGTTGCATCATAGAATGAAAACAATCAGAAGCCAAAACCATCAACTAGGAAGTTATGAGATAAAAGTATCACTCAGCTGCTTTGACGACAAGCGGTATATTCACGATAATGGCGTGACAAGCTATGCATACGGACATTATAAAATCTAAAAAGTTCAGCTGTTGTGGTGTTTTTATCGCCTCAAACCCGCTGATTTGCCTAGTTCAGGATAGTATTGTGAGTTTTGTT
Organism: Pachyseris speciosa; assembly: GCA_016490735.1. Classification (NCBI taxonomy): domain Eukaryota; kingdom Metazoa; phylum Cnidaria; class Anthozoa; order Scleractinia; family Pachyseridae; genus Pachyseris; species Pachyseris speciosa. The sequence goes on along the minus strand of JAEMWC010000849.1, from coordinate 249,861 downwards.
GTATATTCAATTTAAAATACTGCCCTCTTTCTATCCCTTTACCCGAAGAATTAGCATATGAGACAGGGACATTTGTTGGGGGGTTTCCCTTTCGAATGAGTCATCAAACTACGTCAGATTTTTCGCTTTTTACACATGCGTATTATTTTTTATCTTTGAAAATTTCATTTATGTACCACAAGCATAAAAATGAAAATACAAACGCATATAAAAGGGTTTTTTTACACAGATAAAGTGTGGCTTGTATACAAAGTATCTAACGATTGGAAAAAGCGGGGGCCTTTCGTTAGCGAAATGTATACAAGCCACCCCGTGGAATAACGAAAAACCCCCGCCGTTATTCCATGGGTTAAAAACACACAAAAAATCACCCTGAGATGGTATCGGGTTGTTGGGTAGAGCTATATTCGAGCTTCGGCTTGTCAGAAGTGCCGGTTCAACCTCAAGCCGGAGGGTGAAAAAAAACAAATACTTGGCCCTAAGAGGGTCTGATAGGGCCAGAGCGGAGTGGTGGTGGGAACATAAATGATAGTGCTCTGGTGGTGTGGAGGTGGGAATACAAAAAACCAAAAAACCTCTCATGAGGGACGGATGGTGATACAAATTCCAAATTAAGTCCCTCATGAGAGGTTCTGGTGGCCACCAGTTTTGCTATTTTTCTTTATAGGGTTAATTCCATCGAACGGTATAGTACTTGGGGGTTCCCTGTTTTTCCGAGAATGTCACGCTCGGTGGTTTTCCGAGAATGTCACGCATTTTAAAAAAGAACACCTATAGATTCCATCAGATTGAACAACTATAGATTCCATCAAATTGAACCATAAATTCAAAAGTGTGCTGACCTTGGTTCCATCAGATTGAACAACTATAGATTTCATCAGATTGAACAACTATAGATTTCATCAAATTGAACAACTATAGATTATATCAAATTGAACAACAATAGATTACAGTAGTATAGGGGTTGGTTGGGTAAGAGCACAAACCTGTGCTCGTACCCCCAACCCCTATACTACTCATATACAACCGTTTGCAAGGTCGCGTGGCTGCCCAGTTACCTTACAAGTTTGTTAATACTTACCAGTGAGCCTCATTCGCCGCTGACTAGATATGCTAATTTTAACATAGCCTGTCCTCATGTGGAATGAACTACTGAAGGTGGAAGAACGTTTACTGTGACTACTTGCCAGGAATGGAATAAGTTACTTCTTCATATGAGAAAAGCAGAGGCTCTCACTACTTTTAAACTCTCTTTGGAATAGGATTGTTAAATATCAGCAGCTTTTAAATCATTTTACATAATAAATATTTTACCGCTTGTTTATTATTCCATAGTTTTATAGATCTTTAATAATTTGATATTGTAAGTCTTATTTCTATTTAGCAATTTTCACTCGGGAGACCCGAGTTAAAAATCATGTCAGATTTCGGTCTTTTCTTTTTTTTCCTGTGCAACAAAATGCACGATGGAAATGACGTGGCGGTGTTTTCATTGGCCAATGCACAATAGAAGGCACGTTGCGGTGTTTTTATTGGTTAATGCAAACCACGTATTCCAATGGTCAAAAGCATTACATCACGCGCCAGTAGTTTCGATGTTTATGTAAATTCATCATGTAAGCCAAATATAAACTTTTCGAATAATCTTCTCGTTTTTTTACAGGAGGACTGCGCATTTTCAATATGCATGCAAAAAGAAGGAAATGAAATAAACTCCGTTCTGCTTACGGTTTTTCTCAGCTTCTTCTCAAGCTTCTTCTCAAGCGTGTAATTATTAACGAGTAAGCTTTTCGGTGATGTTTAGTGCAAGGTTTCAAGTTACATAGCCAGCAGCTTTGCGGTTTTATGCAAATGTCCGTACTGAAAGCAAAATACAGCAAACAGTCACTAGCCATTTGTTTGTGGCAAGACTAGCTGATGAATTTAGACAATTCGTCGTTTTGTTTGCAAGAGGACTGCGCCACTTTGATTCGTGATGACCTTAATGATGCTGTGTGTATTTGAACAACAGCTGAAATTTTAAAGCGCTACGCCAAACTTGTCAAAAGTTTCGCTTCAGTGACTCTCGCACGACGTGAAACGCGAAGCGGGCGACGCGATTCCGCGATTCGCAAATTGGTTTTGAGTAATACTGTAAGAGGTAAAACAATATTACCACAGATGTATTTTTTTCAGATGTATTTCGGTAATATATACCGAAGATTTTACCGTGTATAAATAAATAAAGTATGTATGTATGTGTGTGTGTGTGTGTGTGTGTGTGTGTGTATGCATGCGTTTGGTAATCACTCTCGATGGTAACTCTCAAAACACTTTTACGCGCATTACTCGTGCGTAAACAGAAAGGCCCATTATTCAAGAATCAGAAAGCGTGCGTTCGACTTCGACTTCTGCATCACGAGGTATCCCGAGTAAACTTGTACTTTCTTCTTATCCTTTACTATGAGATATCTTTGTTCCTTGTCTTATTTCTCTACCTTCTTCAAGACGTTGCGAAGAAACATACGCATCATACTTTATTTCCTGGCAATGTTTTGTTGTTTTGTGGCTGTCCAGAGGAGTACTCTAAACTGTCGGGTTCGTACTCCTTTTGCCTTTTCTACGGACATTTATGTCAAGATTGCTTAGCAATTTTTCCTAACTACGAGATATGTTTATTATTTCTCGAATTTCTACACCTTCTCCAAGAATGTTCGAAGAAACATCATGCGCATCGTACTTTCTTTTCTTGCAATGTTTTGTTTTTGATTCGCGGTGAATTACTCTACATTTTCATCTGAAAGTAGTTTGGACTCAAGAATGTTTGCTTTGTTTTGTTTTGTTTTTGTTTTTGTATTTTCAAACGTTTGCTATTTGCTATCGAATAGTTCGTTTTCCCTCCTGCTACTAAATTTTTGCAACAGAAAATTGGCTCAAGAAAAGCCATGCGAAGTTGCTAGATGGCAGTGAAAAATTAATAATCGTGGAACTCCGCTTTTGCATCCATTTTTAGGCTTGGCTTGACTTAATAACGACTATTCACTCTCGATTTCTATGTGTGATAGCTGATACAAATCTCGAGCTCATAATCTAATTGTTAATTACAGTCATAATTATAACTAGAAAATGTTCATCTCATTGTCACACGCAACGATTGAGTTGATAGGTTTTAAAGTGCCTATGAAGCGAAATTTGTTTCTTGCTAATTTTAAAGTTTACCCCTAAAAACGCAAGAATCTCAAAATTTGAGGTACTTGTGATTAAAATTGTTGATTTTACGAGCGTTTGAAGTTGGGCTATTTTGCCTTTAAAAATGGTCAGGGGTCTGGGTCGTTTTTATTCGCGAAATTCTATGATGTGACGTCATTTTGGGTACAAAAATGTGTTTGCGCTTATGAATTATAGTGAAATAGTTGGAATACTTGTCCCCAAAATTACGTCAAAATTACTTCACAGCTATTGTCACGTGTCTTTTTGGCCGCGCGATTCCAGTGCCATTTTTGAGGGCAAAATAGCCCAATTTCAAACGCTTGTATAATCGCCGATTTTAATCAAGAGCACCTCAAATTTTGGAATGTTGAGTTTTATGGATTAAACTTTAAAATTAGCGAGAAACAAATTTCGCTTCATAGGCACTTTAAATAGCTACCTAAATACTTACTAGATATGTACTGAGAATAAACTTCAACCTCACAAACCGTCAGAAATTTCGAGTTGCCAGGTATTCTGATAGAGAGATATCTGCCATATGCCATCGGTCTGCAGAAAAAAATTTTCTCGGATCCTTGTGGAACGTGTATACTATCAACACAAAGATGATTGGCTGCTCCTCCGTTTGCTGTTGAATTGCCTTTGATAAGTAAAATAAGCAAGTTGTATAAGGATAACACTTTCCAATATTCCTTAGCATTAAAAGCTGGACTAAGGATAAAGAAGAAGGATAAAGGATAAAGAAGGATAAAGAAGAAGGTTAAAGGATAAAGAAGAAGGAGACTAAGGATAAAGAAAGAGGATAAAAAAGAAGGATAAAGAAAGAGGATAAAGAAGAAGGATAAAGGATAAAGAAGAGGGATAAAGAAGAAGGATAAAGAAGAGACTAAGGATAAAGAAGAAGGATAAAGGATAAAGAAGAAGGATAAAGGATAAAGAAAAAGGATAAAGAAGAAGGATAAAGAAGAAGGATAAAGGATAAAGAAAAAGGATAAAGAAGAAGGATAAAGGATAAAAAAAGGATAAAGAAGAAGGATAAAGAAGAATGATAAAGGATAAAGAAGAAGGATAAAGAAGGAGACTAAGGATAAAGAAGAAGGATAAAGGATAAAGAAGAAGGATAAAGAAGGATAAAGAAGGAGGATAAAGAAAAAGGATAAAGAAGAAGGATAAAGGATAAAAAAAGGATAAAGAAGAAGGATAAAGAAGAATGATAAAGGATAAAGAATAAGGATAAAGAAGAATGATAAAGGATAAAGAAAAAGGATAAAGAAGAAGGATAAAGGATAAAAAAAGGATAAAGAAGAAGGATAAAGAAGAATGATAAAGGATAAAGAAGAAGGATAAAGAAGGAGACTAAGGATAAAGAAGAAGGATAAAGGATAAAGAAGAAGGATAAAGAAGGATAAAGAAGGAGGATAAAGAAAAAGGATAAAGAAGAAGGATAAAGGATAAAAAAAGGATAAAGAAGAAGGATAAAGAAGAATGATAAAGGATAAAGAATAAGGATAAAGAAGAATGATAAAGGATAAAGAATAAGGATAAAGAAGAAGACTAAGGATAAAGAAGGAGGATAAAGAAGAAGGATAAAGAAGGAGACTAAGGATAAAGAAAGAGGATAAAGAAGAAGGATAAAGGATAAAGAAGAGGGATAAAGAAGAAGGATAAAGAAGGAGACTAAGGATAAAGAAGAAGGAAAAAGGATAAAGAAGAAGGAAAAAGGATAAAGAAGAAGGATTAAGAAGAAGGATAAAGGATAAAGAAAAAGGATAAAGAAGAAGGATAAAGAAAAAGGATAAAGAAGAAGGATAAAGAAAAAGGATAAAGAAGAAGGATAAAGAAGAAGGATAAAGGATAAAGAAAAAGGATAAAGAAAAAGGATAAAGAAGAAGGGTAAAGAAGAAGGATAAAGGATAAAAAAGGATAAAGAAGAAGGATAAAGAAGAAGGATAAAGGATAAAGAAGAAGGATAAAGAAGAAGACTAAGGATAAAGAAGGAGGATAAAGAAGAAGGATAAAGAAGGAGACTAAGGATAAAGAAAGAGGATAAAGAAGAAGGATAAAGGATAAAGAAGAGGGATAAAGAAGAAGGATAAAGAAGGAGACTAAGGATAAAGAAAGAGGATAAAGAAGAAGGATAAAGGATAAAGAAGAGGGATAAAGAAGAAGGATAAAGAAGGAGACTAAGGATAAAGAAGAAGGAAAAAGGATAAAGAAGAAGGAAAAAGGATAAAGAAAAAGGATAAAGAAGAAGGATTAAGAAGAAGGATAAAGGATAAAGAAAAAGGATAAAGAAGAAGGATAAAGAAAAAGGATAAAGAAGAAGGACAAAGGATAAAAAAAGGATAAAGAAGAAGGATAAAGAAGAAGGATAAAGGATAAAGAAAAAGGATAAAGAAAAAGGATAAAGAAGAAGGGTAAAGAAGAAGGATAAAGGATAAAAAAGGATAAAGAAGAAGGATAAAGAAGAAGGATAAAGGATAAAGAAGAAGGATAAAGAAGAAGGATAAAGAAAAAGGATAAAGGATAAAAAAAGGATAAAGAAGAAGGATAAAGAAGAAGGATAAAGAAGAATGATAAAGGATAAAGAAGAAGGATAAAGAAGGAGACTAAGGATAAAGAAGGAGGATAAAGAAGAAGGATAAAAAGAAGACTAAGGATAAAGAAGAATGATAAAGAAGGAGACTAAAGATAAAGAAGGAGGATAAAGAAGACGACTAAGGATAAAGAAGAAGGATAAAGAAGGAGGATAAAGAAGAAGGATAAAAAGAAGACTAAGGATAAAGAAGAAGGATAAAGAAGGAGGATAAAGAAGAAGGATAAAGGATAAAGAAAAAGGATAAAGAAGAAGGATTAAGAAGAAGGATAAAGGATAAAAAAGGATAAAGAAGAAGGATAAAGGATAAAGAAAAAGGATAAAGAAGAAGGATAAAGAAAAACGATAAAGAAGAAGGATAAAGGATAAAAAAAGGATAAAGAAGAAGGATAATGAACGCGTCAGCAATAAAGTAAGCTGCAAGAAGTTTTTTAAAATTAAATTAAATATGTGAATGATCATCGCAGTTATGAACACTTTTTAAGCAGTAGTGAAACTAGAGCCTGAAAAAAAATGCAGGCTTGTACGGGATTCCAACCCACGACCTCTGCGATACCGGTACAGCGCTCTACCGACTGAGCTAACAAGCCATCTGGGAGCTGGTCGTTTTCTTGGTTCGTAATATACCCGTGAGTGGTGAATATATGAGGATAAACATATGAAAATTAAATATTGGAACTGTGGATTAATGATTAAATATGTGACTGATCATCGCAGCTATGAACACTACTTAAGTGGTAGTGAAAATAAAGCCTGAAAGAAATTTAGGCTTGAAAGGGATTTGAACCCACGATCTCTGCGATACCGGTGCAGCGCTCTACCGACTGAGCTAACAAGCCATCTTGGAGCTGGTCGTTTTGTTGGTTCGTAATATATCCGTGAGTGGAAACCAGCTGCTACTTTAAAATTCGCCTAAGTCACAGTGCAGTTAACCAGTAGAAATTCCAACAGTGCAAGCAAAATGCAAATGAAAATTGAACTTTTCAATGTTGAGTGATTTACCAAGGACAAATACCAGTGCTGGTGTACTGGTTAAAAACGTTCTTCTTACAGCATAATGTTCAGCTTATACAAAAATTGCGTCGGTGCAAAAATTTGGAATAGTATCCCTGAGAATTTGAGAAAACTTCTTCAGTCTTGAAAAGCAGGATAGTTATTGACGAAATAAAAAAGGTATTATGTTTAATTATTTCTTTCTCCCTGTTACGAGTTCAAATTGTGTTTGCAGTCCAAATAGAACGCAGGGTTGTCGGAACAGCAACAAGGAGATTTATTCCAAATGAACGTAGTGAATATTGCACAAAAACTCCACAAGCCACACACTAAGCTTGTAAATTACACTTCGAACTCTGTCACACGGCCTCTGCCAAATGTACACGCGACCTCTGTCACACTCAAATCCACATCTTGTAGATACTGCTAACTCAAAACTTTCTTTCTTAAAGCTATGCCGATCGGTATATATACTTATGAGCATAACATTCTAGAACTTTCCGGCTCTACTAAATAAAGTAACATTACAATATTAAACTATTTACAGCATCATACGTAAACGGCTTAAAAAGACTGCTGATGCAACTAATTAAATATTCACGAAGGTTCTAGACAGTGACGCAAGTCACGCAACAATTTTTCGTAACATAACCCCCTCTTGAGAAGAAATTTCTCAAATTTCTACATACAACGAAAAATCAGTTAAATAGTAAGAAGAGAGAAGGTAGTCCCTTCCTCAACGCTGCTCAAATAATCTGCTCCCACATTCTGAGATCCCTTGATAGCCTCCACTCTGAAGTTATAACTCTGAAGAAACATAGCCCACCGCATTAGGCGTCCATTAGCGAACTTCGCACTGTTCATATACTTCAGTGGCTAGTGATCGGTTTGTAGCACAAAGGGAACTCCATACAAATAGAGGTGAAACCTTTTGAATCCCCACACAATGACTAGACACTCTTTCTCGATAATTGAATAATTACGCTCTGCACTTGACAATTTCTTATGCACATGTCATCGGCTTCCCCGTGGGGTCGACCCCCGGGACAACCAGGGAGATATGTTGGGGAATACAAGGAGATGAATGGGATTCTTTCCCCGAGGGTAGGGGAAAATATTGACATTGTTTTACGATTAATGAATAGGGGTGGGGGAATTCACAAGTTTGAAAAGGATGTCACGGGGATTTTCAGTTGAGAAACACCTCACCCAGAGGACTTTGCCTTGAGAGATTCCCCGACCCCCGAGGAAATTCCCCAAGTTTGCTTGACTGATTTTACAATCCCCCTGGTTAGCCCGGGGGTCGACCCCACGGGGAAGCCAATGACATGTGCATTACTTCCATAGCAAACGGGGAATAGCTTGCCATCATGTTCTTGCATTAATACAGCACCAATGCCATTGTCGGATGCGTCGGTCCGCAAAAAGTAAGTTTTCTCTGGATCTGGCGGCTGCAGGATTGGGTCCCATGTTAGGAGGGCCTTGATACTCTGATAGGCTTTCTCTTGTGCCTCGTCCCATTCGACTTTGTTAGGTTGACCTTTATGCACATGTCATCGGCTTCCCCGTGGGGTCGACCCCCGGGACAACCAGGGAGATATGTTGGGAAATACAAGGAGATGAATGGGATTCTTTCCCCGAGGGTAGGGGAAAATATTGACATTGTTTTACGATTAATGATTAGGGGGTGGGGGAATTCACAAGTTTGAAAAGGATGTCACGGGGATTTTCAGCTGAGAAACACCTCACCCAGAGGACTTTGCCTTGAGAGATTCCCCGACCCCCGAGGAAATTCCCCAAGTTTGCTTGACTGATTTTACAATCCCCCTGGTTAGCCCGGGGGTCGACCCTACGGGGAAGCCAATGACATGTGCATTACGCGTGAGGTCCGACAGCGGGGCAGCTAAAGCGGCGAAGTTAGGGATAAAATCTCTGTAATACCCGGCCAAACCCATGAACGATCTTATCTGCTTCTTGGTAGTTGGTCTTGGAGCATCTCTGATCTTCGACACGTTGCCTTCATGAAGACCAATTAACGCTTCCTCTAAACGGTGACCGAGGAAATCAACAGTATTAACTCCAAAAAGACATTTGGTCGGTCTTATGGACATTCCAGCTGCTAATAATCGTGTAAACAACTCTCGAAGCACCTTGATGTGTTCTTCCCACGTACGGGTGTGAACCAAAATGTCATCCCAGTAAAATTCAACGTTGTCCACTCCATGCAATAACTTCTTCATAGCTCTCTTTAAGGTCGCTGCCGAGTTGATCGTACCAAACGGCATCTTCAGGAATTCGTAAGATCCGTCAGGCGTCACAAAAGCAGTCTTCGGTATGTCCTCCTCAGGTATAGAAATTTGCCAGTAGCCCTTGCTCAAATCAATTCTCGTAAAATACTTATCACCCCTCAACTTCTAGAACAAATGCTCGGCAGTCGGCATGAGTTCAGGATTAAACACGGTTAACTTGTTTGACTTCCTATAGTCCACGCATATCCGATTTGTGTTATCTTTTTTCTTAACAACCACGACAGGCGAAGCGTAAGGCGAACGTGATTCTCTTATAACTCCCATCTTCATCATGTCTGTAATATCCTTCTTCAGCGATTCTCTCAGGCTATACGGTACTGGATAAGGTCTTGATCTAACTGATTGATCTGATGTAAGTTTAATATGATGCTGAGCCAAACTTGTTGTACCTGGAGCTTCTGTGAACAAGCTTTGAAACTGTGTTGCTAAGTCCATGAACTCTGCTCTTTGCTCTTCAGGAAGGTTATCTCCAGTGGCCACATCTTTGACTGACTCTTTAGTGACATAACCACCAATTTCCAGAAAATCAACATCATCTGCGGGATCAACTTCTTCTACTTCACCTTTAACCTCGTCGTCCTTACTAATGTCAATGTTCATCAACAGCAACTGCTCCTACAGGTAGAGGATTCTCTCGCTCAAAATACTTTTTCAGTAGGTTGGCATGGTAAACTCTTTCCTTCCTTTGACACGCACTTTATAATCGTTGAGACCAACTACAGCACTAACCTCAAATGGACCTTTCCACTGCATTAGAAGCTTGTTACGGTCGGTCGGTAGCAGCACTAACACTTTATCTCCTGGTACAAACTTCCTGACTTTAGTCTTGCGATCGTAGTAATGGTTGCCTTTAAGTTTAAGGGTATCTTCCAGCTTCTTGCGTAGCTCAAACACATACTGGTAGCTGTTCTTCACTTCAGGTTCCTCCAGCTCTTTCGTCCAGAGCTCTTTAATATTGAACATTGGCCCTCTGACAGCTCTTCCATACAGTAACTCGAACGGCCAAAAGCCAGTAGACTCCTGCGGAACTTCACGATATGCAAACAATAACGGGTTGATATAGCGATGCCACTGTCTCGGCTGCTCGCTGCACAATCTCTTTAGCATGCTCTTCATAGTTCCATTAAACTTTTCTGACAGTAGTTGAATACCACTTCCGCGCAGCACCCCTGCTCGCTTCGCTCGTTGGGGATACTGCGCTCCAGTTGTATTCAACTAATACACCTATTACTACTCAAAGGGAGAGCGCAGAGCAAGTCAACAAGAAACAACACGCAAACAAAAGAAACAAAACAAAAATCGAAACAACAACGCAACGCGGGTCGGCCTTTTAGAGAGAGGGGTGGTGGGGAAAGGATTGATGAATAGTAAGCGGCCGGTGCCTGCAGCCCGTAAAAAGCCACCACCAGTGGCGGCCCCTCGGCAATTAATTTTGCGAGAAAATGTTTTACCCCAATATAGTCGGCCCATGGCAGCCGCATCGCAGCAAGACATTTTAAAGGAGTTTGAGCCCCTGTACCCTCCTGTAAGACCAGATTCCCAAAAAAAATAACCAAACAATGCTTGCAACATTGTTTGGGGATCCCGAGCTTGAAGGGATGGAAACCCGAAGTGGCCGTCAGTTTATTCGATGACGGGTTAGCACTGACCTTAACAGAGACAGGACACAAACCTTCATGAATAAAATCGAGTCGGCTGCCAACACCTCCTTTTACATTCGGTATGCTTATTCGTATTGGCTGAGAAACATTGACGACGGCTCTTTGATGTTATTTTATAACAATCGTCGAGAGGATTCACGTTGGGTCAACCGCTGCGCCGATGCGGAACGTTGGCTGCGAGAAAAAGAGGAAGAGCGTTTATCTAAAGATCGTATTAAAAAACCAACCACAAAGTGGGTTTTTGAGGCAAATTCTCATATTTCGTGAAAATCTTGTAAAATTCATTAATAATACATAAGACTAACGACCAATCTACGGGTAGTATTTGAGTCACATATATACCTCTCTAAACCCCAATAAAAATTATTAACTTTCATAAAGGTGTCCTGCTCCGCTAATTATTATGCATTAACTTTGATACAGATCTCTACTGGTTAACATTACAAACACGACAAACACAATCTATTGTTTCATTTCACAAGTAACATAAAATATTCGCGTTCCACCTTTATGGGCTTTTAAACGGCTCGCCTGCGGCTCGCCGTTTTAACTGCCCATAAAGGTCTCCCGCTCATATTTTATGTATTCCATAAACACCCGTCAACCATTGTTGGGAACAGGGCCGCTTCCGGAGTGGTTGCGCGATCTGGCATGCGGGCATCATGGACCAATGGTCTGTTTGGACACATATCAAGATAATCTTTGTTTGTGGAGATGTATTGCTGTTCATCAAGGAGCCAGACCCGACAGAAGCACAAACAAGGCACGGGAATTAGCAAAGGGTTTTATCAACTTGAAACTGTTCCACAAGATTACCCAAAAACTTCACTTGATGAGCTTGACAAAGTTGAACAACACTTCAATCACAACAAACCCTTTTCCGAATGGTTGGGGATTCGCGTTTATGAGCCCGAGAAAAAGGGGGAAGAATAAATTGGCTCCTTCTTCGAAACCCTAACTCAAAGCTTTCAAACGTTCTCACAATTGGTGTTTTTGAGGGACACGCGTTTGTTGTGAAGAAGATTGAGCGCTTGGGTCAAAACTATATTTGCCCACATTGCCGAGCAAGATCCACACAAGCATGTATGTAGCCATATTGCAACCTGTTCTCGAGGAGAAACCGCGGTTGAATGCCCCAACCAAAAAATCGAAAAACCACAAACTGAGTTTGAAAAGGCTTTCTTCCCAAAATCAAAGGCTTCACCAGAAGCGATCCGCTGGTTGGAACAACAAGCTCGCAAACGAGAAATTCACATTCACCACGCCCAATGTGGACATGGGGGTGAGCCTTGGATTTTGGGACGCCCAGTTGATGGGCTTCATTTTGAGACCAAAACAGTTTTTCAATACCACGGGTGTTACTGGCACGGTTGCCCCCACTGTTTTCCCGATCGTGATACCAAAATTACAAACGCTGGGAATGCCCGAGAAGAGCTTTACCAAACAACTCTTCAATGCACACAAAAACTTCGTGAAGCAGGTTTCCGTGTGGTTGAAGCCTGGTCATGTCAAGTCAGACAAACACAGGAGGCACTGCCCCCAGTTTTCACGAGAACCTTTCCAAATGCAATCATCTTCGACTTCGAGGCATACGGAGACAAAACAAAGAGGAAGGATCCAACCCCCACACTTCACATTCAAAACGTTCACAAACCAATCTGTTTCTCAATTGGGGACATACTCGAGCGCGAACCAACACACATTTGCGACAAAGACCCCAAAGAGCTGATTAGAACGTTTGTGGAGGAGATTGCACGAAGGGGAAAAAGAATCAGGGAGGAAGTCAAAAAGGTTTTCATGCCAGACATTTTCCACTTGCTGCCCAAAGATCAACGAGCCAGAATCGCAGGGTGGTGGAGTGAAGTGCCTGTGCTTGGTTTCAACTCTGGCCGTTACGACTTGAACCTGGTGAAAGAGCATTTGGCAAATTATCTTGCCCATATGACGAAAATAGTGAGGGTGGCCAAAGATGCAAACAAACTGATGTTTCTGCTGTTGCCTGGGTTTCGTTTCCTTGACATAATCAACTATTTGGGCCCATGAACCAGCTACGACAAGTGGGTGAAGGCTTATGGTTGTGAGACTGTGAAGTCGTGGTTTCCATATGAGTGGTTTGACAGCCCAGCTCTTCGATTATCCAGGTTTGCCAGACCACCCGAGTGGTATTCATCCTAGAAAGGAGAGTGGGTGTTGACCCCAGAGGAATGGAAAGGTTGTGTACGTTTGTTTCAGGAAAAGGGAATGAAGACCTTTGCAGACTGGTTGCGTTACTATAACAATCTGGATGACGCGCCCGGGTTCGAAGCGTTGGACAAAATGCGAGCCTTCTACACCGAAAAAGGAATTCACATTTGAAAGACGCTGTCAGCATCCCAGGAGTCAGTTTGCACTATTTGCTTCGGGGTTCAGTTGAGCGAGGAGCAGAGCTGTGGAGCCCCTGCAAAGAGGCTTATGAAATGTTGAAAGGATCAGTGGTTGGAGGGCCGAGTCTCGTGTTCACCCGTCACCATGAAGTTGGTGAAACAAGTCTGCGTTCCCATCAAGTCGAAAACCATGAACCTTGCCAAAAAATCTTGGGTTATGATGATGCCAACGCTTTGTATTTGTCAACAATGTCTTTTCTTTTCACTGACTTCCTGGCATTTTTAACTTTTAGGTTATTTCGGGCAGCCAGCACCCCTATCATCTGCCATATTATTATTATTATTATTATTATTTGTTTTTATCTTGTAGTAATTATGGGGTGAAATAAAGTATTGTTGTTGAGGATATGCCCTGTGGACCAGATCAGATCGCCCACGTTCCTGGAGAGCAGAAGGTCAGAGCAGCTTCCGAGTTGGTGAAAAACCTGAAAGAGGGGAAATGGTTTGGTTTTGCAGAAGTTGACCTGAGGGTTCCAGAGCCACTGATACCCAAGTTCGAGGAGATGTGTCCGTTCTTCATCAACAAGCAGGTACCGGCAGAAGCGGTGCCGGACCACATGATGGCTTACCTGCAACGCACCGAAGAAACCGTGGGGATGGGAGAAAGTTGGTGGGAGCGTTGTCTGCAGAAAAAATGCTGGTTTACGCTCCACTTCTCCGTTGGTACATCGACCATGGAGTTGAGATCACAGCAGTTCACCGAACAATAAACTATCAACCACAGAAGATTTTCACATGGTTCGTGGAGCAGGTTACCGAGGCGCGCCGAACAGGGGATGCGGACAAGAGCAAATCTCTGTTGGCAGATGTGTTCAGACTCTTGGGAAACAGCGCATATGGAAAGCTCATCGAAGCCTTGGAGCGACAAACAAACGTCGTTTACACAAAAGATGAAAAGGTTGTCGACAGAGCGTTTCGAAGCTCCTTCTTCTCAGATCTTGATGAAATCGGGGAGGCGTACGAGCTGGAAAGCCGGAAACCAAAAATTACAATTCATAGGCCGTTCCAGGTTCGTGGACCGTCGTGACTTCGAGCTGATCCAGATGGACACGGACAGCAACTACATGGCGATCTCTGGTGCAAATTTGGAAGAAGTCATCAAACCAGAGATGAAAACCTAATTCGAGGCAGAAAAAAATCAGTAGCTCGCGTGGGACAAGTGGAGCAGCCGCACCCCTGGGTTGTTCAAGTTGGAGTGCGAGGGGCATCGAATGATCACGCTTTGCTCGAAGTGTTACTTCGTGGACACAGACCGTGGCAAAAGCAAGTTCAGTACGAAAGGGATGAACCAGAGGCAAAACATTATCAGGTGGGAACGCTTCAAGGCTGCACTCGAGGGGCACAAAGACATGGCGACGAACACAGGCTTCCGCATGAGAGACGGGCGGATGGTGACTTACATGCAGCAGAAGCTGGGCCTGAGCGCCTTCTACAACAAGCGGTGGGTGTTACCGGACGGGATTCACACTGAACCCATCGAATATCACATTTAACCAGGTTTGGCAGGAGGAAGCTCGGTATTTGGTAGGACAACCATCAATTCTTCCATCGCCCCCCTCGGGGTCGGAAATCCAATACATGACAGGTTGGCCGGGTTTTACCATGGCCCTTTCGACCTCGAATACTTTCAGAGACCAAACAGGATCTGTGGCCCTTCTCACACCACCTTCCAACTCCCCAGGTTGGAACAGATAACGCACTTCGACGCCTGCAGGGAGGGTTTTTTTCAGCCACACCAACAGGTCTGAAAAAGGGAGTTGCTGCTTGTGCAAAAACAGATTGTTTTCGGATCGCATCTGCGGGCTTCAACCCTGTCAGCCACGTGGCCTGGTGGTTGAGCGCCTTGGAAGTCTTGCCATCCACACAACAGACCGCTCACCCTCTGGCAAACGCATTTCGACCCCGTATTGGTGCCCGAACAGACGCTCGGCAAGTGTGCGGTTGAAGCGTTCCACAATCGCCTGGTCGCGGTGCACTTCCACATTTCCACGGCGAATGCCCGTTCCATGCTTTTCCATGACTCTGGAAACAGCCCCCATGAACTCCCGCCCCGGGTCCACCTGCAGCAGTTTTGGCCATTTGAGAGGCCCGCGCTTGTAAATCCTTTCAAAGGCCCGGGCAACTTCGCCAGAATTTTTTTGAGGTCAGAGGTTCTGCTGCCTTGAAGCGGCTGGCCACGTCGACCACAGTCAGCGCGTATTTGAAAGTTTTGCGTCCCACCTTGTCGTGCGGCATGAAGAGCAGGTCGGCTTGGTGCACCGCGTTGGGTGTTGGCACGTCAAACTTCAGCCGAGGAACGCACCGCGAAGAAAGATCTGCCAGAGCCTGCTTCTGCAACCACCGTTTGGCCACATTTTCCGAAACTTTTGCGGCTTGGGCCAGTTTTTTTTACTGCAGCCAACCCTTTCCAATAACCTTTCGGGTTGTAAAAAATTTTTGAAAGGCGTCTTTCCTGCTACAAGGTAGGAGTTTTTTCCATGGAACATATAAAACAGTGGGAAAGATGGCGAACGCACACGAATGTTGTGGCGAAAGAATGATTGACGATTTTGTTGCTTTCGGGCTCATGTGTCGGCGCTGTGGAAAACCTGAGGAGCTCGGCACACCGACCAAAACCAAGGAGGAGGTGGGAATAATAGCGAACGCACACGAATGTTGTGGCGAAATAATTATTGAGGATTATGTTTCTTTCGAGCTTGTGTGTCGGAGCTGTGGAAAAGTTGAGGAGCTCGGCACACCAACCAAAACCAGGGGGGAGATGGGGTGGACAGCCAACCCTGTTTCACTCCCCCACCTTCGCAAAAGTCTCACGAAACACAGAATATTCAACGCCGTGAACACCATTTCGGATGGTGGGCGAGAACTCTGCTACCCATTGCAGTGGAAGTTCTTGGGAAATCGTATCCGTGATTTCAGGGAGTTTTCCTTTCCCAAGTCGGTGAATTACGTTTCCTTTCTGCACGATTACTTTCAAGTGGTTCCAGAAGGAGTCTGGCCGCGCAAAAAAGAAATTCTCGCACACCTCATTCCTGCCGTCGAAAAAATACACCCGGCAACACAGAGCCAAGCGAAAGAAAGGTTCCTTGAATGGTGGAGGGGCTTGTGAATCAAACAACGTAATTACGGTCTTCTCACCGTGTTTACTCCGCGACGAAACGTTTGGCGTATTTCGCTGGATTTTTTGGCGGATCTCCATGCCGTGGTCGCTGACGAAGTCGTCAACCAGTTTCTACCTGTCAAGAAACGCCTTTTCGTCGAAACCCTCACCCCTGAGGTGGAAGCGGATTGCGCCCAGAATTTCCTTGTACTCAACACGGGCGAAGTTGGCCCTCTCAGCTTTTTTGCCGTATTTTTTGAAGCTGGCAACAGCTTTGACACCAAGCCCGACCCCAGTCAAAACGCAGATGACGACTGGATTCAGGGTGACACCCCCCGCAACCGCAGACCAGATGACGAACTTCCCCTTAACAACAGTGCAAAACAGGTTTTTTCTTTGAAAGGAGCGGAAGAGCATGTCGTAGCCCCAATGTTTTTTGTGATGGAAAGCGTAAAGCGTTTTCAACATTTCGACCGTGCCCCTGC
Source organism: Pachyseris speciosa (assembly GCA_016490735.1). Classification (NCBI taxonomy): domain Eukaryota; kingdom Metazoa; phylum Cnidaria; class Anthozoa; order Scleractinia; family Pachyseridae; genus Pachyseris; species Pachyseris speciosa. The sequence continues at coordinate 233,108 of JAEMWC010000849.1, read as the reverse complement.
CAAGGGTTGGGTCGATGTGGTTAAAGTCGAAGATGTTGACGGGAGAAGGCTGTGGTTTTCTCCTGAGCAACCATATAGTTATATCAAAGGGTGAAAATTCATGCAAGGAACTCGACGGCGAGTGTGACTTTGGTGTGCTGGTCAAGGCCAGTAAGTTTGAACGTCAATGCGGTGGCCCTTGGAAAATACAAATGCGTCCTAAGTGCCCCCAAAGTTACCCACCCAGTCGCTCCTTGGCTGATATTGTGGGATGCAATCTTGCTATCACTCCCCCCCGTGGTGACGTAAACACCCAAAGTTCAATTTGGGGGCATGAAAGAACGGTCATAAAAGTGCACATCGCAGCGAATCAACTCTCTGAAGAAGGGGGTGTATGGAGACCAAAACGCAGGCATGGAGAAAACATCTTCTGTTGCTGAAGTGCCGGTTAGCAGGTCACTTGCTATCCTGTTAACCAACCCAGGCCAAATCACAGGTTTCGCAAACCGGATAGCCCCATCTCTGTACCCGAATAAGGAAGTGTTCCCTTCTGTTACCTTTTGCCCATTCATATCCAAATTTCCGCCCAACTTCGGTTGATGGATTACATGCCTACCCATGTTCAACGCATTTTGCATTGTCAGTTCGTGGACGCTCGAGCTGAACAGTGGGTGGTCATTGTTGTAAACCCAGTGATCATTCAAATTCAAATTTCCACCCAATTTTGGTTGAAGAATTAAATAACTATTCATGTTCAAGTCATTCATCATTGTCATCTGCCCGTCTGTTCTACCAAACAATGCCGCATTTTCATCGATGACATATTTGCCGTTCAAAGTCAAGTCTGTCCCCAATGTTGGTTGCAAAAGAAGCTCTCCATTCATATTCTAAGGGGTTTGCATGGTCATCATTCCACCATCTACAGTCCAAACCGTGTTAAAGACACCCGAGTCCACACTGGAAACGTAGCCAGAAACCCCATAAGCGACGAGGTGGCCTGTGGTTGAGAAGTTGAGCCGTGCAGATCCAAATAAATGTAGTTGGGGGTGCTGTCGCTCCATCGGTGGAACTGAATGAGGATTTTTGTGTAGCCGCTGAAGGTTCGCGTGGTTTGGCTCGTGATGGAAATGACAGTGGCGCTTGCCCTCACGGACACATTTTTCATTTCCCGGCGGAAAGTACTCAACCACGAACGTGTAATACCCTTTCGGCAGCGGAAAGAGATTGAAACCGATCCGCGAGAGGTAATCATCACTGCCCGAGTCTTAGACGAGAGTGAACTCGTAGGCGTTTTTGTTGACCCGGTGAGGGGAGGCGGCGAAGTTGACAATTCCATGGATCGTTATGTTGTTTTCGGACGAGGACTCATCCGTATCGTCCATGAGGTAGGTGAATGAGTTTTTTTTCCCGCCGGACTGAGAAAGGTGGGAATGGTCCACATAATCCTTCGTCACCGCGTCCGTTTTGTCGACCGGCTTTTCAAGAACGGTGATTGTGTGGGCCCCCATGTCGAGACTGCCTGTCATTGGGGTGCTTCCATCGAGTTTGACAAAAGTGGTTGGAACATAATTTTCACTGACCGCACCAAGTGGGTCGGCTGGCGGGCCAAGATTCACAATCGAGTGGCCGCCCGTGTCAAGAATGCCTGTCATTATGGTGCTGCCATCCCTTTTCAGATAATCATTCAGGGGAGGAGCCGGGCCTTTCGGACCTTGCGGGCCTTGTGCCCCTTGTGGGCCTGTGAGCCCTTGAACACCGCGCGGCCCTTCCACCCCGCGGGTACCTGCATCACCTTTGTCGCCTTTGGAACCTTGCACCCCTTGCGGACCGGCGTCCCCGCGGTCGCCTTTTGGCCCTTGCGGGCCTGTTGGTCCTCGTGCCCCGGTTGGGCCATGTGGGCCTTCTTCCCCATAAGAGCCTTGCGGGCCCGAAAGGCCTTGCGGGCCAGGATCACCTTTTCACCCGTGTGGGCCTTGTGGGCCCGGCGGCCCAGCAGGTCCTGGGGTTCCCCGGGCCGTGCTTTTCGGTGTTCCGCTTTCTGGATTGTTGAACGCCCCCATCGGCACTTATATCTCTTCATCGAAATTTTTTTCATTAATTTCCTGGGTTTTTCGTAGTGAAGGAAGGAAAACTTCTTGTCGGTAGCGCGGTTCAGCAGGTTGTGGTCGACTCCCAACTCGTCGGCAATTCATTTTTTCTCCTTCGGGAGGAAGCTGAAAAGGCAGAAATGGCTGCAGTTGTCCCGGATGTTTTTGGGAACCTTGTAGTAGGTTTGGGTCAAGTAAATGACGTTGCAGTTTCGGTGCCGGCCGTTGATGAAATAGTTTACGATATCGTTCTGGTTCTTTTCACAAACCAAGTCGTCGAACACGGCTATTTTTTGGTTGTCAGGTGGGAGTTTTTCCAGCGGAATGATTTCGTCACCGGGGGCCTCGATGACCTCGTGTCCCACCTTGGGGTCAATGTTTTCGGCAAAGTCCCGCAAGAGCACTTGGTATTTTTGTTGGTGGAGGTTTTTCGAAAAGAGAAAGACTTTGTCGAACTCCAACAGCTCGTAAAGCATGTGGAGCAGGATGTTCGTCCTGCCTGAATTGCTGGGCCCGCATATTAACATCCAAAAAACGTCGTCGGGCATGGCCGGATGCCCCTGCCGGAAACTGTTTGTGGCAGCGACGTCGGGATCGTAGTTCGGAATTTCCATTTGCCTATATAATGTCTCTGAAAAAGTGACAACAAAAGGCAGAAGCTGAGGCTTAGGTCGAGAGACAGGAGGATGAAATCCGCCGAAAATTCAAAACGCACAAAATCGCCAAAGAGTTTGGCCAGGTCGAGACTGAAAAGCTTTTCAAACCGATCACGACCAGGCTGGAAAAAAGTTAGGTGCTCCCCGCACTCGAGGCCAAAGGACCAGACTATGACATGGACGAGCTCGACAGGATCAATCCATTCGTTTGGGAGGATTTTCGGCCGGAGGTTGACACCCCTCCACCATCACTAACCGAGGAAGAAGAAGAAGAGTTTCCTCCCACACCCCATCCAGTGGTGGAAGAGGTCAGCAGTGATTCTGAAGCTTCCCTCCCGTCCCCACCCCCACGTCAAACGTGAGAGGAACCGGTGGTAACTGGCTTGCTAGGGACCAGCGAATCTGTCCAACTGCAGACGATCAACCGGCTTCTCACACAGTTTGGGGACGACCCCAACTACAGAGTGAAAACTAAAAGTTCCCCATTCCATGGGTTTTCAGTGGCAGATCTTCGAAGAGCCCAAGAAGAGATTTACGCCGAAGCGGGGTGGGGGGGGGGGGGGGAAGGAGGCAAGAGTTGTCGTCACAGCAGCTTCGGGTGGGGAAAGAGAAGTTGAAACGAACCCCTCCGAAATAAACGAGAGCCCAATTCCCCACAGATTGGGAACAGGCCATCATGTCCCGCCGGCCCTCGATCGGCGGGCCAGAAGAGGAGGAAGAGCAAGAGTGGGAAATGGAAGGCAGTGGTGTGGGAGACGCCGCCGACGACAAGATCCATCAATTCTATGTGGCGTTTGGTTCGATCAAAGCCGGCAACACTTGGTCAAAACTCCGAAAAGAGGTTTCTTCTTTGCTCGAAGAGCTTCTCCGGCTTGGCGCTGTCAATGAATTTCAGAAGCAAAAAAATTTCCACGATTACATAGCGCAATGAATTTCCACCTGTTGCTGGACTCGCGCCTTGCGAAGCTTCAGAACAACGGGGGCGACCAAAAGCCCCAGAATTTCACAATTTTCTTCAATCAGCCGATTGAGTTGGAGTCAGGGAAAAAATACAAAGCGGCGTTGAACAGGCTGATCACCATGAGCTACTCATGGTACAACATTGCAGAAGTTTTCGGAAACAACAAACTGAAGTGGAGGAAAAAAACCGGCGATTGGGAAACTTTGACTTTTCCTGATGGGATGTATGATTACACCACCATCAACAGTTACTTGGAGGCTCATACGGGGTTTGTCGATCCAAAGGCCGCAGATAAAGAGCGCATCTTCAATTTGTATTTCGACTTCACCATTTACCGGGTTGTGTTTTTGGTGGCAAAAGATTACGAAATAGACCTCTCTGTCGAGGAGTTTGTCAGTTTGCTTGGCTTCAAGAAAAAGATTTTGAAAGATGGCACCAATTTCGTTGGAGATGTGATTCCGGACATCACCTGGAGCGTCGACTGGGTTTTTCTTCATTGCGATCTGATAACGCGGCAGGCAAATGATGTGGCAAGCGACGTTTTGTACAGATTGTCCACCACAGATCTCAGGGTCAGTTACCCTTTCAAAGAAGAACCCCGTCGACTTGAGTTCCACCCCGTCAACAAAAGTTGGATTAATTCTGTGCGGGTACATGTCACAGACGGGCGAAACAACATCATCGACCTCAACGGGCTTGATGTGGCTTTGAGCCTCATGATCGAAGAAGAATAAACTGGGTGAGAGAAAAAATTCTTGCCAAGGTATGCAAGAGCGACAATGGTTTTCCCAAGCGAGTGGATGAAGTTTTTCGACGAGCGTGCTGGGCACTATCGCTTCAAACACAAAGGCTCGAGGGTTATCCGCGACACTCTCCTTTCCCTCGGAAATGAGTTCAAAAAGGGCGCAACCCAGGCCTCAAAAAAACCCACCAAAGCAGCCGCTGAAAAAGTTGGTCAAAAGGTGGGCCAGGTTGTGGTTGAAAAGGGGGGCGACAAGATTCAAAAAATATTGCGGAAGCGCCGCCCCGCCTGCTCAAAGGTGAGGGTGTAAATACCACCCCCGTCTGACGCAATGGTGAAGCTGAGCCGAATTTTGGCAAACCAACTTTGAAATTTTTTGCCATGAATATACCAATGATGTTTCAGTCGCCGCGCTTTGTCACACTGCCGGGCAACGGCCAGCACCAAATCAAAACCAGGCTTAAGTTCTCTGTGAAAGACAGGGACGTTTTCCGCGACTGGTACAACGCCTATTTCCATGTTGAATACACCTTTGAAGCTTTCGCAGACGGAGCGAATATTGCGAACAACGCACAAACAGCCCCGGTCTACAGCTCTTTCACGCTGATAAAAAACATGACTGTGCGGTAGGCGGGGAAATCTGTTTACGGAAGCAACCGGCCTCCACAAGGTGATTTTCGTCAAAAACCTGGTGGAATATGCTGACGATTTCGCGCGAACTGTGGCCAAGGACGAGGTTTGGTATCTGGACAACGACAACACAACTGTGACAAACCCCGCAACCCCCTTCACAAACGTCGGAATTCACGCAAGGCATCTCCTTTCGCGGGGTGGCGCCACGGTCAAGACCGTCATCCCCCTCAACCGCTGCTCCTTCTTCGAGGAGCTGGCGGACAAACTCTTGCCCCGCTGAAGCTTGAGTTTCAAATTGTGCTGCAGGACGACAATGAAATGATCTTTCAAAATGACGGCACCGGGCTGCAAATTGTGGTCCGAAAGTTCGAATAGTGGGTTCCAACACTGTAGCTGTCCCCAGAAGGGCAGAAGCTTGTCAATGAAAGGTTCATGAATCCCGCAAAGTGGAGCTATTTGAAAGAGACGTTGCACACCAGCACTAGCCGAAGAGACGCCGGCGGGCAGTCGCAAATAACCCCGGCGTGAAAAACCCCAAACATGTCTTCGTTTTCTTCCAACAGACGCGGAAACAAAATGCTCTGCTGTTCAATCCCTTCAGCTTGACTCCTTCGACCTCGATGGGGACAATTCGGGGAAATTGTCCACCTGCCGGCTTCAATACGGGGGGATTATTACCCCGAACTTGATTATGAAGGTGATGACCAAACACGCATCCGCCGCGACCTCATCCAGTACAGGTACAGGAAAAATGATTACAACACGGGGACCCAGCTGAATGTGGCCAACTACTCAACACTCTACCCTGTCATTTACTTCGACCTCAGGGCGGTCAAAGAAAGCATGACGGGCTACCCGAAGTAGTTGATTTTGCATTACCGGTTGAACGAAGCCGCCAACGCCCAGGATTACACCATATTCGCTGCTGTCCTGAATGAGGAAGAACTTGCGATAAAACAAATTGGAAACGAGCTGGTTGTGGCTTGAACCTGGGATGGAAAAATTATTTCTCTTGATATAAGATGGCGATGGTGTATCATCCGTTCAAGCTTGCGCTGATGGACGGGCAAAAGAGAAGCCTCCGGAAAGCTTTCGCTGAGAAAGCAGCTGTGACTCTGCGCGTCAAACCCGAACAAATTGGGCACGGCGACGACCTCCTCCTGACTGCCACCCAAATCAACCGAATGAAAAAGGCCGCCAGCGAAAAGCGAGGCGCCGATGTGAAAATGAGCAAGACGCAGATCAGCACAACGCGGCGGCAACCTTTTTTCCACAGCGCTCAGTCTGGCGCGGCCTTTGCTCGCACCTGCGGCCAAGGCTTTGGGAATGGCCGGTCTTAGCTTCGGCGCGGAAAAAGTTTTGAAAAAGATCTTCGGAAATGGTTTTGGCCCCCAGGAGGTGGAGCTGTACAAACTCATGCAAATGTTGTCCCCCGACCAGAAAAAGGTTTTGGAAAAAATATCTTGTCGGCAAAGGTGTGGTCCGTGGTGGCGGCGCCGCGCAGTACGGTGGGTTTTTTGGCGTGTTGGCTTCCCTCTGCATTCCTTTGGCCATTGACCTTGTCAAAAAGATGTTGGGAAGTGGGATGCAAGTGCGGTTGCGCCGCTCGGCACTCCCTCGTCTGCCTCTACCCCCTCCTCCCCCCTCCAGGGGCAAAGGAATGCAAATGTGCCCTCCACCCGTTTGGGGGCGTTGGGAGGATTGGGAACGCCCGATGGTCAGCCGGGGCAAAAAATGAAGTTCAAGGAGAGCCCCTTTCCAACGTTGACCTGATGCATTGGTGAGAATATCTCGACATCCTACTCAAAGGCATCTTCTCACGAAACAAGGCCAAACCCCTGCACCATTCGCCCTGCATCATCAACCTGGACGATTTCGGAAGTTTGGGCACACATTGGGTTTGCTGTTGGACCCCTGCCCAAAGGCAGAAAATGGAATATTTCGACTCCTTCGGTCTGCCTCCCCCAGACGATTGGGAACAAGAAATGCGAACATTGGGTCACAAAACCTTTCTTCACAATGACAACCAAATCCAATGGATCAGAAGTATGAGGTGTGGGTATTTCTTCCTGCTTTTCCTCAATGAACGCAACAGGGGCACGAGTTACAAAGACATTCTGAAAGTGTTTTCTGACCATGTGCATCACAACAAGCAGGTTGTGAAAAATTATTTCATGAATATACCTAGACCAATAGCTAATTGGTATTGTGTGCGGGACAAACGCAAAACACCGAATGTTCCTGGGTCTGAAAGGGTTGTCATGACCAAAAACAACCAGAAAATGGGAAAAGCCAAGTGTGCGATTTGCGGTATAACAAAAACGAGCTTTCTGCCGGGAAACTAACGGGGCCCTCTCAAGCAGAGGGCGCTGGTGTTTTGACTGACCTTGCGGGCACTGCGCGCGACTTCACTTTGCAGCACGGGATTCCCTATCCCGCGTAAAAAGGGGTGGAGGCTGGCCGCTATTATGCTTCTGAGGCACTTCGCAACAAACAGCTCCAGAAAAAGGCCATCAACTACGGGGTGCGTAAGGCCACCCCTGTGTTGGAAAAGGTTGGCAGCGAGCTGTTGGACCAACTTTCCACAAAGCTGCGCCCCAACATCCGTTACAAAACCGACAGACCCGATCTCGACGGTCGAGGAATTACTGTCCCCTTTTCCTTCGTTGATTTCAAAAAATTGTGGAATCTCGTCTCTGCCCCGAAGTTTCTGAAAAAGAGGGGCGAACGATGGTCGCCGAATACAAACGCCAATGCGCGGACCACAAGCGGCAAGGCGGCACCCGCAGCTACAACCCCTGGATAAAATGGAAAGGCTATGGTGCTGGCATTGGGAGTCTTTTTGATCCCCGTTTCATTTCACAAGGGGTTTTGGTGCCCAAGTTTGCAACCGACACGAAGTTTTTGAAAGCTTTCGGCAAAGCCCTTCCCCAACACCATGGTTTCACAGATGTTCTCAAGAAAACCCTGCGCAACTATTATGAAACGGGGGTGGACATCTATGCACTGATTGGGAAACTGTCGGCGCCAAAAAAAGGATGGACCCTCCCCGGCCACAACTACACCGGACCTTACAACCCCTTGGACCATCAGGTGAGCTTTGATCCCGAAACGGGTGAGATCTTGGAAGTATTTCAGAAACCAACCGCCCCTTCCGATGCTGTGGCCATGCAGCATGACGTTGATTACAGCAGTTGTGGTTTTCGCGCGAAGAAGTACGGCGAGAACGAAAAAAATGCAAGCATGCTGCTGACCGAAAAATGGTCAAGGCGCTTGATGCGATTGCGCGGAAACAGAGACAATGGGGTCACGCGCTGGCCCTCCTCAACGCAATTAACATGAAAGAGAAACTTGATCTGGGTGTTTGAGCTCAGTTACGACTCGGCTGAACTCCTTTTTGACTTCTTCCTTTAAGGTTTTTGGGGGGAAACAAATTTAACTTGCAAGGGAACCACGATCCAACACAGTGCGAACATTGGTGGGGTATCCAAGGGTACACGAGTAGTATAGTAGGGACCACGGTTTCCTTTTTTTTGTGGTGGTTTCTCATTAACGTCGATGACGTCATGAATAGACAACCCCACGCGTGTACCGTCACGCTGATTGCACTGACACGAAGGGGAACGGATGATAACCCGCGCGTGTTCCATTACCTTAACCCCATGCGTGTACCGTCACGCTGATTGCACTGACACGAAGGGGAACGGATGATAACCCACGCGTGTACCATTACCTTCACCTCGCGCGTGTACCTTTAAACAATGAAAACAATAGGCTTCCCCAAACGTGTCCGCTTTTATTGAACAGTGATTTGTTAATTGAAAACCCTATTGTTTCCGAAACCATAAATGTTCTCCCACTTTCCACGCACATCATTCACAAACTTCTATCGGTCGAGTTATTTCTTTGGTGAGGTGTTTCCAAACATGCAAGTAGAATCAAGCACTACGCCTTCTTTGACGGTAGACGAAGTGGAAAAAGTCCATCGACAAAGGGTAGCCAGTCTTATCGACCATGTTTTTCAGCTAACGTATGCCGCCTTGTTAGACGCACTCAACCAAGAAGAAAAAGTAAATCGCTACAATGGCTGCGCTATTCAACATCCCAGTCAAAGACAGCACTCCTGCCTGATGATGGATAGCGAAGATGCTTGGTTTTATTTCCGAGATGACGCGGTGGAGAAAATGAACCTCAACGATGTCCTGAAGATAGCTGAAAGTGTGTGTAATACTTTTGCAGTCAAACTAGGTAAATCCTGGGAAGCGTACGTGAGCTCGCAAAGACGCCTTGGACCAGTCTATACCTCACATCTCTGGAGCTTGAAGGATGCGGTGAAGTTACTCAAGCGAAGCAACTACAAGATCGAATTTGCATTCAGTTTATTATGGTCCCAGTGGTCTCAAGTGGAAAAATATCAGTGAAAGAGTCAATTCAGAGACCAATGACCTCAGTGAAATTCAATGTCCTGAAACTATTGTCAGAAAAGAAGAAGAACCAATGGACCTTGACCATGTAATCAATGAAATTCAAAATAAGCTGTTTCTGTAAAAGTAATAAAACATTTACACGATTTTATTTTGACCCAGTGTGTGTTTATCTGTCTACACGGTAACATGGGTCTTACTCTTTCTGTTCTTAGGGTACGATTTTAGTTTTATTGTCTCGTAGCAAGGAATATGTCATCAAGTGACACTACTTCACTCACGGAGACATTTTGTGCTTTACCGGGATCTACGCTTGACAAGTTAAAACGTCTTCATGCAGAGGTGTTTACAAAAGTTCACTGGGGGAGATTATTAGTGTTTTTAAATTTTGTCGAGGAACTGGGACTGACTGACGAGGAATGGGAACAAGTGTTTGATTTTCTCGTTCCCACTCTTACCCAAATACAAGAATAGATATATAAGGGAGTGCAGCATGAAGAAAAGTCAGTCGAGTGTCGACGTTCGCAGTAGTCACTAGTAATGGGTTGCTGGCCGTCGTCACCCACTTTGGCATTAGAGCGCATTTTCAACCGCATTCGCTGCTTACTGACCTGTTGCGGGGGTCAAGTGATTGTTCAAAACTCCGAGTTTTGCGATGGAAAAAACACTGTCGAGCGTATATCTCGACCCAAGTCAACCCGCAAGTTTCGGTGGTTAAGATGCTGTGTACCGAGCGGTCAAAGAAAAAGGAAAGAATAAGATTTCTCGGAAACAAATTCACGATTGGTTGAGTCAGCAACATGTTTACACGCTTCATAAACCTGCGCGAAGACACGATAAGAGAAGTCGCGTCATTGTCTCTGGTATTGATGCACAATTTCAAGCAGATCTGGTGGATGTTCAAAATTTAAGTTGATACAACAAGGGATATAAATACCTACTGACGTGTATAGACATCTTTAGCAAGTACGCTTGGGTGGTGCCAACAACTAATCAAAGCTTTTCAGACGATTCTATCCTCTGGTCGTAAACCAAACAAGCTTCAAACGGATCAGGGCACTGAATTTCTAAACCGGCTGTTTCAAAACTTTCTTCGCGAGAAGAACATTGACTTTTTTTGCCGTCAACTCTGAGCTCAAAGCGTTAGTGGTGGAGCGTTTCAACCGTACATTTAAGAACAAGATGTACCGGCAAGTACTTCACAGCTGAAAACACTCTGACCTACATCGACGTAGTACCCCAGTTGGTAAAATCTTACAATAACACCTACCATCGTAGCATCAAGATGAAACCAAGTCTGGTGACAAAAGCCAATGAAGCTAAAGTGTAGGATACTTTGTACGGCAATGATGTTGACAAGCGTGTGTGATTTAAACTTCAAGAGGGAGATCGCGTTAGGATCAGCAAAGTGAAGCGAATGTTTGAAAAGTCTTACCTCCCTAATTTTACAGAGGAAATTTTCACAGTGTACAAGCGAATGGTGCGGCAAGTGCCTGTTTATAAACTAAAAGATGATGCAGGTGAAATCTTGGATGGATGGAACATTTTACGAAGCGGAATTACAAAAAGTCCTTAACAAAGATGAAGTCCACCGAGTTGAAAAAGTTTTGCGCAAGCGAAAACGCAAAGGAGTAGTGGAATATTTTGTGAAATGGAAAGGATACCCAGACAGGTTTAACAGCTGGGTTGCTGAAAGTGATATCTCGAAATTGTAATGTAGGCTTTATGTATGATGAATAAAAGAAAAGTGAAAAAGAGTAATTTGATTCCTGCGTGATATCTCATAAATTAAGAATACCCAGAGTAAAAATTTCATTTAGACACAAGACACGATGGAGAACGCTTTCCAAACTATTTTCAGTTTTTCCAATTTGTTAATTTTCCACAGAAAACTTCCTTTTTATTCATTTTTGGTGGAGATCGTAAACTAGTGTCAAGATTCTGTCGATTCTTGCGGAGCAGAAAAAACAGACATCAAGAAATCTCATATTTAGCGGAGGGATTTTAATTGTCCTCACAAATCAAGCAACCAAGCAAACTAAACTACTGCTGGCAAAGACTACGTACCTGGAAACTACAAAACATTGGAATCCAGGGGTCCGAATTTCGGACCCTTCAACTTAGTCCACACAAATACAAAATTAACTAGACAACGTCATACTTGTAAATCGAGGGGTCCGAATTTCGGACCCTTCAACTTAATCAACAGAAATACCGAAAACTAGACAACGCCGGTCATACTTGTAAATCCAGGGGTCCGAATTTCGGACCCTTCAACTTAGTCCACAAAAGTACAAAATCAACTAGACAACGTCATACTTGTAAATCGAGGGGTCCGAATTTCGGACCCTTCAACTTAATCAACACAAATACCGAAAACTAGACAACGCCGGTCATACTTGTAAATCCAGGGGTCCGAATTTCGGACCCTTCAACTTAGTCCGCACAAGTACAAAATCAACTAGACAACGTAATACTTGTAAATCCAGGGGTCCAAATTTCGGACCCTTCAACTTAATCCACACAATTAATACATGTTACAGACATCATACTCAGTTATAAATCGAGGGGCCTGAATTTCGTACCCTTGCTTTAGTGAATCTCCAAAGATCTGTTTCTTGAAACACAATTCTTCTAAATCCAGGGTTCCGAAATGCGGACCCTTGTTTGAAAGAATCCACAAGAAGCGGTATTCAAAAACGAGACAAATGTAAATCTATAGGGTCCGAGATTCGGACCCTTGCTTTAACTGTTCTGCCAAATTCAGCAATGAATTATGAAATCCTAGGGTTCCAAAATTCATTGCCTAGCCTATTAAATGCTTAACCACTTTGAACTGGAACTCAAATCTTCAATCAAATTTCTAAATAAGCACAGGAATGTGGCCTCGTGGCTGACTATTATCGGCCTTTCAAGCTCATCTCACAATTGTCACGAAAAATTCAGCGAGGTTATAAATCACGGATGTACCAAAAGTGAACGCCAGTGGAACGCTTGTCAAATTCCTATATATTCCGGCTAATCTGATTACATTTTCAGCAGTTATACATGAAATACCAAAATTTTCTGAATTTGGATTGCCGGGCATATAGTCTGTGTGATTTATCAGGCGCTTTGCGTTTAGCCGGCCACGCTAAGAAAAATAAAACCTCTGGCACCCACGGTAGACATTCCGTTGAATTTAGACAAAAATTTCAGACTGCCGTTTTTTTAGTTCTTTGTGAAACCTTCCCGGTCAGTCAAACCTCAGATTTTACTACTATCGAGAATATGGCGATTCTATAGTATGCCCAAGGTCGCAATAATGGGCAGCCACGGAGCCACATTCCTTTTCCTAATCGCTTGGCAATTCTATACGAAGATATGGTACTTTAAGGCGCTTAGAATGAGGTATTTCGTAGAAATTCTAAAGACTCGGCGTTTCTACAATAGCTTAATAACTATACTACGTAGCACAAAATGGCCCTTATGGTTCCTACCCGAACTAGAGAAGCGTTTATATCCTCAAAAGTTTATAATCCAACCACTGTCAGCGACGCTGGCCTGGCTTTCGGTTGGCAACTTCTTCAGCGGAGGTCGGTGGTACCCAGGATTATACTCCGCCATCCATGACCTTTAATATTTCTTGATTTTGAATCGACCGTGGCAGTGGTACTTAACATTTTCATAAGTTGATTTTTTGCAACGACCTCAACAAAACTGAGAGATGTTTATCCACGATGAAACGCTCAAGAGAATGCATGCACGTCTGTTGTGGTTTTATTTGAGATAAGGCAGGTATTGAATGTGTCACGTACTCACTGAGTGAATGGAGGTTTCAAACCGGCTAGAAAGTAAACTAGACTTCAACTTCAATCTTAAAAAGCACTTATAATCTCAATTTTTTTACATAGAGAGAAGATTTGGGTGACTTTTACACTGAATGCTTCCAATCCGGTGTTCACGAGCGGAGACAAAAGAAATATTTCTTGTATCCGGTCTTTTTTTTTTGAACTAACCAAAACTATGCTGACGTAACCCTGTGGCTAACCGAGTAACGACTTTCTGAGCACTGCGCCAAATATGATGTCTTCAGAAGCTGAGAGCCTTTGTGTTGCAAGGCAGGACTACTGTTTGAAAGCAAAGTAGAAGTCATGGGCACATTTTTTCGCGACAGGATTTAATGAAGTCAGACGAAAGATCAAGTAAGTGAAATGTGGTAGGAAACGTCAGGTCTGCATGTTTTGATCACTACAAGGCTCGCGATCTTCACTAGGCTGAGTGAGCGGCGGAAATCGAAGTTACTACGGTTATCACTGTTATTAGCCATTGCAAATGTAAACTTTCTAAATTCAGTGTTCTAATTCAGTGTAGTATGAATTTTTAAAAGTCGCACTCTTTAATGAAATCTGTTTCTTATGCATTAGGCTTCATTTCAGCAGAATGCAGTTTGAATAAATGTCTTTGAACATCACACAACAAATGCTTGATTTTGTCTGTTGCGACTGCGCCGAAGACTGCGCCAGAGACCCTGTAGAAAAGCGAAGTTTGTGTCAGGCCGTAATGAGTTCAAATTGGACATCTCGTAGATTTTGTTATATAATTTATATAAAATGGCATGAAGAGCTCTGTCCTAATAATAATCCCGTAAAACGTCGCCGGCCAAATGATTTCACCAATTGAACGTAACCTTGTTCCCAGCAGTGAGTATTATAAAACTGTTTCTAATTTAAGCAGAGTCAAGGATTTGCAATTCGGACCCTTATTTTCAGAATGAATACAGCGCTACGTTATTGATGAATTCAGGTGATTCCAAACTTATGATCGTTGCTTTCTGAACCAAGAGCTAGAAAACAAGAAATTTTTTCATGGAAGATTTCAGCGGAGTAAAAAGTATAAGGGTCCGAATTTCGGACCCTTGCTTTCTGAACAGAGATAACAGGACATTTTCACGATTTTAGCGGAGTAAAAAGCAGGGGTCCGAATTTCGGACCCTTGCGTTTTGAATCCGAGACAACAGGCTATTTTTTTTACGATTTCAGCGGAGTAAAAAGCAAGGGTCCGAATTTCGGACCCTTGCTTTTTGAACACAGATATCAAGATACTTTTTTGCGATTTCAGCGGAATAAAAAGCAAGGGTCCGAATTTCGGACCCTTGCTTTTTGAATTCAGAAAACAAGAGATTTTTCATGATTTCAGCGGAGTCAAAATCAAGCCATCCGAAATTCGGTGCCTTGCTTCCCAAATAAAAATAGCAATGTGCAGGTTATCTATATATTGTTGATTTGTGAGGAACAAATTTGCCTATCCGCAAAAAATAGAAAAAGTTGAATGCAGCAAAACCATATTTTGTTGATGTCCACCAGTTTTAACAACTTCCAATGACAAGAAAGTGGTAAAAAATTGTTGTCCTCAAAAATAAGAAAAAGCAAGTCATACTTTTTTACCTCTTATTCCACCAAAATCGTGAAATAACGTTTATTTTCTCAACATAAAAAGGGTCCTACGATAATTCCCATGAAATTTATGGTTTTTAGCGGAGTGATTACGCTTAAAAAGGTCAAAATTATAATATTCTGCGGAATTCTCTATTTTGGAAAAACTGAAAATAGTTTGGAAAGCGTTGGAGGTAACACAGTTTTATCTCCATCTCCCTAGCAATAGTAGTCTCGATAAGTTTCCAAAGAATACCTTATCCGAGTATAGAATAGCCTTGCCTCAAACCGTCATTTTATCGGGTGACTGGGAAGTGGCTTTAACCGACATTCATTATCCACATAGCTGGCATAACGTTCAAGGCGATTTCCGGAATGGATTTTATCTCCGAAATCCAAAACTACATGGTGTGTGGGAGGTACTAATTATTCCACCGGTACATATATTACTCCTCTATCACCGATGTTATAGCTAAGATGAACGAAGTGGTCGGTGAGGATGATCGCTTCAAATGCGATGTGCAATTTTCCTTCGATACCCTGAATCAAAAAGTGACCGTTCACGTACAAAATGGCGCCGAAGTGTATTTTTCTGCCATCGGACAAATGCTCGGGTTCTCTTCTGGTTCCTTTGCTTCGAATTGTCCCCGTGGAAGGTGATGACGGTCGACATGTCAGCAAGTCGTTTGAGTGCCCGCACTACTTACCTGTCAGCAGAAGAGAGTTTGAAACGATCGAAGTCAATATAAAGCGCGACACAGGAGAATCAGTACCATTTGAGCTTGGGAAAGTGTTGCTTACACTTCATTTTCGTAAAAGCAGAACAGCGAATTTTTGGAAGATGAAGAAACTTTACACTCCAAACAACAAGTTGTACGAAGACTATTATTTAAACCAAGCTAAACAGAAAGAAGGTAATTTACCGGCTTTTCACGGATCCCGATTTCAACAAGGCTATGGATTAGGTTCCATATTTAAAGGTCTGTTTCGCTGGGCGATACCTCACAGGAAACAAGGTGCTAAGGTACTTGGCAAACAGGCATTACAAGCAGGAGTCCAAGTGGCTCAAGATGTTCTGGATGGAGATCATGTTAAAACCGCAGTCGGCAAAAGGGCAAAACAAGCTCTCGGTGACATGTCTTCCCAGAATTCCTCGCAGTCAGGAGCTGGTCGGAAAGATACAAAAAACAGAGCACCAGGAACAAAAATCAGTTCACCTCCAGGCAAGAGAGTGAGAGCATCTCCACAGCAAAAGAAGAAGAAAGGAGACTTGAGTGACGTTTTTCAATAAGGAAATAATGGCTTTCGTTCATCACGAGTCAAACGAGTGTAGTAAATCAGAACTGGATTTGTTTAGCATCCCTTCAACACAAACCTCTATCAGCAAAGGTCAATGGATTGAGTATCACCCTCTCAGCAACATCACCGACACTGGTCCTATCGAATTTAACGTATCTGGAAGCGGAGAAGAATATCTGGATTTAGCACGAACACAACTGTATGTAAAGGCTAAGATCACCAAACCAAACGGTACCATAACCTAGACCCAGATACACAAGTGGGACCTATGAACCTATTTTTGCCCTGTTTTGTCAAGTGCATGTATCCCTAAACGAACGACTGATCTCCCCCTCCACCAACACCTACCCATACCGCGCCATGCTTGAAACACTGCTGAATTATGGAGAAGAAGCCAAGACAAGTCAATTGTCAATGTCGTTGTTTTACAAAGATACCCCAGGCAAGATGGATGTGGTGAATCGAGTGGCCCAAGATACTGATGCAAACCTAGGGTTGAAAGCTCGCTATGCTTTGACAGCGACAAGTAACACGGTGGATATGATGGGCCCCATACACAGCGATCTTTTCTTCCAAGGACGGTTATTACTGAATGGAGTTAATCTAAGAATCAGGCTTAACAGAACCAAGAATGCTTTCTGCCTGGTCTCGTTTGCTGCGAATCCTCAGTTTAAGGTGGTTATTACACAGGCCATCCTATATGTAAGGATAGTGAAAGTAGCACCATGCGGCCGCATTGAAACAAGCGACCGCCAAGTATCCGATTCGTCGAATCGAGTGCAAAGTCCTCTCTATTCCCGGAGGTTTCCCTACTTTCACCCCAGATAACATCTTTCTGGGTCCAATTCCCAAGCGTATAGTATTGGGATTAGTGGATACAGAAGCTTACAACGGGAGTTACGGTACCAATCCCTTCGACTTCAAACACCACAACTTAACCCAAGTAGGAGTGTACGTGGATGGCGAGCAAATCCCTCGAAAACCTCTGTTTCTGAAATTTGACGAGGCTGGTGGTCAGAATTTCATAGCCGGCTTTCAGAGCCTTTTCTCCGGCATTGGAAAGCTTTCCCAGGATACGGGCAATCAGGTGACAAGAAGCGATTACAGTCAGGGATACACCTTATTTGCATTTGATTTGACTCCAGATCACTGCCCGGGAGAACATTTTGAGCTTATAAAACAAGGTAACCTACGAGTAGAGCTTCACTTCGCTCAGCCACTTGCCAATACGGTCAACCTCATCATCTACGCAGAATTTCAAAACGTGATTGAAATCGACGCAAACCGAAACGTTCTGTACGACTACACAAACTAGCTAACATGGACACCGTTCAGCTGACGCTCATTTTGAGAAAGGATAAATATACCAGAGGCGTGTTTCAAGGGGTCTACCCTTCAGACAAACTACCGACCAGTGTTTCGTCTTACCGAGCCCTGTTCATCGCCAATGTGGATACCAGTGACAAGCCTGGATCGCACTGGATTGCATTTTATTTCACCAAGGACCGAGAGGGAGAATTTTTTGACTCTTACGGATTGCCTCCAAGCAATTATTCAAGAACATTTACAAGCTTTTGAACAATAATTCTGACAGCTGGATTTTTAATACCGTGACATTGCAAAGCGTAAACTCGAAAGTTTGCGGTCATTACTGTTTGTATTTTGTCTTATTTCGCTCTAGACAAGTTAACATGAGCAAGATTGTACATCGTTTTTCAAGCAATAAAAGTCGAAATGATTTTCTTGTAAAACGGTTCATTGAGAAACATTTCCCTCTAAGTCTTCCGAAATATCGCACTGATGTAAAGAAATAAA
Organism: Pachyseris speciosa; assembly: GCA_016490735.1. NCBI lineage: Eukaryota > Metazoa > Cnidaria > Anthozoa > Scleractinia > Pachyseridae > Pachyseris > Pachyseris speciosa. The sequence goes on along the minus strand of JAEMWC010000849.1, from coordinate 215,098 downwards.
GAGCAATAGCACAACGCAATAATCACACCATGTAATTTCTTTTCAAAGTATTTTATTGAGTGATCAAAATAAAGATTACAATTTCAAAGATAAAATTCAAGTGTTCTGTTTTTATTGTCTATAGTCGCAACCAGCGCACAGCCTGAGGGCGCGGACTCTCAACTCTTCGCCTTTTCTTTCTCGTGGGAGATACCGTCACAGGTGGGCTAGGTAGCCAACGGGAAGAACTGTCAGGTGTCTCTTCTCTCACTCTTGCTTTAAACTCGCGAATAGCACTCTGCCTCTGGGGATTACGCACTAGATTTTCTGGTACATTCATTCGGGCCAGTCCCCTCGCAAACACCGACCATCCCACGGGTTCAAAGCCTTTACGGTGACGCAGCATATCATTGACTAAATCCACCGCGTGAGAGCCGTTTATAGGTTTGTTCTCGTACAACAATTCGCCTTTATCGTTCCAGTCCAACAAATCTCGATTTTCTTTAATTTTGTCCAACAATTGACGCGCTCCGTTCTTGTAAATCTTGGGTACACTTTCCATCACTTCTTGCTCCACGGCTGAGGTAATCTGAGATTTTTCAGGAGGAGGTGTCTCTACCTGTTTCTCACTTTCCTCTGGATTGGGGGTTTCTGTGGGTTTAACGGCTGTCAGCTTGACGTGGAGGGGTTGACCTTTTCGCTGATCATAATAAGTCAAATAGCGCTGCAACACTTGATTATACAGCTTCGCCTTTGCTTCATCATCTAATTCTTTGCTGGATAAAATGTTGCTCATTTCCATGTCTAAGGTTCTCAGAGTTTGTGTCACAGGTGGTGTTAAAATCTGCTGCCGTTGTTGTAATCGTTCCAGTGTATTCTCAGGCACGAGAACCATACGCCGAGTATGATTCATCCCTTACGTAAGGATTGAACTTAACACACGAAGCACGTGTGGTAATAACACACTTAAAAAATTTCCTCCGTGTTGAACCAAAAGTTTCTTTTTCTTGTGGAGCGGTGTACTTTTTTCAGCTAGAGCAATCAGCGATTTCTTTTGAGCTAAAAGCTTCTTCTTGGCTGGTTTACTGACAGGCACTGTTCCTTTCAGAACGTTAAAAACACACTCACAAATGGTTCTCACTACAGCGTCGTCGGCTACTTTCAAAATTGCTTTACGCTGAGCGGGTGTACACTTTACCAGGAGCTTCAAAAAGTCGTGGCTCTTTCTCAATCGCTGGGCCATGCTCAACTTAAGTAAACCGAAGTGTTTCACTCTTTTTATAGCCTTCTAACATAGGCGCATTGCGTCTCCCCAGGGAAGATGTTACTGCGTAACCGGAAGTCGCTAGGTGTTTCCGGTTTGAGATCGCATAACAAATAACCATAAGGTTGTTTCGTTGCATCTTGAAAGGCTTCTTGCATGTATTTCACATGATCAGGAAACATTTGCTTCGCCAAATGATTGACTTGACTGCTATCTCTCGGAGACTTGAACAGTACCAAGTAATGACAATTCAAACTCATATCTCTCAGCTCTTTTCCGCGGTGAAAAATGTTTTGCAAAATAAAGATAACAACTTAGGTTCCGATGATGACAGCCTTTGGTAAACAAAGTGGTTATTCTCTGGTCGTTACTCAATTCGTGCATCAAATCGTCAATGACCACTAAATTCCGAATGGTGGGGTTGATCATGGATTCTAAATCACAAGGGACGCCTTCGATAAAGGTGATGTTGGGAATAGTTTTAAACATTTTATCGTAGGCTGGTTGGTAAATGCCGTAACACCAAATGATATTTTCCGGGGCACCATCAATCATGTCTTCTCCTGCTTCGAGTAAACGTTTAACAAACTGACTTTTCCCACAACAGGTCGGTCCTGCCACAAGAGCGGGGAAGGGGTGTTTCCATCTTGGATCCATGCTTACAACTGACTGATTGAACGGCATGCTCTCACATTTATAGAAAAATCGTTTTGGGTTCAGTCTCTTTGTCATACAAGCGAACCACATTGGTGTTTTGTAGTTTCGCAAATTGTAACCAATACTTGCGTTCTAACTCTGTTAACTCGTGTACTTGAGTTAAATGATTTGCTAAGCGAACTAAGAATTTTGACCCACAGCCGGGAATGGGACAACTTTTGCATTTTAGTGTCTTCATCTTCACGGTTTGAAAGTTGGATTACAACTGAACAACATTTATCGGGCGGAAAGGGCAGATCGGGCAGAAAGGGCCATTTTTTAGCTATGCTTTTTTTCTCCACGAGTGCGCGGTGAGTCAATAATCAAACTATGTTTCAATCAAGCCAACTAAGTTTATTTACAAACTATGTTCAAATAACATACTTTAGGCATTAAGGAAACTCTTTATATACAATGCTGCTTACAATTTATCTTCAAACGACAGAGAGGAAGCTTTGGTTTCTTCGCAAAACTTGACTTTTTTGTGCCGTTCTTGATCCGTTATGGTCTTGCCATAACTCGAATTGCCAACCTACCACATGAAAAAATAACACATAAGACAGATATAACCAATAAAACAAACAAATACCTTGTTCAAATGGATTCATACTTACCAATTTCATCGTATACTCGATGATGGCCTTGTTGGGATCGATATCTCCGGCCCGTCTTGCATCCGAGACAGCCTCAGGGAATGGGTGTGTATTCAACCACTTGGCAGATGTGGGTCACCTCCAGTCCGTGCTCCAAGTACCATTTGAGGAGGGGTGTGGCCAGCAAGATCTTCTCCCCAAAGTAGCTACCGATCAAGCTCCGGCGGGGCTGAGGCATAATGTTTTGTTCCTCGGCAAAGGTTTGCATGTACTCCCCAATATCTTCACGAGAAATCTTTGTGGTTTTAAAGATGGGGCACATTTCTACAAACTTGGGTTTCAGATTATCTGGTACCCGAATGCCACACTCCACAACGCCAAAGAGGGACTGATTTCTGATAGCGCTTAAGATCTGAGCTTGTGTTAGAGTCTTGTGGAGATCAAGAGGGCGATTAAACTTAGAGTTAAGAAACTGCTGAACTTGTGAGTTGGTTTTCTTAATTCGGCGCCACTGGCATTCGTAGATTTCCACAAGATGGTAGCCCTGATCTTTGATGTACTTGGAGGTTTCTTTGGTTTCTTTTAGTAACTCCCTCATTGGTCTTTTCCTCACTTCATTCATTTCCTTTCCTTTGTTAAGATGGCAGTTATGCCCGTGCCAAAAACAACCATGGAATTGAAAGACTGTTTGCGAAGGACCGTGAAAACCATCCACTGGTATTTTTCTTTCACCAATGCGTTTTTCTGTATTGTTCAATAGGTGGCGTATAAAAATTCCTCCTTCGTGCGCCTTCCACTCTAACCATTCTGTGGCCATTTTGGAAGGACTTTCTCTCTTGAAGCCAGTTTCCTCTCGGCGTCTTGTAAATAATCCGGTGGGCATATCTTGCATGATGGCCCAGAGATAGAGTGCATTCGCATCGAATCCTACGATTTTCTGGCACATCTTTGGTTCCTTGCCTTGATCTTGCATTTCGTTTTCTCTCAGTTTGGTCTTTCCTGTTTCGTGGTAGCGGTGGAAGATGATACTAGGACCACCCACCATATTTTTCTTAAAGAGATAGTAAAGATCTTTATTTTTCTCGTCAAAGAGAGAAAAGAAGATGCCAGATTCCAGAGTTGTAAAAAGGTAAGTTAAGGTAACACCGAGGATAGAGATGCCTTGTCTCAACATGTCGATGTTCTTGTCTTTCCAAAAAGCACACATCTTTTCCAGGGCCTCACAAAAAGGTTGGACATCTAGGTTGTTGTACCAGATTAAGAAATCTTTAAACGTGGTCATGTTGTTGCTGGACCAGACGTCTTTACAGTATTGGTGGTCTTCTTTGGAGATGTTTTCGTTTTTCAGAGTAGAGAAAAAGGCTTCGTGAGGAGGAAGAGAAGAGTGCTCCAACTTGTCGAGAGAATCCATCCATTCATAGGGAAAGAAACCCTTGGTCTGAGGACACTCTTAGGCCTTGAGAAACTTGTCGTAGCTAAACCCAGGAGCGAGGAAGTTGGTGACATCAAGAACAATACAATACAATATTCTTTATTTAAACACATAAAATTGTTGTTTCGTTTAACGGTGAACTGGACTTGCTTGTTCTGCACTAGGCCTGGAAAGAGGAACTCTTTGACGGCGTTTAAATCATATTTTCCCGAGTTGAAACCAAGAACTGGAAGCTCTGACAGGTAGTCTTCTAGTCTGTTTCTCAGTTTCTTCAAGGAGTGAACTTTTTCTTCTTAGGTTCCGGGCCGCTTGCTTCTTCTTTATCGTCCTCGTACTCTTGATCATCTTCACTCTGCTCCTCCCGCTCTCGCTCAAAAGCTCGGTAAAAAGAAGGACCTTGCTCCTCTACTTCATCATCTAGGAAGGCACTATCTTCTTCCATTTCAGAATCGATGTCTTCTTCTTCATCATCTGTTTCTAGCAGATCTTCTCCCTCATCTTCACTATCTTCTTGAGCGCCTTGGGCTGTTTCGTTTACTCTGCTTGGTCTTGGTGCTTCCTTGAATTCGTCTTATAGCTTCTGGTCATTTGAGTCGAATATAGTGGCAAACTCTTCCTTCAACAGACGATAACTTTCTTCACTGATTTTAACTAGGTAGTCTATCATGTCTTTCACGAGTTGCTTGGAATCCCCATCAGACACGTAACACTTGGGGTGGTCATAGGTAGGGACGGTCGAGCAGACGCTTACACTCAGAGGTATATGTTTAGCATTCCAGGTAAGTTTTTCGGTGTCGTTAAGATCGGTGTGGGAGCTAAACATACACTCAAAATCAAATGTGGCTCTGTATGGGAAGAACTTGAGATGGTCAGGAATGGTGAAACCTTCATCCTCTAACAGCTCAAAGATGGTCGGTGGCGTCTTGTACGCACCTCCAGGAAACTGAAAATGAACTTTCGCTTCGCAAGTTCGCTCGTGACGATGCAGCTTGCCAACATGTTTCCAGTACATTCCACATCGAGAACAGCAGTAAGATTTCGCGTACTTCTTCATATCTTTGATGTAGGAAAAGTGATTCTGGTACAGGTTGAGGTAAAGAGTGCTTGGATAATGTCAAAGAGAGCGATGAATTAATTCAGCAGCAATCTCCGGTTTGGTTTCGTCGTCTTTATTATCCGTGTTATCTCCCTCTTCCCCATCGGTTTTGGTGGGCTCCAAAGCGTACACAAAGATGTTGACTTCATAGAAGTGTTCGAGCTCGGGCAGTTCTTTGAGCTTTACACCACAAAACGTCTTTTTGTCGGGTCGCGTTTCTCGATACTGTTCGTAGTAATGCATGGCATCCCGCTCTATATTCTTCGGGTGACAACCGTTATGGTGCGCCAAAGCCCGAAAGAAGCATAGATCCTACCGGTCTGATGGCTTCGATCCAAAGCAACCAATCTGAAAGGGCGCTTCAAAGACTTGGTCGTTATTCCGAGGCATAATAATATTGTAGTTCGCCAGTCTCGTTGTTTCTCAGGATAAACCCAAAGGATCCTACAGACATTAGGTTTTATTAATAACCATCATAATCACAAGCCATGAAATAATCCAAAAGTGTTTCACAACCTATAAAGGATCAAAGAGCACATACCTGTGGTTCAAACTCTTTTACCCAATCATCCCACGGCTCAAACACTTCCGAAGGAATGTCCTGATCTTCCAAAGCGGTAAACTGGTTGAAAGCCATGACTGCTACTCAAACTCGTACTACCGAAGGTTTGTGAATGATGTGTTTTTAATACGTTTTCAATGTAACTTAGGATATGTATTTTTATCCTTTAATTGAATAAAGACTATTATTATTATTATTATTATTATTATTATTATTATTATTAGAACGCGCTTTTATGGGTTCGAAAACAATAGAGTTTTCAATTAACAAATCACTGTTCAATAAAAGCGGACACGTTTGGGCAAGCCTATTGTTTTCATTGTTTAAAGGTACACGCGCGGGGTTAAGGTAATGGTACACTCGTGGGTTATCATGCGTTCCCCTTCGTGTCAGTGCAATCAGCGTGACGGTACACGCGTGGGGTTAAGGTAATGGAACACGCGTGGGGTTGTCTATACATGACGTCTTCGACGTTAATGTATTCCACCGCAAATTAATGGGAAACCACCGCAAAAAAAAAAGGAAACCGTGGTCCCTACTATACTACTTACACGTTATCAATGACCCACTTTTCTTTAATTTGGTCCATCTCGTACCACTGACACAACACATGGTGTCTGGATTTCAGCCAACAGGCCCAACAACAACCATTCCTTCTGCATGCAACGCATGTGCCGCAACTGGTCACGAGAGTGAGTGAGAGTGAGTGAAAGTTTTCGATTTCACAAAACGGTGCGTCATCGAAATACAAAAACAAATCACGGTGTACTTCATCCCAGCCCGCTTTTTTTTGTCGTTTATTCTGACCTGCACGACGCAATTGAGGACTTTTTCCCTCAACTCGGGTGGGAGTTGGTTGACCCTTTCTTGTAGATTTATTTTGTGAGGAGGTACTATTCTTCAAAAGACCAACCCTCCTGCGAGAGTGTGAAAAAAAATGGGAAACATGAACCGAAACAAGGGAACCAAAAGTTCTTTGTGGATCCAATTCCAACCCATTTTTTCTCTTTCCTTCAGATGGTTTTGGGTGTGGTGGCGACGAATTTTCTCTTGCAACTCGGGAGGGAGCGCGCGAATCTGCTCCATCAGATCCATTTATATCTCAGTGCAGATCTTCAATGGACCGTTGCCCAAAACTTTTCATCGAGCAACCAACGTTTCATATACTCCTTTTCATCAGGCTTGAGAAGTTTGAAAATTTTGAAAGAAAAATCTCCACAGGTGTCGTGGATGTTTTTTGTTCTTGATGAACCCCCAAGGGGATTCATCCTTTTCCAACAAAATGCGCACATATAACATTGGCGCGAACTCCTCCATGGAATTTTTGTCCACCCATTCTTTCAGCCATCTGTTTATTCTCAGAATCAACTTGCGCCTTATGGTATAACGTTTTGACCAACCATCGTCGCCCATTGGTCTTCCCACCCCCTTTGTTCAATGGACCGTGTCAAAGAACCCCTCGTCGGTCAGCCACTTCGTCATAAACTCCTGTTCTTCTGACGGGAGTGAATAAAAAGCTCTGAGGGCAATGAGCGCACATTCATCAATGAAATGCTTTTCCCTTGTTTTCTTTATATACTGCCATGGAGACAAATCGCGCACATAGCGCATTGATGGTTTGTCCATGGAATCCTCAAATTCATTCCCCAACCACCTGTCTATCTCGGATATCGAAACTTGCCTACGTTGTAACGCAACAGGTCAGTCGCCATCATACCCTGACAACCCTTTTCTGTAATAGGGTGAAGGGGTTAAGAAAAATTACCTGATCCAAGGTGGTAAAAACCTTTTTGGGAAGGGAAGAACCTTTGTGAGGAAGTTGATTGATTATTTCAAAGAAAGTATTTCTTTCTGGTCGCAGTCAAACTGATCAAATCGATCGAATATTTCGCTCAAAGTTGGCATGTAATCACACAAAGAAAAAGAACTTTGTAATAAAAAACGCGGTGTGGGCTTTGTTGTGGATTTTCTTGATCATCATCTTTGAACCCCTTGACAAAAAGATAGGGATCAATTCCTTGCAAAAGAAGCTCTTTCACCGTTTCATAAAATTTGGAATTAAGGGCCTGTTCGCACTACGCGAAATTTTGTTTGATTTACCAAAAAATCTGTCAACGCGAAGCCATTTCTAGTGCGAACGATTTTTTGCACCCACCAAAATTTTTGCAAGCGCAACGAAACTTCAAAAATTCCGTCGACTAGCTTTGGAGGCTGTATAAATTTTGTCAGGCGAGAAAATCCTTTGTTCGTTGACATCCATCTGTCATTGGGTCATCAAATTGATGACGGACTCCTTCAGTGTGGGTTTTTCGGTTGCCTTGCATTAGAGCCACCTGTCACTAAAAAAAATTTCGCATCTTCATGTGCGAACAGGATTACGAAAACAAAAAATTGGTGATTACAAATTTTTCACTTTTTTTGCAAACGCCAAACTCAAATTTTCGTCTTAGTGCGAACAGGGCCTAATTCCATAATGTGAACAAGTTTTCGATATTTCCACAAAATTACAATAAAAACGCTGCGAAAATACTTCACCATTCGGAAGCAGCGGTGGATCTATCCGGCTTTCAGAACTGTTTATAGGGTCCATAATTTCCACATCACACCTCTCTCTAAAAGGCCGACCCGCGTTGCGTTGTTGTTTCGATTTTTGTTTTGTTTCTTTTGTTTGCGTGTTGTTTCCTGTTGTCTTGCTCTGCGCTTTCCCTTTGAGTAGTAATAGGTGTATTAGTTGAATACAACCGGAGCGCAGTATCCCCGACGAGCGAAGCAAGGAGGGGTGGTGCGCGGAGGTGATATTCAACTAATACACCTATTACTACTGGGGTCACTCAAGATCTCTTCAGGCACTCCCAAACGACTAAAGATATCGACCAACGCTTCTGCTACAGTCTCAGTATCAATGTTCTTGAGCGGGACAGCTTCGGGATAACGAGTTGCAAAATCTACTAATGTCAATATATATCTATGACCGTCTTCACTCGGGGGACCAATAGGTCCAACAAGGTCGATTGCTACTCTGTTGAACGGCTTGTCAATTAATGGCATCTTCCCCAGGGTAACCGTCGGTACGGAACCCTTGTTAACTGTCTTCTGACACACATCGCAGGACTTGCAATAACGAGCCACGTCCCCTTGAATGCCTGGCCAATAGAAATCGCTATGAATCTTATCAGACGTTTTCTTTATTCCCATGTGACCTCCCATGATCGATCCGTGAGCTAGTTCCATTATTCGATTTCTTAACTGCGTAGGAACGATGACTTGCCTCAGAGGCTTACCACCATTCACATAAGGGTGCTTGTAGACACGATACAGAACTCCATCTTTCACTTCAAATGAATTCTTAGCCTGGCCTCTCACAACTACATCATCTCGCTTCCAATATTTCTGTAAACTCTCATCAGCACGTTGCATTTGTTTGATCTTTTCTCTATCTACGACAGGGCTTTCTTTAGTGCTCGGTACCTTCAACGGGATACGTTCTCCGGCCTTCTGAGCTTGACTTCTCGTGGTTACAGCACACGCCTCTTGCAGATGATCTTGCCAGCTTAGGTCTGGGTCGTCAGCATCTCCAGCGCCTGGTACATTGCCAATAATTAGCTCATAAACAGCATCAGGAAGACACTGCGCTTCCACTTAGCCCTTGAGATAGGGTGTATCAACATCAATCCTTGCAATGGGCACTTCTCTTGCTGTGTTATCGATGAGTAGAATAACATTAAAGTCGCCAGTGAATTGATCCTCAGACACAAGATCCTTCCTTACCACTATTCCACTACAGCCAGTGTCTCTCATGACATCAACGGACTTCTCTCCGACTCTACCTTTCACGACAGGCATTTTACTTCTCACTCCAAACAAAGGTTCAACACAGGCACTACTCAACAATGGAATCTTCTTACCACAGGCCAACAGCAGCTTACCATCTTGAACACAGGACTTAACTTCTTCTGCTGTAGGTTTAACCTCGGGCGGCTGAACTAGACAACTGGCGCTCACTTGACCACGTTGCACAGGGTTACCATCCTTACTGTGTCCTCCCAACCTTCGTCCACCTGATCGACAGTTTCTAGCTTCGTGTCTCTGCTTGCCACACAGAAAACTCTTTTTTGTTATAGTTGGGCAGTTGACAGCTTTATGACCATGGGTGTTGCACTTAAAGCACTGGAGAGCTGTTGGATTAGACTGTGTGTTCTTGGCTTCGCCCCTCTCAGGCTGTACTGTCGGCTTTCCACTCACTGGGCTGAACAAATGCTTACCATGAGCCTCCAAGTACTGGTCAGCGATCTTCGCAATCTGTGCTAGGGTTTCAGGTGCCCTTTCTCGTAGGTGAATGGCCAAATCTTTAGGGCAGCAGTCAATAAACTGTTCTTTCACGATTAAGTCCTTTAAACCGTCAAAGGTTAGCTCAGTATCTGAAAGCTCTAGCCACCGTAGCAGGTATCTGTCCAGTCGCACAATAAACTGATCAGGACTTTCATCAACTTCCGGTTTAGATGCTCTGAACTTACGACGATAGCCGTCTTCGGTGAGATCATATCTCTTCATCAACGCAATCTTTACTCTGTCATAATCTCAAGCTGCTTCTTCAGATAGACGTGAGTACACCTCGAATGCTCGCCCAGACAACAGAGCACTGAGCTTCGATGCCCAGCCAGTTTTATGCCACTTGGCTGTATCTGCAAATCTCTCAAAACCTTTGCAAGTATGCGTCCAAATCATCTTTACCATCCAGAAACGCTGGAAGTTTCGGCGCTTTAGCCCTCTCATCTCTTTCTGCGGGACGTCATCGTTCCTTGCTGCTAACCTTGCAAGTTCTAACTCGTGTTCTCTCTTCGTGGTTTTTGCGGCCCCCCTTTGTCGTAAAAGCTCTGCTTCTTGTTGTAATTTTCTAATTTCTCTTTCCTGACGTCTCGCTTTTCTCTCTTCATCCTGGCTTCTGCGTCTTTCTTCCCTGTCTTCTTCACGTCTTTGTCTTTCTTCTTTCTCCTCCTCCTCGCGTCTACGCTTTTCTTCTTGCTCTAATTCTCTATCCTCTCTCTCTTACACAAACTCGAGAAGGTCTTCTCCTTACAATCCAAACTCTTTACCAAGTTGAATAAGCTTCTCCATCTTATAACATTAAAATTCCAAGGCTCTTCCACTCACTGGCACTTGTTTCCACGCCTCTAGTTCCTTCCAAGTGCGATCCTTTCCTGGTTACAGTACACAGCCAAACAGTTTGTGAATTCCTCTCTCCAGCGACAAGTCCCCAATGTTACGAGTTCAAATGTGGTTAGAGGAATGTGTTTGCAGTCCAAACAGAACGCAGGGTTGTCGGAACAGCAACAAGGAGATTTATTCCAATATTGCACAAAAAAACTCCACAAGCCACACACTAAGCTTGTAAATTACACTTCGACCTCTGTCACACGGCCTCTGCCAAATGTACACGCGACCTCTGTCACACTCGATTAAACACGGCCTCCGCCAAATGTACACGCGACCTTTGTCACACTCAAATAAACATGGCCTCCGCCAACAGTCTCACAGCTTGTAGATACTGCTAACTCAAAAACTTTCTTTCTTAAAGCTATGTCGATCGGTATATATACTTATGAGCATAACATTCTAGAACTTTCCGGCTCTACTAAATAAAGTAACATTACAATATTAAACTATTTACAGCATCATACGTAAACGCTTAAAAAAACCGCTACTGCAACTAATTAAATATTCACGAAGGTTCTAGACAGTGACGCAAGTCCCGCAACAATTTTTCGTAACACTCCTCCTAGTTATCTCTCTGTTCTGTACATATTTGTAACACTTCTTTATATTTGTATGTTATTTATATTTATATTCATATATGATATTCACATCAGTGACGAATAATTTTCCATAATGTATGTATGTCGGTAGCGTCCCCACACTGCCTGCCTCGACTAGCACCATTTGCTAAATGTAGGCATATGTAAAAGTGTAAGTCATCTCTTTTTTATCAATAAAGTTGTTGCTGTTGTTGTTGTTGTATAAGAGCTCACAAGCTAATCTAAACAAAACGGTGAAAATACATTCAATAATAAGCGCTACAAGCCAGTGACAAGCCTGTAGAGTGGCGTTTACTAGCTTTCATGCCCTGCTACTCGGGCTTACTGGATATGAGATGACCAACTTGACATTACGGCCTACTTGGTTGTTTATGATTTCACACACCAGCTCGTCTTCGTAGAGTAATAGTAAAATATATTAAACAATTCCATCAACGATTCATGCCTAGTGGTCATTCCAGTTTCTGTTAAAAACGCATATTATGGACACAACTTAGTCACTTAAAATCTTAAACTACATGTACAGTGTACGACAAATGTAAGAAAACACAAAGCTATAATATGTGTGAAATAAAAATTACAATGGGTAATTTCACTGCTTTACTTTTGATACATGGTGCACATCGTACTAGCCATCGTGATACTCTTACAAAAATAAGTAAATTTTGTGTTCACTGCAAATAGTCTCGAAAATGACACTTAAATGCATTTAGTCAGCTTGATAGAGCAAACTCTTTCCTCGCGTCTATTTAACCCGTCCAAAAATGCGCTTGCATTGGAAGGCTGTTATTTCGTTGCAAAGTTGAGAATAACAGTGTTTCTAAATTTTCCATGCCTCATTCATTAAAACGTGAAAATTGTCAAAGGGTATTTCTAAAGATTAGTAGAAATCTGGCAACCTCGACATTTTGGCCTGTTTAAGTGTTCCTTAGGCTGCACATAATGCAAATATAAACTCAAGCTACGGCATAATAACTTTTTTAGAGGTCACAAAAATCAATAATTTGATGCGACTTTTTTCAAAAGCCCCGAAACTTGGCGATCTTGAAGACTTGCGGGTAAGCTACAAACAGCCTTCGTGTCGTTTCCACAATTTGAGCATATATGTGGAGAAAGTGTCATGAAAAGTGTTTCTCTGCATTGTGAAATGATAGTTGACTTAATCGTTTGTCTCACGATTTAGGGGGTGTTTCAATGATACCTGGGCGACTTTTGTACCCGCGCAAGTCTACTCTTTGCTCTGTATTCGTTTACACGATAACACCAGAGAATGTCATACTGGAAAAAGTCTTTCCGGTTGCTGTACGCCGGAGCGAGAGTTTCATTCCGGTACAAAATCTCGCAACAGTATCGCGTAAACGAAGAAGAATCATTTCTTTCGGTATCAATTCTGCCTCCCGGTGGACTGAAATGGGTAGCGCATGGGTAATTTGCGATTTCGATTCACACATTTATTTAATCAAAGTTACGCGTCCCGACATATGAACAAGATAGGAAATCACTTAGTCATCAATATTTCGCATGTAAACGCGATACGAAGTCAAGTAGTTATCCTGGTATAGAACTCGCGCCGGTGCTTTAAAGATAAGGTTCAACTATTGACCATGTGTATGCCCGTAGGGATAAAGAGCCTATTCATACAAGACTTCACCCTGACAACATCAACAGGGATAGTGAATTGAAATTCCTGAAACGTGGATGCCCACGATTAAACAACAAGACAGCTGATTAGTACCGAAACAGACCATTGTGGGAACAATTTCTAGGCTGAACGACGAGAAGGATCGCAATCCTCCAATCAACAACATCCCATGCCAGATGAGGATCGAAATACACCAATCACAACCAAGCACGGTGCTACTTATATAGACCTACAGCCAATCGACACCAACGCCCAATGAAGATCAGGGCCCAGTTGTTCAAAGCATTATTAACCTAGATAAGATAAGATAAGATAAGATAACTTTATTTATACACGGTATTTCCATCAGCTTAATTAATTATTATCAACTAACTCTCTATCTACTTAATGACAATCACAAGAGAATAAAAAATAAAAACAATAAAAAACAAAAGGCTGCTTTTCTTGGAGGCCGTGTTTAAAATCTTACTTAAAACTTACTTAAAACTGTGGCCACTCAATTTATTTTTAAAATCTGTCAAGGAAGTCGCTTGTCTTAATTCCGGGGGTAAACTGTTCCACAACTGAGCTCCACTGTACGAAAGACTTCTCTATAGGTAATCAGTGCGGGGTTTTGGAAGAGCTAGTGCGTTTTCAGTATTCCTCAAATGATAAGAATTCACACTATCGCGAAAAACAAAACTAGATCTTAAATATTCAGGCGTCATGTCATGTAATATTTTGTACAACATAATAGATTTCTTTTCTAATCTTTGATGCCAGAGTTCTCGCCACCGTAGTGCCCGGAACAATTCATTCAAATTACTGTCATAAGAAGCTTTCATCAAAATGCGAGCTGCCCGATTTTGAAGCTTTTGAAGTCTATCAGAAAGGCCTTTGTTACAGTTTCCCCACACCTCACTGCAATAATCGAAGTGAGGCTGAACGAGGCTATTATAAACATTGACTACAATATTAAAAGGGATTTGATGTCGTATGCGCTTTATTGCACCAATGGCAGAAGCAATCTTTTTGCAGATATTTTCTATATGACTTTCCCAATTTAAAGTTTGATCGATGCAGACCCCGAGAGATTTAGTTGATGCTACCTGCTCCACGGTCATGTTAATTATAGTTAGAGAAGGACAATCTGAAAGATTCGATAACTTCTGTCTGGATGCAATTAGCATAAACTCGGTTTTTGTCAGGTTCAAGGTAAGCTTGTTAACTGATAACCAAGTGTACACTTTGTTTAGATCATAATTAAGACAATCATTTACATCATGGACGTCGGCACTAGCAAACGTCAAGCTGGTATCATCAGCGTACATTCTTGGTTGTGAAAAGTGTAAGCAATTTGGTAAGTCATTGATATATAATAGAAAAAGTAGTGGTCCTAGGATTGTTCCTTGGGGAACGCCACATTTCAAAGATTTCGGGGTTGATTTACAACAATTAATTTGACAAATTTGAGTACGGTTATCTAAATAAGAGGCAAACCATTTGTAACTAGACTGACGTATCCCATAATATTGCAATTTACGTAACAAAATCTCGTGGTCAACTGTACCAAAGGCCTTTTTAAGGTCTAAAAAGACAACAGCGTTGATGAGTCCACGGTCAATATTCATAGCCCAACTATCGGTAGCCTCAAGCAGTGCCGTAACCGTAGAATGTAGAGAACGGAAACCGGATTGGTGACGTGTCAGAAGACTATTCTTACTTAGATAGTGATATACCTGGTCATAAATTATTCGCTCAAAAACTTTGGCTACTACTGGGATTACAGATATTGGTCGATAATTTGTCGGCTCATTACGCTTCCCGGAGTTTTTGTACAATGGAGTGACTCTAGCAGATTTCCATTCATCAGGGAAGATGCCACTTATCAAGGATTGATTGAATATTACAGTAAGAGATTCAGAGAGTAAGTCAGGGCATTGCCTCAATAATTTCGCCGAAATGTTATCTAATCCAGTTGCCTTTGACTGGCAAAGTTTTGATAGGAGTGAAAAAACTTGTGCAGTTGTTGTTTTTTCAAAAATGAAATTTTCATCAGTTTCACTAAGAAAGTCTTCGAAGGAATTATAAACCTCCGTTACATGACTGCTAAGGTCAGGCCCAATTTCTGTAAAAAAAGAGTTTAACATTTCTGCCACATCAGCTTGGTTTTTTGATTTTTGTTCGTTGTAGTCTATCTCGTTTATTACAGTTTTATTGGACTTGCGTGATGTCAGTTCGTTAATAGTTTTCCATGTTTTGCGTTGATCTCCAGAGCAATTATTAAAGACAATATTATAGTAAGCCTGTTTGGCAGTATTAATATTCCGATTTACTTGATTTCTCATCGTTCTAAATTGGTTCCAAGTAGATGGATCGTTAGTCTTAATGGCTTTACGTTTAAGACGGTCCCTGTAATTCATCCGCTTTTTTAAAATAGTAGTTATCCTTGGATAGAGTGAACTTTGAGTCCAGTTTAATTACTGTTTAATAAAAACATTGCTGAAAAGATTTTTCATCCTTAAGTTTTGGCTGGAATTTATAACTTTACTTTAAGCATTTACAAAACTTTCTCAACGAGCGAGATGAAAACGTCGGTTAACTCTTCATCCTGGGTTAGCATTAATCGGCTTTCGAACAACAGGGCCCTGTAGTATAGCAGTCCACTTCTATAAACTAAATCATGAGACGAACGATTAACTCAGCTATGATGTTCAGAAAGTCAAAAACAAAGTCCAAGGCATTATCGTTTAGACGATTGAGTACAACAAACCCTAAAAGATCATGATTGTAAAAATCTTATGAAATAAATTTCAGGTAATACATGTATTCAGTGAGTCACATGAACATAACATGTAGAGCAACGAAAAATCATCAATCCCTTTCAAGGTCAAAGAAAATATTGTTCACAAGGGTTCTATCTCAATTTTTTGTAAATGCGTTATATCGCTACAGCAATTCTATCACATACAAATAGATACCAACAGGATCGCTTACCCACTCTAATCTCAGCTCCATCCAATCTAGAGCCACAACAGTCTCCTCTGTTGAGTATGCGCACTTCAGCTACAGGCTCTTCTCGTCCCAGGTCAACTCTCCACCATGGGTCAGCTTGCTCGTCAGTGTGTGTACAATGATCGTAGTTATAAATGGACTTTATCCCATCAACTGCATTGCTTGAGATTGATATTTCAAATGTACTTGACTGAGCTGTAGGCTGCTTAAGGGCAATATTTCCTTAGACAAAACAAAACAACCAGTCAACGTACTCCTATAAGCCAACTCGTGATGAGGATAGTTATTAAGTTACTTAGATACATGCAAATGTATGGGTGTGTTCTCATTAAATTACTTACAAGATAGATATTCCATAATTACCTTGAAGTGAAGAGTTACCTAATCGCCACTTATTAAATTACTTACATGCAACATTTTTTATGTGTGTGTACGGATTAAATAACTTACAATGTAGTTCCGCAGTTAACTAAAAGTAAAGACGTACTTATCGCCACTTAAAAACAATTCTTCATAGGATTTCCTACAAGCCAACTCGTACTGGTGATAGTACAATAAAAGTACGTCATGTGGAAAAAGGAGAAAAAAGGCTAAATTTGAAGTAACGTTTAATAAATGAGCAGGAGTGTTTTATCAACTTTAAAACACGAGGCGCAGCCGAGTGTTTTAGGGCTTCATAAAACACGAATTGCGAATTTATTGAACGGCTTAAAAAGCTTTACTGTACATCTTACACTCAAATTTAGATTTAGGATTATTTTGACCTATAAAGTCGGATGTAAAATTTATCAGATATAAAAACATTGATTAAAAATTAATTTCTTTGATATTTCCTTCATGAATTATTAAATGAGTTTTTTTAGCAGGTTTTAGTTTCTTTCCAACGAAAAGGGCCACTTGGTAAAGGGCATCATCGTTCAATTATTTTGCTACTTTTATTAATTCTTACTTTGCTGTAGTTTTCGTTGTTTTGTTTTTTGCTTCAAAAACTCTGTTATATTATTCCACATTTGATGTCACCATATCTCATTCAACTGAACGATGATTTCATTGATCGTTTGAACCATCTGTAATTACTTTAATCAATCGTCGCCCAGGCATTAAACAATGCAACATGACACTGAACGGTTGCCGCAAGGTTAAACCATTTGCCAATCAGTTTAAGCTTAACCATTTTGTAACAAAAAAAACACAAAATCATTTCCCCCATAGAACATAGGCGGAACATAAAGAAATCCTTACAAAGCTGTAAAGGAAACAAAGATCTAGTCACAGAAAACGCATTCACTGAGATAAAGTGTTCATTTATATGTTATTACTGTAACATTATAGCGGTATGAAAGAAATGCCCAATCATCAGTGAGCAAGGCATGAAACTATTTTTTGACATAATAGGTTAAAAACACCACTAATTTTAGCTTTACACGACAATAACTCAAAATCGAGCTCGGTCACCCCAGTTTTTATTGTCGAGAAATAATACGCATAATACAATTCAACTTTTTGAAAAGTGAAATAAATATAGGAACGGACTCACAGCCACCTTAACTTTGTGAAAATTTCAGGTGGCTCTCAATCCGCTCCTACAATTTTTTTTTAAACTTTGCAAAATGTTGGATCTTGAAACGTTTTTTGCATTTCAACAATATAAAATGGGAGCCACCGAGTTCTTGTTTTAGTTGTTTTCGCTTAAAGCTAAAATTAGGGTCTTTCTAGCAATGTTATAGTGTTGCTATGGTAACCCATTGGGTAGAACCAAAATGTCACAACTTGTTCACCAATGATTGGGCATTTGTTTGATACCACTATAAAGGTAACAACTTATAAAGATTGGCCACGAGATTTACCACAAACAATAATTTTAGTTCACCTTTTCTCGTTAATTCACCATTGTATAAACTTGGAGAGTGAATTTAAGTAGTAAAAGATCTGGTACAAAATTAATATTACAGTCATTACCAGAAAATGTTCACCTCATTGTCGTCTGCAACGATCGAGTTGGTAGTTAGGTTCTAAAGAAGTACATAAACACTTACTGGTTACGAACGTAGAATAAACTTCAACCTCACAAACCGTCAGAATTTTCGAGTTGCCAGGTATTCTTATAAAGAGATATCTGCCATATACTCTCGGTTCGCAGTACAAGCGACTTTCTTTTCCTTGTGGAATGTATATATTATGAACACAAAGATGATTGGCTGCTCCTCCGTTTGCAGTTGAATTGCCTTTGATAAGTAAACAAAAGTAAGTTGTATAAGAACAACACTTTCCAGTATTCCGCAGTATTAAAAACTGAACTAAGGATAAAGATTTCTAGCACTTTGATGGGCTAGCCGGTCACAGGCTATCCCCTCATATATACCTGCTGCGGCAAACACCCGGTCAATGAACGCGTCAGCAATAAAGTAAGCTGGAAGAACCTGCCACTCCAAAAAAATTCGTCTCGTAGTGGAATTAATCAGTAGAAATTCCAACAGTGCAAGCGAAATGTAAATGAAAATCGAACTTTTCATTGCTGAGTCATTTAGAAGGACAACGACCAGTGCTGGTGTCCTGTTTGAAAAATTTCTTCTTACAGCATAATGATCAGCTTGTACAATAAGAACTTACAAACTAAACTAAACAAGCATGGTGAAAATACACTCATTCTACTGCTCGGGCATACTGGGCACTACGGCCTCCTTAGTTATTTGATTTCACATACCAGGGCGTCTTCGTAGAATAATTGTTAAGTACATAGAACAATTTCATCAAAAAAAAAAACAACAACAACAACAACAAATAAAAAATAAAAATAAACAAAATAAACAATTTCATCAGTGATTCATGCCAAGTGGTCATTCCCCTTTCTGTTTGTATGTTATGAACATTATACTATATTAGGCAATTTTACTACTTTTGATTATAGCATTGAAACAGATACATGGTCCACATGTACAGGCCATCGTGCTTTTCTTGCAAAAATAAGTAAAGTTGATTCAACATTCTGAAATTTTCGCGTTCTCATAACCCGCCACATCTTCAATCAGCGGTCATCCAAGGGGATCAAGATGGTGAGGAATATTTCAAATAGTGACTGGAAGAACGATCAACAACTAACGTCAGATTTACAGCTTATGGATTTAGAGCTTATGGACCTCAGCAGTCGGGATTTTCCAGAATATGCCTGGAGTATGGGAACTCCCAGTAAAAGAATGGCGTTTTTCGACATTCCGTACATCAGATACGACACTGACATCAACGTTCAAAGCCGTAGAAAACGCGGTACGCGAAGACGTCGAAGGGCAAGGGCAGCTGCTGGGTTATCGCGCCATGCAAAAAACCCAGAGAACAGCACAATCTACCTGTACCAAGCGACCTAATACACGATATTATGTAGCTGGTCGACCAAGGACTCAAACGCCATGGGAATGTTGGTAAGAAAATAAGGCAAAGCCCAACCTTTAACCATTGTGCGAACAATCAAGGGAGAATATTACCAGGTTTATCCGTTTCAGCACTCGGACTTCTTCAATTTGACTACTGTCTGGAATTATTCTTATGTGGTCTCATCGATCAGTGGTCCATTTAGATCCATTTCGAAGATTACGCCAAGCCGACCACTCGTGATGAGAGTTTTACTTGGACACCAGGGGTGGTCACAGCCAGGGTTTATTACGTCCCTACTCGTTCTTTAACGTCCCTCCTCGAATAAGGGGAGCGCTTATTAGGTTCTTCTTAAAACGAACTGTAACTCTATTTTGGCTATACACATAAACGAAATCTGCAAGCACAAGGAGATAGAAATAACTGGAAGAGACATAAGGAAAATAAACTGTTCTCCTACATGCACAGACGCCGCTTTAGTTGAAGCTTAAAACATTGCAAATTAAGTGACACTGGAAACAGGTTTTCCTTGTAACTCTACTATTTAGGTGAGGGGGAGGGGTGGGGGCATGTATTTGCTATTTTGGCCGAGGAGGTTGGCGCTTATTTGGGGGAGGGCGCTTATTTTGAGCTTGGACGCTTATTCGAGGAAATACGGTATGAAGAGTTGTGAGACGGGGCCTACCGTTTATCATCCTTATCCGATAAGACTACAATTTCAATGCACGAGAGCCTTATCCCCAGCTAGGATTCACCAAAGAGTGTCCATCTAGATCACGGGGGGTCTGGGTTCAGATCCCATCTCAGTGGAACTCGGATTTTTTTCCGAGTTACGTGCATTTCTGTCATGTTGTAGTTCTTAATTTACTTACTTTGGAGGTTTGGTTGATTGCATCTTTGATATGCCTTAATGTGACTGCGTGATGCAGTTATGAGTCATGTGTCATGATATGCTTTAATAAAGATTTTACGAGTGGTAAAATGCAGTTTTACCGGAGAATCGTACTCAACAATGCTTAGCTAATGGATCCTTATCTGACTGCGGTGTCCCTTAGGGGACCATCCTCGGTCGACTATTATTCTTATTATACATAAATGGTCTTCCAAAATGTATTTACATTCGGCGAAGCTAAACTGTAAGTGACAGTGACAAAGAATGTAAATATTTTCCTGTTGGCATGAATTCTCGCATGCCGCTATGGCATTAATTTAGTCTATAGTTGTAAGCATATATAAGGTTTGACAGGATGTAATGCATGCATCTTAGCTCTCGAACTTTCAAATTTTATTTTAAGATCATTTCATTTTGTATGTCTGGAATCTTTTATCACCTCTAGCCCCCAGAGGTTAGTGCGCCTGCATTTGGTTGGGGAATATGTTCCCATTTTCCCACCGGCTTTTTGGGTTTTCGTATGAGGCGGTTGCACAAGCTATATAGCTTGAGTGGTATTTACTTTTGTGTACCTTGTACTAATATCTTATTTGAGCTTTGTAACGATACTCGGACGGCATTAAACACTCAAGCTCACAGTTCGAGCTGCACACCCATCCCTGTGTACAAGTTATGAATATAAATACGAACTGTTTGTCAAACTGTGAACCGAGGATGTATGCCGATGACGCGCATATCACAAAGCGGATAACGATATAGGAAACATTGAATCATGCCTTGATGAGAACCTATTGAATGTACATACTTGGTTAAAGGCAAACAAACTTACTCTAAATACGGATAAAACCGAATTTATGCTGATAGGATCTGGCCAAAGGCTAAATACCCTCACTGCTTCCCCATCAGTCACAATGAACAGTACTCAGGTGAAACAGGTTGCAACTACAAAATCACTTGTTGTGACAATTGACGACAAACTCAGCTGGAATTCCCACATCGAAAAGCTAACCAAAAAGATCGCTTCTGGAATCGGGGCCATGAAATGTGTTAGGCAGCTGGTTCCCCGGGCGACCTTGCATGTTATATACCAAGCTTTAATACAACCGCACATTGTTTGGGGAACCTGTGGGGTAACTTTACAAGACAAGCTGCAAACATTGCAGAATAGAGCTGCTAGCATTCTGACATTTATTTTTGTGAATTAGGACTGAAAAGCCTTCTTGGAGCCCTAATAAAGATTATTATTATTATTATTATTATTATTATTATTATTCAAATTATGACTCTGATGCTGGCCAATTGTTGGAAATTTTGTGGTGGAAAAATCTTGACCGCCAGCGGAACATACAAATTGCCACCATGGTATTTAAATGCCTATATGGGTTAGTTCCTGGCACAAATAATTTCAAAAATAGTTTCAGCTCTAGAGGGCTTTCAAGGTGGCCATGTTGGAGGTACAAAACAATAGAATGTATTTACACAACAATAAAACGTATTCCCAGAAGGAAAATCATTTTTTTTGTTTTGTACCTCTAACACGGGGGCCGTGACGTCATGTCAAAACCCTCTCTAGTGGCGCCACACTGTGGAATAGCCTTCATTGCGAGGCTAGGTGTGCGGAGTCCCTCGGGTCGTTCAAACGCAAAATGATATAGGGGCACGACATTCACGGAAAGCAGCGTTTTATTCCAGTGTAGTTATAGTTATAGTTAGTTATAGTTCGATTAATTTTTGATGAATTGCCCATGTTTAATAGTTCGATTAATTTTTGATGAATTGCCCATGTTTAATAGTTCGATTAATTTTTGATGAATTGCCCATGTTTAATAGTTCGATTAATTTTTGTTGATTAATTCCCATGTTTAAATAAAATTGATTGATTGATTGATTGATTGAATGGAACGTGACGCCTGGGGGTGATAAATAAATAAATACCTTTGTTTAACGAGGGTGACACTTAACAGTCTATGTCTGACAAAACGTGTGGCCCTCGAAATTCCGGATCGAATTGGAATTTGGAAGTGTTGGTTTTTAGGGGGAGGGGAAAACCGGAGTACCCGGAGAAAAACCTCTCGGAGCAGAGTAGAGAGCCAACAACAAACCCAACCCACATATGACACCGAGTCCGGGAATCGAACCCGGGCCACAATGGTGGAAGGCGAGTGCTCTCACCACTACACCATCCCAGCTACGCCATGGGTCGGGCAAGTTAGTCCACTCATAAGCTTAGGTCAATTGTGAAAGCCTCATGAATGAATGTACTCTAGTCATAAGCTTAGGATAAAAGCCTCAAGAGAGGTTGTTATATATTATCCTTTGTGTATCATAGTTTTTAGATTTATTTACCTCAGTCAAACTAGCACCTTGTGTGTTATGCAATTAACGAGTTTAAGGACGGTGCCTCCTATTGCTAGTGCGCATTCGTTCTGCGCACCACGCAACCATCTTATCTTGCGCGATTACTCGCGCGATTTCCCCAGAAGATTGTTTGTTTCGATGGTTATCGAATTTTTTGTAAGCTCTTAGGGATTTAGCGGATAGTTTTACAGGTTTGGAAACAGGCTGTCTACACCAAAAACCCGTAAACGAAAGCGTTATTGTGGTGTGTTTTATGAAATTACGCTGAATCACGCCGGGAAAAGTAATTGAAGTGAAGTGGGAAATAATATAAGACTTCAGCTTAATCAAAACATATCGCTGTATAAACTGATTCAAAGGAATCGCTTAAAAAAGTCATGTGCTACACATATCGGTTTAATACACAACAAATCCGTTTCGGTTTTATTTTTTTATTTTATTGCTGTTTCAACAAGAATAAAAAGAAAGATGTTTTCATCGAACGTAAGATATAACCTAACATGATGTCTTACCTTCGTAACTGATGAAAAGCTTGAACTTAATTGGCCTGAATAACGGACTGCGAAAATCAGAAGCAAGGAATCACGAATACTGGCTCTCAAACTACGTAGTTTTTATGCATTTCAAAACTCCTTCCAGAAAGATAATACAACCACAAGAAACAACTGCGAAAGTAATTGACAAAACTACAAAACGTGATCTTACGTACGTGTTTGTCTTCCACTTCGCCAGAGCCTAAAAGGGCAAGTTATACTGGAAAAAACTTTGAAATTTACGCAAAATGCACATCTCAAAACGTCTTCGAATTTTCTCTTAGCATTCAAAGCCATCTTCATTGAAAAAATGTCCTCTAATTCCCGAAGAATCAAGAAAACGTTTTGTTCCAGCATGTGTCGCCATACCGGATATCCCAGCATGCCCAAGGAAAATACATGCAAATATTTCACTTACTAGGGAGGGGGTAGAGCAAAAATTGTCTCAAGCCCCCAAAACAGCGCCTTAAAAGTAGAAAATAACCAATTTAGCTCTAAAAAACGACGGTGACCCCCACTTTTTACCTCACAAAACGAAAGCGGTAAGCCTACTCAACACATGGTGATTTTTTCGTAGTTCGCAAAATATATTTAGCCTGTGTTTTTGCTCAACTAAAAGGGAGCAGTCAGGGCCAAAAATGCCTCCAATGCAATGATTTTGTAATAAATACCACATAAAAAGTAGTTTTTATATCACCAGTTGTTATGTGTTTCAAAGCTTTTGGTTTGTTGTTGCCTTGGTATATGTAAACAGGAATTCTAAGGAAATGTTCAGAGAAATATTTCTTCTTTTCTTTTTTGCGAAAAAGATACTAAGTCTCTATTTTTTGCAGCTTTGGACTTAATTATCTCTGAAAAATGCACGGTTACCCCCTATTTTCTTTTCAATTTTCGTTAGCCCTTACCAACATCTACATTTTAGCGATAGCGATAATCCGCGAAAAAATATCTTCTTATTAGGAGGCACCGTCCTTAAATAAAGTTTTGTTGTTGTTCATGGCTAGAAATTGCATGTTGTGAAATTTCTGTAATGTAATTACCTCTGCCTGGATTGGTTCTTGTTTTTGTGAGCTCTATTCATAGCGAGCAGTGGAACTCTACCTATTGGCCCTAGTTTCAGACACTGTCTTGCTATAAAAGCTACTGAATGCCACACCGAGGCGTTATTCTAGTCGCATTGTACGAAAGTCAACTTTGTAACATTTTTTGTCATTATGGTCCGTTCCCGGCCTCAACCTGCAAAATCTACAGCCCACAGCGATATCTCGCAGCTGTCCAGCGAAGGTCTTCGCCTACGCCTGCAAAACCTCAACGGTGACGGTGCCAGCGACGGTGCCAGCGCAACCCCGTCCAACAAGTCGCCCTGCCCGTAGTCGAGTAGCGAAATCAAAGGCTGCCTATTGCTAACTCGTGGATAAGGTACACAAAGCCAAGCCTTTGTCTACCGTCCTTTGTAGCATACATATTACTAGAAAATACAAATGAGGTAATTTTAGAAATTTAACTTGCCAAGTTTATTGACTTTTCTGTTCTTTGCAGGGAACATATATGTGATAGTACCCGTATTTACCCGTGTATAATGCGTACTTTTTCCCCAAGATTTTGTTAATGACGTTAATGAAATTTGCGCTGCGTATTATGCACGGAACCTTTTGTTTGTTGATCGCTTTCCTCATTTGCATACGCATGTGGTTAACAAAGGATACCAAAGACTATAAACAAGACTTCAAAAGGCTGTTGTCCATGCCGTTGTTATAATAATAATAAACAAGCAAATTACCTATCACAACTGCTTTTAAATAAGCCGGCCGGATATTCTGTGAGCAGACGACAAGCATTTGTATATAGACGAAACAAAATAACTCTTATTTGCATATGGTAACGAAACGCGGGTTTACCTCGGTGTAAAAACCTGGCGAGGTTTTCTTTGTTTTATGAGGTATTGTTTTGCTGTACGCCATTGTTTAGAATGCTTTGTTTTCTTTGTTTTACGTCATTCGTGAGTTTCACAGGTTTTTACACCGAGGTAGAGCCCGAAACGCACATTTTGTGAGCCAAAGTTTGTTCAAAATCATTTTGCTCGAAGTACAGCAGCTCAGAACGAAGACAAAATAAATGTGGTTTATTTTGCAGAGGCTGTCAAAGATTCAAAATCTTTTGACAACTGAAAATCGTCGGAGGCGCATTTCACAGGAGATTATTATCTTTATTTCTCACCGCGTTACGATTGATTGAAGATATCACACCACGATCATTTGTTTACCTTCATTTAGCATTCGGATAGTCGTGAAAACATAAAGTGTCAGCGAATGAAAGCGAAAATTTTTACACAGCAGCCATGAAGAGTTTTTGAGCATATGAGAATTCCTAAATTATTCTCTCGTGTTGTCTCAATGCTCGGGAATACGCAAACGCGAAGTGAATAATTGTAAACCGACAAACGTCAAAATAAATTTGCACAAACACTCATTTTTTGTGGCAAGCAGTATCCTCTATGTCACCGGGTTTATAAGTAATGCAAGTATACTAGTAGTCAAATGGATCGGATTACAAATTATCGGATAACCATTGCGGCCAGCTGTTAGTTTTTGAGTTTGCCTTTTGGTCGAGGGTCGAGGGTCGAGGGTAACTAGTCGAGGGTCGAGGGTAAATGGTCGAGAGTCGAGGGTAAGTAGTCGAGCGTCGAGGGTAAATAGTCGAGGGTCGAGGGTAACTAGTCGAGGGTCGAGGGTAAATGGTCGAGGGTTGAGGGTAACTAGTCCAGGGTCGAGGGTAAATGGTCGAACGTCGAGGGTAACTAGTCGAGGGTCGAGGGTAAATGGTCGAGGGTCGAGAGTAACTAGTCGAGGGTCGAAAAATTCTTCAAAATTATTGGAAAAATTTCTGAACGTCGTCAAATCAAAATTTCATATGTGGGTTTACATGAGTTTTCAGTTCCTGTTTTCGGTGCGTACTTGTCATATTTGTGTTCGTGATCGAGTCCTGTGTTGTCAATAACGTTTATATATTTCCCACGGACTGTAAAACAAAACGAAAAAAGAAATACAAGTTAAATAGCGGTCAAAGCGGAAAAACCAACAACAAATTACGAGAGACACCTCTTAAGCAACAAACAAAAGGCATTTGTGATTGAAAAGTGTGGTATAGTATTTCAATAAATCAATGTGGAACCTATCAAAGTGCATTGTTAGCTGCGTAGTTCAACTACAAACTGAGTTGTTCTTCAGTTTATCATGCAAGAACAAAATTGTCCTTTTAGACTATAGCATGTCACGGTTTTAAATTTCCTTTAACCTGTATTAAATCTAAAGTTTCACTGCAGTTGTTTGAGTTTCGTACAAAAACTATTTTAAGACGAAAATGGCGTGTTTGAGATTTGAAATAAGCCCCCCTCCCTATTAAGCCCTCCTCTCTAATACCCCCCCGTTAATGACGCCTGAAATTAAAGGTATTTTCCGATTAAGGACCCCACCTCCATGTGAACAGGCCCTAACTCCGCCTATCCAGCTTTGGTAAAGTCTGCTGGATGTTGATTTTTTATTATTTTAAAATATGCATTTTCCCCATCCAAACTACCCTTCGCAATTAAATGTCTTTATCGAGCGACCGACTTTACTCTCGCCATTAAAATGTGAACGGGAGACGTTCTAAAAAATTTGTATCCTGTCCTAAAATGATGTAAAAAAAAATCAATTAAAAAAGGACGCGATTTACAGCGCTTGCTACAGGAAAAGAACCCAGTAAATTTTCTTTAGCGCAAATATGTTATCTTAACAATTATCTGAACGTCATAAATCAATCTGGTTTTGACAGTTTGTTGTGCAAGTGCCGACGAAGCGACGGTGATTACAACATTTCGTATAAAACAACAAGTAATTGTTCCCTATGGTTAAATGCACAAGCATTACGCAGAATCAAAAAAAAGCCGCTGCAATTCATTTGGGGTGATGGCTCTAAACCTCTTTTTAAAGATCTTAGCCGTTTTCTTACGACCAACAGCTAAAAAATTAAAACTTAATTTCCTGTGCTGTGTTCAGGTCTTAGATCAACCAAAAACCCCGAGATATGGAGACGGCAAATAATATGTTTTAAATCACAAATGCCGATTTTTGTTGCTTAAGGGGTGTCTCTCGTAATTTGTTGTTGATTTTTCCGCTTTGACCGCTATTTAACTTGTATTTCTTTTTTCGTTTTGTTTTACAGTCCGTGGGAAATATGTAAACGTTATTGACAACACAGGACTCGATCACGAACACAATTATGACAAGTACGCGGCGAAAACAGGCACCGAAAACTCATGTAAACACAAGCCTATATGAAATTTTGATTTGATGACGTTCAGAAATAAAGTTTCAATAATTTTGAAGCATTTTTCGACCCTCGACTAGTTACTCTCGACCCTCGACCATTTACCCTCGACCCTCGACTAGTTATCCTCGACCCTCGACTAGTTACCCTCGACCCTCACCATTTACCCTCGACCCTCGACTAGTTACCCTCGACCCTCGACTAGTTACCCTCGACCCTCGACCCTCGACCAAAAGGCAAACTCTTAGTTTTTCGGTTATAAGGCGCACTGTTTTCTTTTTCCCAAGATAATCATGATCACTAATTCAACCGAAAATTGTTCTTAAACTTGGGGTGCGCCTTATAGTTAATATTTTCCTGAAACAATTTTTTGAATTCCCATTTTCCACTAAGATTAAGCACTGACTTTCAAAGATATGGAGGTTTTCCGGATCACAAAACATTGCGAGTATTTTCAAAACATAGCCTTATTGCATATCGGACGTGCTTAAAAAGCACGAGCTCTGTAATGTGACACATGCGCTAACATCGCAGTTTGCAAGATCGACAAATGCATATGTAGACTGTTTCTTCACAAATTATACAAAACCTTCCTCGTCCATTCATCGTTGTTTGTGCACTGACATTTGAAGCCAGTTAACTGGAGTATTCTCGTCGCTGGCAACTCAAACCAAATCGTCATTAATGAGGCTCCCTAGAGTTTTTAGACCGTGCGCATGTTGGGCGCTAGTATGAGCGAGGACTCGTACATAAAGCCTGAACCGCGCGTGTTTTTCTGATTTTTGTGACGTCAGCCGGACCAAATCTGTAAAATTAAGGGCCTGTTCACATGGAGGTGGCGGACCCCAGGCAGGTGAGGTCCCCCACCTACCCGTGGTTCAAAAAAGCTAGCTTTCACATGCAACCCCGGGGCGCTTGGGTGAGGTTTAAAATGCTATCGCGTGGTCGCTAACAACGTATATTCTTGGTTTTCACATGATGTCATCAAAAACTAAAACTCAAAAGTAAACAGATTTTTGCATTTTTATCTTCATCATGTAAAAGAAATATTAGAAATGTATCTGCTTCCACGTTTTCAGCTCGGTACCTTGCTTTGTTTTGAAAATAGAGCAGTTTTATAGCAGAATTTTATAGTTTTTCACAGTGTGTGACATAATGCAAATGTCATCGGCTTCTCCGTGGGGTCGACCCCCGTGCCTACCAGGGAGATATGTAGGGGAATTCAAGGAGATGGACGGGATTCTTTACCCGAGGGTAGGGGAAAATCCTGACATTGTTCTACGATCAAAGATTAGGGAGTAGGGGAATTCACAAGTTTGAAAAGGATGTCACGGGAATTTTCAGCTGAGAGACACCTTACCCAGGGGACTTCGTCCTGAGAGATTCCCCGACCCCCCGGGGAAATTCCTCAAGTTTGCTTGAGTGATTTTACAATCCCCCTGGTTAGCCCGGGGGTGGACCCCACGGGGAAGCCGATGACATGTGCATGACATATGTCTTCCCACAAGCGTATCACGTTAATGAAAACATCGATTCACCGTGTGTTTTTAAGGTTTTAAAAGCCAATATGACAAGAGAACCGTCTATGTGAAAGTTTGCTTGCTCAACAGAGCGAAGAAAGCCTTTGAGATAGCTTAAGTAAGTTCCAGATGTTTTTCACTCGTTTCCGTTTGCCATGTTGGAGCTCATCAATGAGTTTGAGTGGTACATTTTGACAAATAACTCGAGTACGGGACGTTGCACAGCCATGTAGCTTGGGCATATTGTTTATTTATTACTATTCTGCTATATCTCAATTTCTTCACTTTATCTATTGAATGGTTGACGATTTTATTTTTTTACTTGCGTGACTTACGCGTGACTGAAAACCAAGAATTAACAAAAGAATTCAGAGATAATTGCCCGGATGAACCTCACCCCACCCCACCTCCAGCATTCACATGGAGAAAACTCACCCCAGCTAGGCGTGTTACCCGCCCTGGCTGACCGGGTAACCCGTCTGGGTGAGGTACCCCACCTCACATGTGAACGCTATCGAGAAAAAGAGAGATTGTATGGAGAGGGTGGTAACCCCACCTAGGTGGGGGACCTCACCTGCCTGGGGTCCCCCACCTCCATGTGAACAGGCCCTAACTGCTAATTTTCTCGCATCCCTTTTGGCATTTTTTTAATTGGCTCAGTTCTAACCACATACAGTTCCTAACAAATACCCTAATTTTGTTAAAATCTGTCAGAGCTAATCGAATATATTTAGAAAAATGACAAACTACAGAATACTGACAAAACCGCCTGAACGACCTTGACTTTTTACCACTTCAAAATGTCAGGCAATATCATTTCCGTAATTTGGCAAAGAATAAAAACATTTCACCGAAGGAAAGTATAAAATATTAAGGAATTGAAACCAAAAATAGGAATATATCTGCGTGTCATTAGATGTGATGTTGCCATGGTAACGGTGTTAATCCAAAAGTTGACAACCAAAAAATAAGCCTTATTATATCAGTAGACATTTCTTTTCTTTTTTTTTTGGCTTTATTTCTACAGCACGGCGGACTGACTTACAGTTACTTACATCAATCTTGCAGAGTTGCATTACTGAGAAAATGATTGATAGACTATTTAAAACACGAGACTCACACTACTAACGAGAATACACAAAAACATTAAAAGATGAAGGCCCACTTATGATAGAACATTGATAATGTTTTATTAGAAGTTGCGATCTCCTTTACAATAACCAGACTATCGTGCAGCCGCAGAAAGAAAACCCCGGAAACATAGCTCATCCTCATGCGCACCACTGCAAAAAATATGGTATTTTGCAATAAGAACACAATAGTTTAAAGCCTGCCAATTAGTCGAAATATTGTGGCAACCGTATAACATTTTACTTGGATTCAGTGAGATTTCTTCGTGTGTTTTTCTCACCACCAAGATTCAAACTGGTTCCAGAAGAAGGCTGTTTTCTTGCAGGAAACGAAAAGGTGGTTTAACGTTTGCTTCTCACATTAGCAAAAGGTGCAGAAGTCGCTTTCTTTTATGCCATCACGAAATAAACTCATTTGAGTGAGTAGTATGTTCTGTACAATTTTATACTGGAACATTTGAAGTTTGACTAATCTTTCATGATCATGAAAGGTAAGTTGTAGACTTTGTGGAGATCGTTATTAGTGAAACCATGTCTTAAAATCTTGCTTTCTGATGTTGGTGGTTCGTATGTCTTCTCTAAGATTTTGGAATAGATTGCGCTTGTGGACAATGTTGAGCGAGAGACGTCTGCAGCGCCGGTTCTATTCTGATTTTTGAGATTTGTTTTCCAGGTGGATGGAATGGCGTCGACTAGACCACAAATAGTATAGGAGGGATTAAACTAATACAACCTGGTTCAGGAAAGGCTCAATTCACCCAAACAAATCCCCCACCGTCAAGGTCTTTGCATGCTGGGGGATTTGTTTGGGTGAATTGAGCCTTTCCTGAACCAGGTGGTGACTCGTTTAATCCGTCCTATACTACTTGGGGATACCTCGCAGCCAACCAGAAAGCCAAAATAAAGCAAGGATATCTGAGGGCATCCCCACGCTTGAGAAGCCGTGGCGCCCAGCTGGAGTGCCCCCGTTTGAGAAGTGCAACATTGTGGGGTGCTGGCACAGATTTTTTTTTCTGTTATATAGCGCCCGGCTGGGACGCACTATTGAAGAAACACACCATGGGGGTACCTTCCACACGACTTACAACACCTGTGAACTCAGGATGACAAACGCTGTTGACCTACAAACTCTTGAGGAGTTCATTCAACAACTTTTCGCGGAAATGGACCCGCCGGAAGAGCAGAGGTCTGCCAAGCTTCTCGCGGACCTTGCGCCTCCATCAGGGCCTCTCCACTCGGCCATTCAAAACGTGTTGGATGAGCCCTTGTCTGAAGCAACAAAGGTGCGGCTCCCGAAAGCTCCCCCCCCCCCCCCCCCCCACGTCGAAGAAAAAAGTATCATGAAAGCCTGCGAGAGTTTGACCCCGCGCCGCCAAAAAGAGGGCGAACAACCACGAATACCCTGCAAGAGCTTCAGAATCTGTTCGATGATAGGGAGCGTGAGAGGGTGGAGGAGTGGTGCAGGAAAAATATTCGGGAAAGGGTAAGAGCGGAGTTCATACCTGAAGACTTCAACCTGGTGCCGAAATCGCGCCGCGCCAAGATCGACAAATGGTGCAACCAAGTGCCCGTTCTCGGGTTTAACTCTGGCTGTTGCAACCTGAATCTGATCAGAGAGCATTTTGTGGAGCGGCTCGCCAGTGCCGCCAGCAACATCAAAGTGGCCAAAAACGCCAACATAACTACCTGGGGCCAGGCACCAGCTACGACAAGTGGGTGAAAGGTTGTGGCTGCACACCCGAGAAATCGTGGTTCCCGTACGACTGGTTCGATTCTCCAGAAAAACTTGATTATCCCGGTCTTCCAGATTACCCCGTGTGGTACTCACGTCTGAAGGAGAAATACGTGCTCACGCTGGCAGAATGGGAAGAGTGCAAGCGTGTTTTCAAAGACAAGGGCATGCGAACCTTCGCCGACTGGCTGCGTCATTACAACAACCTTGACATGGCCCCCGGGCTGGAAGCGTTGGAGAAAATGTGGGCCTTTTACACCGAGAAAGGCATCGACATCCTGAAAGACGCGGTCAGCATCCCTGGCGTGAGCCCTCACTATCTTTTGCGGGGAGCGGTTGAGCGGGGCGCAAAGCTATGGAGCCCCGGAAGCGAAACGTATGAAATGCTGAAAAGGGTGGTCGTCGGAGGCGCCACGAAGTTGGTGTCACAAAAATCAAAATCAAACCAACTTGACAACCCAAAACCATGTAGAAAAATTCTCGGCTACGATGCCAACGCCTTTTATTTGTCAACCTTGCTCAAAGAAATGCCTTGTGGGAAAGAACAAGTTGTGCACAATCCCGGAGCAGCTCCCCTTTTCACACAAAGGCTCAAAGAGGGCTCCTGGTTCGGGTTTGCTGAGGTTGACTTCGAGATTCCACAACCCTCACTACCAAAGTTCGAGGAAATGTGCCCCTTCTTTATCAA